>RCWM02000259.1:765000-1365000 GCA_003667255.2 Euschistus heros | reverse complement strand
GTAACTAAAAATCCTTCTTAGGCTGCTCCAAGGATGTCACCGTCTTCTTCAGCTCCTTCGCTGTCCGGCGGCCTCCCAGGAATATTTCCTCTTCTATTAAGGTTGAAATGAGATGAACCAATTGCCGTCTTCCATCCGTATACAAAACGCTTTGTAGTGCAGGTAGTTTTCTTCAGTGATTAGCTGAGGAAAATCATTCTCCGAAAGAACATAAAGTCCAGTGTCCCTCAATAGTTTGGCCCTCAGAGCTTCAAAGGCTGTGCAATTCATGATGATGTGCTCTGCGGTTTCTGGAATTCCACATCTAGGACATAAGGGATCTATGTCTACACCAAGGCTATGGAGTTTAGCTCGGAAACCCCCATGTCCTGTGAGAAATTGCGATATCCAGTAATCCGGGAGGACCCATTTCGCATGCAAACGTGCTTGAACGGTGGGAAAGTATTTTCTCAAGGTAGCACCTTTCGAAGTTGCCACCCACCGCCGGTTCCACGCTTCTATAGAATGATCCCGGATAATCTTTTTCCATTTTCTGGGTTCTTCTGTGATTCTCGCTCGAATGTTCTCCGGAAGTCCAGCTGAGTCTCCTCTCTTGAAGTTATCCTTCAAAACTTCTTCTCGTAAGAAGAGGTCGATTGGTATTCCTCCTGCTAATACTTGTGCCGCCTCATGTGACACACTCCTGTAAGATTTAGTTACTCTGAGCAGAGTAGTTCTCTGGATGGTCGCCAATCTGCTCTTCTGCCGCTGTGATAGATTCTGGTACCAGGCGGGAGTTGCATATCTCAGAATACCCAGAATCACCCCATTATAAATCGTCATCGTGGCTGGGTATCTGAGACCCCAAAATGCACCCCCGACGCGGCTAAGACCGTTTGAGGCTAGTGTCACTCTATTTCTTAAGTATTCCAAATGTGGTGTCACATTGAATCCTCTTCCGATTCTTATTCCAAGATATGTGACTTCTTCACTGGGACGAATTCTTATTGCACCAATACATATATTTATAGGATGCGCCCTATCTGTCTTTCCTTTTAGTAGAATGGCCTGCGTCTTTGAAGTTGCCATTCTCAACTTCTTACTTCCACACCATCGTCCTACAAGGGTGGCGCACCGTTGTGCCTCTTCTTTTATTCCAGACCTGCTGTTGGAGGCCACTATAGCAGCTAGATCGTCGACGTAGGCCGTGGCAGGGAACTGCTGTTCCTCGAGCACACCCAATATTTCATCGAAAACCAGCTTCCATAAGGCTGGGCCAAGTACTGAACCTTGGGGGCATCCCCTCTCTATAGAAGCTTCTCTCTCATAAGAAGTTCCTCGAACCTTTACAATCCTGCTATGAAGGTAGCAACTTATGAGAGTATATAAGTTACTGGGGGCATCGTATTTCTGTAGCTGTTTAAGTACCCCTGGCCACCAGACGCTGTCAAAGGCAGAGGAGATATCAAAGAGTAACAACATGACATATCGCTCATTCCTCTGTTCGACATCTGCACGAATTCTCAGTATGGCATCCGTAGTTCCCTTACCTTTAGTTGAGCCATATTGCCGTGGATGACTTGCCTTTGTAAGTATTGGCTGCAGTTTTATCATAATAAGATTCTCCAGTACCTTACTCAACACCGGAAGGAGACATATAGGCCTATACGACTTAGGAAGTTGTTTATCCTTGTTTCCTCCCTTGTAGAGCAGTCTTAAATCTGCTTTCTTCCAGCTTCTAGGAAAATACCCCCTATCTAAGCAGTCATTGAAAATGCCCAATAATCTATCTTCAATATAGGGGATACTATTCTTCAGAATCGCGGCATCTATAGAATCGAGCCCCGGAGCACGGCCGGTTTTCTGCCTATCAACAGCAATGCGAAGATCGTGAATGTCCCATGGAAAGCAGAAGTCTGTACCAGGTGGGTATGCCGTAGTGCATCTAACGAATTCTTCCTCTTCATTATCTTCGGACGGGTCGTCTATAGGATATGTTGCCTCAATGAAAATGGTTGCTGCTTCTTCGATAGTAGTTGCCTGGACATCCACATGCTTGAGGGATGCTAACGTTTGCATAGGAGTCAGCTTTCCCAGAGCAACTCTGTAGGGAATGCCCCATGGATTCTTCTTTGACTCTTTGACAATGAATTCATCCCAAGAACTCCGCTTCCGTAAGCGCACTTCGTTTCGATATGCTTTAGCTTTGGCCTTATACTCATTACGAAGTGCAATACGCCACTCTTCACATCTGCATCTCTGGTATAACCGTCGCGCCTTGTAGACTTCTCTCTTTGCTGTTGTTAAGGCCGGTGTCCACCATGGAACTATTCGAGCTCTGACCTTTCGCCGTTGGAGAGAATTTTCAGCTGCGTCTAGAATTGCATTGGTTATTTTAGCAACTCTGAAGTCCAGGTCATCAGCGACTTCCGGTTCCGCCATTTCCCAATCTTCATCGGCAATTTCTCCTTCCAGCATGCATTTGAAGACACTCCAGTCGTTCCTTCGGGTTACGTAACCCTTGTCAATATCGTGATAACCTGGTATATCTTGTACTAGGCTAAATTCCAGGACTTTGTGGTCAGAACTAGTTTCAGATCTGAGTGTCCAGTCAACAATGTGCCCTACTAATGTCGGTGATGCCAATGTCACGTCAATCGAACTTTCACCCATTGGCCCTGAGAAAGTGGGAGTGGAAGAAATGTTGTTGACAACTACTAGCTGGCTTCTTGCTATAAAATCACCTAGCATAGCACCTCGTCTATCTGTTCGGTTGGAGCCCCAAATAGTGTTCCAAGCATTGGTATCAGAGCACAAGATCACATTCCTGGTACTAGACGTGATCGTTTCCATGACAGCAATACTTTCCTCAATGTTAATTCCATTAGGCAGGTAAGCCGAGATCACCGTAAAGGATAGGCTGCCCCACTTTATGTAGCATGCTACACAATCAGCCGAAGAATATTGCCTTAGATCCATCACGTCTAGATTTGGGTTGTTAATCACTATAGCAGCCCTAGGCCTCCTCTCTCTCATTGTTGAGGGCTAAAACTCTTGAAGTGAGACCAAATCCCGTTACGAAGTTTCGATGGCTGGTCGGTTCCTGAATCGCCATAATGTCGTAGCGTCGAGAAAGAACTCGCAACTCGTCTGCCACTATTCTTCGGCGACCCATGTTGAGCTGAAGGATGGTAATCTTATTCATAATAGGTACGTTTCGCCATTTCTTTGCACCACGTTAAGTGCACAGGGCACTCCCGACTTCCAGCCTTGTGCTTTGTTCTGCTGGGATCAGCATTCGACCGTTTACAGTTAATGCAGGTTGGGTCCACCATTGCTTTCTTCTTCGGACACTCTTTCATTAGATGACCACTCGCTGCGCACCAAATGCAGACCACTGAATCTACAGTGCAAGTGGCCTTGGTGTGTTCATAGCCCTGGCACTTAGTGCAGCGAGGGGCGTCCAGGTAATCCCTAAATGTCATTGACCACCATCCTCCATCTAGACTTCCTATTTCCAACAACTGAAAGCGGATCATTGGGTGCACTTCCAATACCCAATTCTTAGTTAAGCCGTTCCTTGAGACTGAAGAGAATAGTGGACGGAGATCTTCAATTACCAGGAGAGTTGGAACTGATTTTTCTGGTATTTTTTGCCACGGAAAACCTAACTAGGTCTGCTGAGCTCCATGCGTGAGGCACACCCCTCACCTCAAGTTTAGGTTTTTTCCTCAGTGCTAGCTTAGCTTGTAGCCCGTTTTGGCGCAGCTCCTGCCATCCAATGACCTTGGTTGCATGGGATTCGTCTTCTAAACGAACTAGAATCGAGCCCGCCTTGGTCGCTCTTACTACAGATGCATTAACACCCAAATGTGAGGGCGATGAAAGCCCATTTATGATATCCACAGGACTTTTCCCCAACCCGCTGATCGTTAAGTATGCTGGTCTTGACGTCTTGGACGGCTTCGTTGGCAGTGATTTAACAATATCTGCCAGTGTCTTGGGTTTATTCTTTGGCAGACATTTATCAGGTGGAGAGATCTCGATTATATTTTCCTCAATTTCTCTTCTTTCTTCATTAATTTTCTTTTCTTCCAATTTTGCCTTTCTCCTATTTCTTTTGGTCTTGTAAATCTCAAAGGGTTCAGCTTCCTTCAGATTATTATCTTCATTAGTCGACAGTTGCTTCTGTTCTGAAGATTCGACCTTGGCATGTAAGGAGGTTCCCATGTTTACCCCTGAATGGTTTTGAACGACCCTTGGTTGTGACCTCTCCATGATTTTACTTATTATTGTATTAATTACCATAGGAGACTCCAATGTTTCCTTCACCACTCTTTGAACTAGCGTCGAAACTGAATCCCCTTTGTTCTTGTCTTCACATTGTTTGACCTTCAAGTTTAGGGTTTCCATTATACCTATTAATCGATCAATGTTTTCATTGATATGTTTCCTGGTTACGTTATTCATCTTTTTGTCAAAAGTCTGAATGAATGTACGTAAGTTTTCTTGAATTACTTTTGCTTCATGTAGACAGTTATCACTAAATATTTCTCTTTTTTTTTCTTCTTCAACATCAGACCCGTTCCTAGGTCTTTTAGCAGATGGGCCTGGGTCCTTAACGATTGCTCTTCCTGGAGGATACTCCTCCATTTTTGAATAGATTAATCACTACTAACCTCTGATGTTGTGAAACCTAACCTTAACGGTTTGACCTAATTTCACTAAAAGTCGCTTTAAACGACAGAATATGTCTTATTGTTATTGGAATCTTTAAACAATAACAATAAACAATGAATGAACATAAAATAAAGGAAAAGAAACAAACAAAACACCAAAAACTGGATTTAATAACACAAAAGACAGCAGCACGAAAATCCACAGCCTTCTCAATCGGTTTTAAGGCTTCTATATCCAGTGTAAGACATCCAACAACATGTTAAGAGAAGTTATAAGAAAATATAAATTATTACATAATACTAATAGAGTAATTAATAAAACCAAATTAATTATCCCTATCAATATATTAAATGTTTTATTATTAGGAAATAACTTTTGTTCAAATATCAATAATAACAAACACAAATTTAAAATGATATTATTAGACTGATTGCAGATATGGAAGCAATCATAGACAATGATAATACTACAAATAATCATAAAAATTGCTTGAAAAACAACATTAATACTTCATTGAATGGTTATCTAGATAAATATAAGAAATAGTAATAACTTATCTAAAATTGATCTCTTAATTGATAAAAACATTAATGATTTAAATCTCTTCATAAAAATAATCCAGACATTATATTTATTAAATCAAACTAAACCAAACAATTATCTATCATGTATAAAAAGGAATATGATTATAAAATTACAGTGGTGAAACCAACAGAAACTGATCTTCATTCGTTCCAATAGGGAGAAGACCGACAGTGGTGGAACCAACGAGAAACCGGTCTTCGTTCGGTCCAGTAGGGGTAACGTTCCAAAGAACGTTCCACCTGGAACGTTACATCCCTAGTGTTAGGGATGTAACAACCTTTAAAATAACCTGTTATTGGCTAGAAGCTGTTATCACCAATCACCTATTACCAAAAAACCCTGTTTATATATATATATTGGGTGTCCTGAATTTAAATGGCAAAACTTCAGGAACTTATAGGGGCCCGAAAAACTAAGACAAAAAGTCCTTTAGAGATTTGCTCGTTTTAGAGAAAATCGCAAAAAAAGAAACAAAACAAGTTTTCATTTTTATACTCATTTATATTTATGTTATGTTCTTTTTAATGTAAATATTGCTTAAAATGTTGTCCTTTTGCACCAATGCAAGCATTACATCTAGCACTCATTTAATCAATTGCAGCTAAACATTGTTCTGATGATATTTGGTGCACTGCATCTATGATTCCATCTCTTAATTGCTCTCTTGAGTTGATTGACACCGAATAAACTTTCTGCTTCAAGGTTCCCTATACGAAGAAATCCATGGGTGTCATATCAGGTGATCTGGGTGGCCAAGGTACTACTCCTCCGCGTCCAATCCATCGTTGTAGATTATTTATATCCAGCCAAGCTCGAGCAACTCTGCTATAATGAGCTGGACATCCATCGAGTTGGAACCACATTTCAATCCGCTGTTGTAAGGGAATGTCATCTAAATAATTAGAAAGGCGTTCTCCAAAAAATGTGTAAATGTGATACCATTCAATCTTCCAGGTAAGAAATATGGTCCCACCAGTAATCCGTTCCAAATTCCAAGCCAAACGTTAATAGCAAATTCATGCAATTCTCCACTATTCACCTATTCTCTCTAATAGCTCTGGGATTTTCAAGAGCCAATATAATTTTCAATGGAAATAAATTATCATCGCGAATTTTGTCAAGAAGCCTAAAATCTGACATAATCTTGAGGTAATAAATTCTGAACTTTTTGAAGATGGTATGGGTAGCGATTATCACCTTTCAAAGTTCGCCATATTGCTTACCGCGATATTGCTAATGCAGCAGATGCTCTTCGGATGCTAGTCTCAGGATTGTTATCGAAGTGGCGTTGGACACAATTTCTTCTCCGATAATCTGCTCTTATTGCTGCCTGGAATTGGTCGCCTTCATTACGTATTAAAAATGACCCAATCTCTCGTAGTCTATTACAAGTTAAAGACTCGTCGATTAGTCACTCTTCTATTTGGAAATCGGCGCGCATACTCCCGCACCACTTCTAAAGCATTACCGTTACAGAAACCATACACAAAAATCATATCAGCGTATTCAACATTAGAACATGTATGCGGCATTGTGGCTGATGCTATTCACACAAAAATATCTGAGTAACTGATTAAAGACTGATTTAGGAATTATAATCCTAGAAGGAAGCTAAAATGTAAACAAATAAAAGAATGTAAAGGATAACATTAAGTGTTTACATATCTCACTGCCTAGCCTGACGAACTCTGAAAGGTGATAATCGCTACCTGTAACATTTTTTGTTTTGTTTCTTTTTTTGCGATTTTCTCTAAAACTAAGCAAAAACGAGCAAATCTCTAAAGGACTTTTTGTCTTAGTTTTTCGGTCCCCTATATATATATATATATATATATATATATATATATATATATATATATATATATATATATATATATATATATATGTATATGTATATGTGTGTGTGTGTGTGTGTGTGTGTGTGTGTGATTTGTTAAATTAAAGTTTAACTAACTCTAATAAATTCTAAGAATGCCTTATTTAGTAAATTTTATTCTAACAGTATGTGTCTAGTATGTTTGTGTAGGGGAGACCTGGGATGGTTGGGACAGTGAAATTTTTGATTAATAGGTTGGCACTACTGAATTGGCTTTACAGCTGTTGATCACACTCCTGAGGCAGGTTATAATACTGTGCTTTGGTGGCCATATTTAAATTTTCTGAGAAGAGAGGTAAGTTTTTCTTAATTTTCACTGCAAAAGTAAATATTTGAATGAACTTTAGGATAGAATTTTCTTAAAGACAAAAAACCCTGCCAGCGTCTTAAACTAACATATAAAACTCCTATCAATTATCATTCGATTCCAGTAGTCAATCTTGAAATACTATCCTACATGCATGCCAGGACCACGTATTGAAGAAAAAAGTAACCTAAGGGATGGTTGCGACACTTGATCTCTGGGACGGGTGGGACAGTGTCCAACCATCCTGTTATATTTTGTTACTTGCATTTTCTTATTTCTTTTTCATTAGAGAATCTTATTTTTCAACATCATCCCTTATTTATTTATTGGTAAAAGTGTTCCTTTTTTAATTTAATTTATACTATTATTTGTGTTAGGAACACGTAGTACTATTTTATTATGTTTACGTTTATCATTTAGTAAATAAAAATATTGAATTGTAACTAATGTGTTACCTAATTTATGTATGTCCCAACCATTCCTTATCGCTGTCCAACCATCCTAGGGCCCAGGACACCCAACCATCCAGTTGGGACACTTTTAAATGTTTTATATTTTTGTTTTTTTTACTGACTTGTGTTATTGTCATTTAGAATAAATCATAGGCACGTCTAAAAAGTTATTTAAAAAGAAAAATATTTAAAAAGTTACAAAAAATAATTGTAGCCCTAAAAAAAATTAAAAATAAAAACCTTGTCCCAACCATCACAGGTCTCCCCTACGTATCTTCTTAAGATTAGCTTGTTATAATTTCCTATTGCTTCTATTATGGGATTTCCCGAGTTTATTGTTGAGTTAAAAAAGGTCTGGGTCTGGGTGTAAATATAGTTTAATTGTTTCAAAATTAGGTCGTGCAGCATGTTTGTTATTTTTGTGTACCTTGGATAGTCGTTAACGATCCCCAAGTATAGGTTTTGAATCCTTTCTATTTTTCTGTAATTTGAGTCACATGTATATTATATATTATTTATCCATATAATATACTATATTATATTATTATATACTATATTTATCCATATAATATACTATATTATATTATTATATACTATATTTATCCATATAAATAATATACTTCATATATTATTCTACTATTAATTAATTAAATCCATAAAAAAATGGCAAGGTGTGAAAATATCTTGCCATTTGTTTATGGATTCTTAGGTATTTTACTATTGTCATTTTATTATAAATTGTTTTTCATTCATTTAGAGACTGTTTATAAAAATAATAAATTTAAACCTTCGTTTCTTTTCTACTATTCATATTTTTTCTCTACTTTTGGAATACAATGTTTATTTAATATTATAACTACAATTTCTTATTTATTGAATAAAATAAAATTTTAAAAATTGAAGTGCAATTTACAAAAGCATGTATTGTGATTTATATTTTCACCTATGGATCTCCTGCTAAAAGGAACGAAATTTGGAAGTTTTCATTTCGAATGGCTCCGCTGGAATGTGCGCCGTTAAAACAGTAACTGGTTACCGAAAAGTAGTTGTTACAAGGGGGCAAGCCACCTCTTTGCAAGTAATACTATATTTGAAAATATCTTTATTTAAATACACTCTCTGAACTTCTGTAGTTGAAGACGGGGGAATTTATGAATAAAGTTAAAAAAATATATAATAATAACCTTTATTTGTTTATAAAATATAATAAATAAACAAAAACTTTCTATTTTTTTTCGATATCTATTCAAGTATGAACAAAATCAACTTTTAGTTAAGGCTTTAAGTTCTATTATTCTCAGTATATATATATATATATATATATATATATATATATATATATATATATATATATATATATATATATATATATATATACACAGTGTGTGTGTATATATGTGTGTATGTGTATATGTGTATGTGTGTGTGTGTGTATATATATACATATACAGGGTGTCCCGAATTTAAATGGCAAAACTTCAGGATCTTATAGGGGACCGAAAAACTAAGACAAAAAGTCCTTTAGAGATTTGCTTCGGACAATTCGGGACAATTCCCATGCGTTTCCACTCTTTCCTTTCCATTTATACTCTCTTCCAGGTTGCCCCTCCGCAGCTCTTCTTCATCTCCTTGTCCCATTCCGTCGGTGGACGTCCTCTCTTCCTTGAATGCTCTCTTGGATACCAAACCATAAGCTGCCTGGTCCATGTTGTAGCATTCCTCCTGATGACATGTTCGGTCCAGGTCCACTTCCTTAAATGCACTTTTTCCATAATATCTGGGAGGTCAGTCCTTGATCTAATCCACTTATTTGATTTTCGATCTCTTCTTGATATCGCTTCATACCTCTGACTGTTACTCTCAACTTATGGCTAGTCTTCTTGTCTATTATCCTTATTTATATATATATATATATATATATATATATATATATATATATATATATATATATATATTTTAATACTACAATTATTGTGACTTTAGTACAATTATATATTTCCAAAATAAAATTTCTTATTGTTAGATTTATTATATTAGTTTTTAATGGGGTATTTGTCGACTAAGAAGTTACAATAGATGTAGATTGCTGGGGTATGGAATCATAGATAAGCAGCAATTAAAAATAAATTTTAATTTATAATTCCGACATTTCGACTTGCATTGCAGACCTTTAACAGACCTATAACTAGCCCTCATACCTTAACAATATATATATATATATATATATATAAATTTCTTGACTGTTACTATTAAATGTTTAGTTAGGTTCTTGAGGTTCAGTCAGTAAATAAAAACAACTATTCTGGCGACATTTCAAGTCTATATTGTTCTCATAATCATTCCTACAGTGAAAAAACAGGTTACAATAAAATTATATAAGTTATGCAAGTTATTTCAAAACATAAAGTTAGCTAAATAATAAAAATATATATAATTACAGTATAGAGAGACTACTTACAATGTTATATAATTACAATGTTATATAAATACAATGTTATATAATTACAGTATAGAAACTACTTACAATGTTACTGGTGGATACGATGTTGACTAACTTAATTCTAGTACACAACTGACCTGGGGAATTTTTGAAAAACAGTTAAAAGGTTGGGGGGGGGGGAGATTTCCCAACAGGTAGTATTCCCAAAGATGCAGGTGCAAAAAGGATTTCCGTATTCAGGTGTAATACACTTATAATTGGATAAAAGCTTTGTGTGATGTATACTAATTTAAATGTATATTATTGGTCTGAATGTATTAAATTAGAATAACAGGTGTTGACTGCCTATAAATATGAAAGATCGAAAAATTTCTCTTTTCCATTTTGGTACAGGATGAGATGGGTTATATCAAAATTAATGAAACATTAGTCTTTACCGATCAGAAAAAACCTACCTCCATGAATATTATCACCTCCCCACGTTAACGTTAAAATGCTAAAAGTCTCGAAAATTAAAAAATGTTCTCCTCAAGAAGTCATGCAAACATTTCTGACTGAAGTAAATAATTACAACTGTAGCAAAGTTATATACACGGGTGGCTCAAAAACAAAGGAATCAGCATCATGTGCAGTTCGGGACAACAGTAGGGCGCTGAAGTATGAGCTAGAACTAGCTCAAACATTTGTAGAACAGTCAATAATTATCTGCTTTGACTCCTTGTGTGTGATTAAAAGTCTTTTTAAATTTTATTCGGACAACCCTATAATCCAAGAAATTAATTTTATTATAAATAAGATCAGTAAATCTTCAAAAGAGCTAATCTTTTTCTGGATCCCCAGGCATTCCGATATACCCGGAAATGAGGAGGTGGATGGAGCAGCAAGAGAAGCCTACCAATTAGAAACTATTGCACCCACTTTCTTGTGTGCTGCAGAAATGTTTCGACCACTCTACATTAAGATTTTGGGTGACAGGCAGAGTGCATGGTCGGCATCGGAAGATAATAAATTGAAAGAAATAAAAACAAACATCGGTGGCTGGTCCTCATCCTCCAGACAATGTAGAAGGGAGGAAGTCATAATCACACGGTTAAGAATTGGACACTGTCGTTTAACGCATGACTACTTGTTGGCAAGGAGAGATCCTCCTCAGTGTCAGCTGTGTAAAGTTACTCTCACAATTGTGATAAATTTGGGATAAATTTGGTATACCTCGTCAGCTCTGTATGGCCTTGGGCGATAGTAAACAGTACATTTGTAGTACTAGTCAGGGTATGAGGCAATAATAACCATAGCAGTTTTTTGCCCTTAAAAAACAAACAACAGGTGTTGAGATTTAGAACGTCTTATTTTTTGTTTATTGTGCAACTTTTAAATCTACTACACCTACAGAAAACAAACAAGAAATAATTAACCGATATTAACAAATTTTCAAATAGACTAAATTTTAAGATGGAATTTGAGAATGATAATAAAATACCGTTTCTAGACTTACTGTTAATTCGAACCCCTAGTGGAACAATAGAAACAGAATGGTGGAAAAAAACAATATATTCCGGAAGATATTTACATTATACTAGTCAATGCCCCAAAAGTTATAAAATCAACACCGCAAAAAAAATTAATGAATCGTGCGATAAAGTTATCCACAGAAAAATATAAACAAACAGCGGAAAATAATGTAGTAGACCTTCTTTTAACGAATGGATATCCACATAGACTCATTTGTAATCTATTAAAACAAACAAATACCCTACAGAAACAACATGAAAATAACAATAAAAGATATTTAACTATTCCATATACGAGTATGCAAACACTAAGAAAAACACTGACAAGTATCCATAAAACTGACTACACTGTCACACTCAAAAATACCTCCACCACTGAAAAATTATCCACCAAAACCAAAGATACAGAAAAGTTAAAATAACAGTCTAATATTGTTTACGAAATACTGTGTGAAGATAGTTGTGGCAAGTCTTATTTCGGTACATCGGAACAATATCTTAAACGACGTGTTTATCAACATAAGTACAGTTGCACGTCTATAAATAAAAACCCGAATAAACCTAACCAAACTGCTCTCACCACACATTACAGGCAAACAAAACATTCTTTTAAATTTGGTTCCCTCAAAATTATTCACCATGAATAAAATAATTTTAAAAGAAATATTAAAGAAATGATAACCATAGAAAAATTTAAAGTGCCCTATGGGATCTCCAATCGCTCCAATTTTAGCAGACATGTACTTAGTGGATCTCCTAGATTTAGTTATCCCCAAAATCCCCTTTAACATTCCATGTCTATTTAAATATGTAGATGATATACCGATGACATAGATGATATATATAAGGAGTCAGTATACCGGGCAACAATGTAAGTGGTCAACGCGATAGCTGGTTGCCAATAATTGAGGTGAAGAGCGGAGTGAGGTGCCTGGTAGACAACGGCAGTTTCCACGTTGATGACAAGAAATGCCTTGGAGAGTTTATGTGGCAGGAAAAAGTCACTCCAGGTAACGGTATGTGGATGTAAGTTGGTCACCCTGGGGGGGGGGGGGGGGGGCTCTGTAGTGTACTGGAGGTGATAGGAATTGGGTTAAAGAAATGGGCAGAGATGGGAGACAGCCTGCGGGTACATGTTGTGGAGCAGATGCCTCGCGAATATCCTGCGATCGTTGGTTGTGACTTGCTTAGGCAGGTAAGTGCGGGCGTCTTCATCGGAGCGGTGAGTAAGGTGACGGATTGGAAGGAAGAATTAAGGCGCGAATTTGATGATATTTTTTTCATGGAAGGGACGTGCTGAGTGCAACGGTCAGAACCGTACATGAAATCCCACTTAAACAGGGAAGAACTAACCTTTCGTCCATTCCCAGTTGCTATGAACGTATTGAGTTAAAAATTGTTTCACAAATTGATGTCGTAAATTAGTCAAGAATTTATCCCTGTCACCATTTTCCCGTCAAATATACAAAGTTTTTGATTTTCTCTGATGTCCAGTTATTCCCGTATACTTGTAATTGGTAAGTTAATATTGAGGGTCCAAAAAGTGAGTGATTTCGAATTGCGTTTATATTTATTAAAGTAAGATCGATATTACTGTTACCTCTCGCACCTTGAAAGTCGTTAGTTCTTAGTCAGTATTTAATAAAAACAGATCATTTTCCACAATAAAGGTTTCCATCAGTTTATCCCTTTAATTTGTGCGTTTGCCAAACCAATATTAAGATCTGACATTTGAAACAATACCTATAATAATATTATAATTGCTGTAATAGTTTAATACTTTTTCTAATTTTTGCAAGTCTGAATTTATACAATGGGTTATGTCGAAATATGAGCTAATCAAAACCCATTTTAATATCCCATATCTTGAAATAGGGTCGATGGAGACTTTCTAGAGAGGGATGTTGTAGTCAGTATTCGATGCCAATTTCTGTATTTTAGTTAAGTATGAAGGGCAGATTCGGTCAAATACAGAATAGCAAGTTGAGCACCTCTGCTGACTTCTTGTGAATTTATAGATATTTTCGCAGCTTATGCTTTTGATTTCTTGAGACGTGCAATCATTCGTTGAACATCCTCCTCCACATTTTGAACCTTCCACAGTCCCTCAGCAATCTCTACTACTATGGTGTAACTTCAAGCAATGCCCGCATTTTCTTATTCTAAAATAATCTTGAATAATTACTTTTTGATGGCCCAGGCTAATCCTAGAGCAGTAGTTCTCTGGTTTCTGCATCAACTTCAAATACTGAGTGTTGAGTACAATTATTTTATAAGTAAAATATAAACATAATAAATATATTAATAATAAATAATATAATAATATTAATATTAATATTATTATAATATTATTATTTTATAAACGTATTGCGTTGAAGTATTGTAAGAAATTATAACTTTCCTAAATAAGTTGAAGGTCAAGCTGTTCCTTAGGGCCCAAGTTTGTAAAACTAAAGGTTACATGTGCTCTGGTTTTGTAGGAAATTTATGCTAAATTCGATAACGTGGTCGAAAATTTGAAATACTTGATCGAAGTGGAGATATTAAAGCTTTTATTGCAAAAAACGTGGCTTCCTCAAAAAAATCTTAAAATTATCATATATCTACAACGGATTGGAATAGAAAGGTAAGGTCAGCGGAAGGTCAACCGATACATTCACATTGGCGTTCCCTTTAGAGTAAGAGACAAATTGAATGAGGTGACTAGGACGGAAGATGTGATTGGCCCGGCGCCTAGTTTTAATTGAATCTTTGTTCAATGAGATGCATTGTTTGATTCAAGTCTAACTTCACCGATGGCTACGCTCGGATTTGACAGCCACCGCCCTCATACTAATCAAGACCGACTGTGCAGTGGCTGGTAGATCTCTTCTTTCTTTTAAAATAAATCGGCATAATCGCATTTATGATTCTTATCCTTAATAGATTAAATGGAAAATTTTACTTTTTACTCAATTAAGAATCGTTAAACCAACCTTTAGTACAACAATAAGCAGCTTGCAACAAATAGGATAACTAATAGTTTAAGGTAAAAAAAAATTATTTTAATGCGTAAGGTACTAATATGAGTATGGATCTCTGGTAATAAAAAAAATAAGGAAAGAGAAAGCCAATCAGCTAACTTGTCATGGTTCCGAATATCTCATTTTTAGAACCTTAAAAGCAATAGCGAAAAGAGATCCTAGACCTAAATACAAAACATCTCCTAATAATCAATAAAGTTTTAACAGCCCGCTGGAGGCTAAGAGGGCATTAAAGGCTTTCTAGGCTGGTCGGTAATAAAATATGCTTCATTTTAGATAGGGATCAAAAACTTCTCTACTCTTCGTTCCAAAACGTAACCAGTATGTTTTACAAAGATGAAGACTACTGGTCTCAGATAAAATCAGGCTTCTTCCAATAAATGATCAGGTCTCCAGAGTTCAATATGGAAAATAAAATATTCTCAATGATAACCTCTTTTATTAAGTTTAAGATAACTAGAAAAGATACTTCAAAGAATGAGCTATTATTCTGAGTTATGAAGGACCTTATGTTCTCATTTTAGATTACGATTTCGATATGATTTGTAAACGACAGAAATGTATGTTTTTATAAGGTTACACTTTAGCTGTTTCCGTTCCAATTGTTTCCTCGTTCTCTATTCAAACTGGTTTGTATATTTAGTGTTACTGTATTTACTGTTCTCTAGGTTGCTTAATCTTATAGTTTCAAAAGACAATTCGATAGGAGAGGTCGGAAAAAAAAAAGTTAATGAAGAAACGCTTGGTAGTTTCTAAAAACATCTTTTTATTAAACATTTATTGAGTAGTTATTACAATATGCCAGAAATGTGGGCAATAAGTAATATAGATTACATTCACACATTATATACAATAAGTGAAGAAAAAAATAAAATAAATAAAACAAAAGAACTATGCTATTAATAAACAATATACAATATAGAACATACATACAAGTAAATATATGAATAACACAAACACACACACACACACACACACACATATACAGTTGAAGCTGGATAAGTGGTGCCTGCATAAGTGGAATAATTATATAAGTAGTACAAAACTTATTGTCCCCTTAAATAAACTTTTTAACTGGAATATTTTCACCTCTATAAGTGGAATCAATTTTTGTGGGAATCACCTCTGTAAATGGGACGATTCTTGTATTCACCTTTACAAGTGGAATTCACATTACAACAAAAAAACGTGAAGAAATATATGCGTTTGTTCTGTTTTCATTGATCTCCAAAGTGTAAACATTAAGCACATTGATATTCCACTCTTACCTATTGTTGCTACACTCCTATATTTCTCCCGTGTCAGTTAATAAGTAAAGCTCATCTTGTCGCACATGTTACGAAATCAAAATGTTTTTTCAATTAGTGAAAAATTAAGTTTTGTTCGCAAATTTGAAAGTGGGAAGTCAAGGAATAAAATCGTGGTGTGCCAATATCAACATTGTGTCGTGTTTTGAATAAGAATCAAAAAGTGTTCAGAAGGACATGAAAAAATAAAGATTTTTTTAATATCCTGAGTTAGAAAAATGTCTCCTAACATGGCTGTGGCAGTGGCTAAGTAAAAATATAGCAATTGGTGGGACATTGACTTGGGGTTGTATGGGGGCATCGGGAGTTGGAGAAATGTTTTTGTGCGAAGGGAGGATGAATAGCGATACCTACATATCAATGTTAAATCAAATTTTTAAGTCTTCATTTCACAAATTTTTGAACCTGAGGACAGTGCCAACATTATTTTTCAACAGGTTAATGCTCAATGCTACGTTTCACACAAAACTAGAGAATGGTTCGATAAAAACAATACCAATGTTCTTGATTGGCCTCATCGCTCTTCAGACCTCAATCCCATTGTGCACCTGTGGGCTAAATTAAAAATCAGAGTTGGTAAACGTAACCCTAACAAACAAAGACAATTTGTTTACATTATTAAAATAATAGTGAAAACAAATAGTTAATAAAGATTATACACAACTTGTTTATTCCATGCCAAAAAGAATAATTGAGGTAATAAAAGCAAATGGTTTGATGATAAAGTATTAAATCGTGTTTTTTATGATTAAAAAAAAATATATGTTTTAAATGGTTGATGTTATATTTATTCCCTAATACTTTTATGTAGGTGCCTAATACGTTTGGCCAAAGCTGGATATATATATATATATATATATATATATATATATATATATATATATATATATATATATATATATATATATATATATATAGGAACAATTGTATAAAAGGAAATATATTCTACACTTTCAGAAGTTGATTAGTATTCTATAAGTCTTCAATGTAATATGTTTTAAATTATTTATTTATACTTTAATTAGTTATATTTATTATTTTAATTACAATAAATTTATATTATAATTTTAATTAATCTATTTATTTATTTATTTAATAATACTATAGTTAATATATTTGCATTTATGTTTTATTTATTTTTTATGAAATGCAGGACTTGGTGCAATGTTTTCTGAATTTAAAAATTTGTCATAATAATTTATAAAACCGTAAACATTTCGAATGGTTTTGAATATTACAGATTGTAAAATTATTTTTACCAAATTACTTCATGTAATTAACTTGTTGTTGCATGCTGGAACGTAATAAACTTGATATAAAAGGCCCGATATTTGATATCTACACATAGCTGATGTAGAATGTTTATGATGTGGATTGTTAGATGTTAATACGTGGCGGCGATGGTGGCAACTGGATGGCAGGCCTAGAGTTGGTTTTCTATTACGTGACCTCGTTCTATGAGCAAATTGGAAAATGAGGCTGATCCTAGGACCCCTTCATTACTGATCAAGGTATTGCCTACGTGCTGGTTGGATACTGCCACTCCACGGAATTTGTGCTCAATGGCACCTCGAAATTTAAGTAATACCCAAAAAATAAAAGTGTAAAAAATCTGTATATATTTATAATTATTCAATTATGTATGAGAACTGGGTACTTGAATATTACAAATATATGTGAGTAATATGCTCTTAAATAGCATTAACATTGTCATATAAAAAAATTAACACATAATTTACATCAAGCGTCATTTCATCTAACTGTTGTTTATACTTAATACTAACAGATCAACTACTTGCCTCTTGTAAACAAATAATAAGTTACTAAAGGTTAAAAACGAGGCCTCTACAATTGGATTTTATAATGGAAACGTCTAGGAACTCAGACAAAGGTATTTAAATTTGGAACTTTATAGACCCGGTGCCCTGACTTAACTGAAGGGTCATTTATCGCGGCCTTTCAAGAAACAAGATGAATAATTAGTTGAAATGATTCTGACTTCTATATTCGTGGATGCAAGAAAATGCGCGAATCGGGACTAAATCAGTTAAATCATAGGGTGTGTATTGGAGAGGAGGGCTTTTCACTTTTGGAAAAAAAACAGTTCCCAATCCCAATGGACGCTGGTAAAAATTATCTAAGAAAAATGCCCAATTGATTACAGAAAAAAAATATATATCCCAAACATTAATTCTAAAGATTGGGAAACCTGAAAGAATTTAATAACATTAAAAAAAGAACAAAGAAAATTGAAGCCATAGATGGACTAACATAAATATTATATTTCTCAGAAATGAGAATATAATTACACATCTACATACAAAAAAATTGTGGAGAGAAAAATTAAATGTAAAGAAATTAAATTTAAAGAAATAAAAAAAAAAAGGTTTCTCCTAATAATTAACATAAAAATCTCATATAGTGATTACAAAGAAAGAAAGTGTGAGAAATAATAAATAAATAAAAATGAAATAAACTAGAATAAAACTCTTCCAATGATTTATATGAACTAAAATATAATCAAAAATTCAAGTTACGTAAGAGTGTTAACACACTTAAGGGTCCCTTGTGTAGATCTCCTCTCATATAGTGAGTCGCTTCATCTTTCATTCCATGGGCAGGGGTGAACAATAAAAAGCAGCCTGCCGGTGCTTCTCGAAGATTTCAGTGAAAGATCGATGCGTAACTACTTCTTCAAGGGAGGTCTGGCCCAGACTGACTGTTGTGTCTTTTATCTAACAATTCTATCCGATTAATTTTATATTGCTACAGCCTAAGGTGTTTATTATTATTATTTGTGTTTTTTTTTCGTTTGTTTTTATACTTAGTTACATAATTTCATCACATTTGCTGCGGCTAACAAGTATATTTAAAATTAATTTGTTAATTGTAAATGAAATGTTAATTTTTATTATTAAGTCAAATTATATGTATTATTTATATTTATGTATGTATAATATACTGTTATTACTAAATTAATCCTTTAGCGTGCAGCTTTTTATTAGAGTTGGGAAGGCAGTTCTCTGAAGGGAAGATCCAGTGAGGGTAACTAAGTAACGCTACTCCAACTCCCTTCCCTCGGGGCAATTGGTGTTGGCTCCAAGCCAAAGAATAAAACATAAATTTATTTCTTTAATTAATCAATTTAAAATAATTTTATTTATATACTAAATGGTTAGGAGATTTGTAATATTAATTAGAAACAGAAAGAGAAAAAATATCTCCTGATATAAACACTTTATTTGAAAATACCTATATCTATATATGTTTTGCATGAATATTGTAAACATTCTTTCAGTTATGGTTTAATTTTAAGGTTGGATCCATTAGTAAAAAAGTAATAATATATTTAACTAATTGACGAAACTTGTAGTGAATTAATTATTTTTTGGACTATGGAAATATATTCAAGTTCTTGACAATGTGGCTAAGCCAAGATACGTCCAGATACTTTCAAATAAAGTGCTTATATCAGGAGATATTTTTGCTATTCTTTTTCTAATTAAGTATAGTTATTTATTCCGACATATTGCAACCGCATTGAATTTATTTAAACATTAAATAGCTCGATATTTACAAAAAAAAAAAAGTAGAAATTTGGTACCTATTCACAACAGAAATATTTCAACCTCATAAGGATCTAATATGCTACAAGTGGCAAAGTTGTTGGGATAAACAAACGTTTTTTCTCACTCATAATTTATTTTGACCAAATTTACAATTTCGGATTTTGCAACGAAGTGATAATTTCATCATTTGACCTCCAGTAATTTCATCATTTCACTTAAAACCTTAATACTCCAAGTTGAGCTGTTTTTTTTTTTGTTTTTTTTTTTTCATTTTCGTTTATTAAAACTAGTAATATTATTTACATAAATTTGAGCATTTTTATTATTATTAAAATGTTAAAAAGAAATAATTTTGTTTATAAACGATTATTTGTTTGATGTTAAATAATGATTCGTTTTTTTATTATTATAATGAGATTTCTTTTTTTGTTTAATAAAACTAGTTCATTTTTTAAAAAGAATTTTGAATAGTTTATTTGTTTGTCTAATATATTTTTTTAAATTTCTAATACAGCAATATTTCAATCAAGCTTCCATTCGGCAATAGATAGCATACCATTTATTTATTTTTTTAATTTCAATACCGTCCTCAAGAGAGCGGTGCTCACAAATAAGAAAAATGAAGTTTGAAAAAAAATTTGAGAGGTAAAATAGAAATTAAAACCTTAGAACAGAAAGAAAACATCACAATTCCAATATAAAAACAAAGGCTGAAAGCTAAGGTTTAACTTTAATTTTTGATACAAATACAGAGAATAAAATTGGTTCTGTTGGTGTATGTTTACTTTGGCGATTACCATCATATCATAATATTACACAAACCTTTTCATTCCCCTTTTCACCTATTAAAGTGTCAGTCTCTAGTGAATTGTTCATTGACTAGTCTTGACCAACAGTGTAAAACTGGCTACGTTCTACTGTTCAAGATTATGTAAGAAATTTTCCACAATTTTCATTTTTGTAATTTAAAAACAAAAAAAAAAAGAAGTTTTTTTTCATACTTTAAACATAAATAGTACATTTCTACACATTTATTTTAACATGGTTTATTTGCTTTTGTCGGCATCTTATGGTGATTTTTGTGGTTTTAGATTTCAAAACCAATTCTCAAAAAGTGCATAAATGAACCAAGCACCAGATACGATGCTTAATTTGGTTAAGCAGCTGTTAAAAACCAATCGGACAGCTGTCACAGGTTTTCAGTAAAATTCGAAACATTAATTATTAATTTGGGAACCATTTGGAAAGTAGATTATAGGGGAAAATCAATTAATATACCGAAATTCACTGAGTTAATTGTTGAAAATAAAGATTTATATCTGAGGCATTATTCGTAGTATTATATGCCAGTACCTTTCCATAAATTGCTTTTACAGGGTTCCGATATTATTTATTTTTTCATTACTCCAATTGTAAAATTGTCAGAACCACTGTAGGGGTGACACTCGGACATTAGGTATCTCATAGAACACTATACAAGCTGAACTTCTCGTGCTGATACAAATGTGGATCTAATGAAATGCTTCTTTCATCAGATCCATATTTCTCAACTTTAATAAAGGTTGGCTCTGAAAAACAAACAATTGTCGAACATGGTTTAACATACTTAATTGTAAGAGATAATGATAATGATGATTTTGAAATTGTATATATTTTTGTAAGTTCGTAAATGTCATATGTGAGTGTGTATATACATTATATGTAAGTTTATATCATAATAAATTGTTTTATCTGCTATATTTGTGTTGTTGTGTAACCTAGAAAATAATAAACTCAAGAGAAAATTATGATTTTTTATTCTGTACCCCTTTATTCGTGGCAGAGTGGAGCGGTCTGGCTTAAAAAGTTTCTTTCAATTGCTACAGCAGCACTGTTTATATAATCCCTTCATATTATTATGTTATTATCATATCTTATACTCAGAGATATTCCTTCTTTTAATCCTTCATTTTTATGATTTGGTTATAAACCTATTTTATTTTATTATCTTAATTCATGATTTATTTTTAGTTAAGTATTTTTGTTTTAAAAAGGTTAACAAAGCTAGGTAAACCAACCGAAAAAAGGAAATTTAAATCATTGGTCAATTATAAAATATGTATATATATATATATATATATATATATATATATATATATATATATATATAATATTTATCTATTGAATTTTATTTAATAAATGTTTTTATAAAAATAAAAAAAAAGGAAATAATTCTTCTGAATCTATTTGAAGGGATAAGAGGGACCCTAATGCCCTGAAGTGACCTTCATGAGTTGGAAATCCGTTCCCAGGACAAAACTATGTGAAGTTACTAAGAGCATGACTCTTGGGCCAACTGCTAGACCCTCATTTATCTCTCGTTTCATATCATCAAATATCATTCACAGCTGTTGGAAGGATTCAGTCTCTAGTTGCCCACAAAGGATTAATTGTATTAAGGATATGAATCGTTTTAGTTTCCATTGGCAGAAAAATTATACAATTGATAAATCCATAAAACCTTTCACATTAGCTTTTCAGAATACACAAAACAGTCGAAATTTTGCTATTGAGAACTGGTCGTTTGAAAGGTGGCTCCTCATCCAACAGGGATAAATAGCATATATTTTATAGATTATCACTCGTTTTAGAAGATATGGACGAACATCTGCCAACATTTGAAACGTTATTATAAAATATCTATGAAATTACTATTAAATTAATGCACGTCTCCAACAAAACCCTACACAATGATCTCAATACAGGGTGGGTATCTCTTAGTGTATCAAAAAACATTGGGTGAAACTAGATCAAAAATGTAGCAAAATGCCGCAAACCTCACTTTTCTATTCCAACCCGTTACAGATATACGATAAATCAAAGACTTTTTTGAGGAAACCACGTTTTTTTCCATAAAAGCTATAATATCTCCATTTTATTTAAATATTTTTCAAATTTTGACCACATTTTCGGATTTAGCATTAAATTTTCTATAATAGCTGAGTACCTGTAACCTTGAATTTTACAAACTTGGTATCTAAAGAACAGCTTGATCTTCACCTTATTTGGGGAAGTCACAATGTCGTATTTATTTCAACACTCACTGTTTTTCGAAATAACTATCCACAAAACTGCAAATCTGTCAAAAACTTGAAAATTTAATAAGCTTTCAAATGATATGTTAAACGTAATGATTTTGTTTCAATTTTATGGATAAATTTACTTTTGAAACCGAAAAAACGTGGTGTTCTCATTTGGCATACAAATCAGATACTTGTGTAAATAAAACATTATGACAATCCCTTAATGGAAATGTGCATTTTAAACATAATAAACTCTTCATTGGAATAAAAAGCAAAGAAAAAAATTATTGTTTAATAGAAAATAAAGGAAAACTGTCAATAAAGCGAAACCAGATCAGAGGATCTTATGTTATTACATTTATTTCAGCCATAAATTCACCGCAAAAAAGTGGTATTCTTTAATATCATCAGCATTCAGAAGCTATTAGCAAATTTGAGGTTTATGTTCATTATCATTCAGTTTTAAACCTTACATTGAAAATCTAATCAAATAAATCCTAAATAAATAAATTAACTGGATTTTGACTCAAATCGAATATATTAAAACACCTAAAGGAGTAAACTGTCAAGAAAGTACTCATGTTCTTAATAGATCGCTTTATGGCATCCCTTCCGCTCCAAGATGTTGGAATAATAAATTTTCAAACGTACTGAAATATCTTACTTGATTTAATTGATCGGATTAAGATTATTGTATTTACTACAAAGATAATACTTATATAGTTCTATTCGTGGACGATGCAATACGATAATATGAACTCATAATTATTGGACTTGCCTAAAATCGTTTTTAGGAATGGAAATGATTCGTACAAGAGATGGATTACACTTATCTTAGACTAAAATGAACGTTTGTTAAAAGAGTTAGGAATGGAAAAGTGTAGGGCAATCTCAATACCGATGGAAGCTTAGTTCAATGTAAATGAAAGTCAAGATGTTATAAAGGATGTGCCATACAGGAGACTGATTTGTTGTTAATGTACCTGTCTATACCAACAAGACTGGATATTGCATTCTCTGTAGCTTATTTAAGTAGATATATGGACAATCGAACTAGTCAGACATGGAAAGCTAATGTCTAGTTCTACAATATTTAATTCTACAAAAGATCTAGGGCTTCCAATTATTAAAAGAACAGGCGGCTTGGAAGGTATTAGTGATGCTGATTGGGGAGCTGATCAAAATGACTTTTGAAGAAGTGTCAGCTAATTTGTATTCTGTCGCGCTGGAAATCCTATTGCCTGCCTGGTGTTCTTAGCAGAAATGATTTTCTCTATCTACAATTGAGAATGAATTGCTGCTGTATTTGCTGCTCAAGAGTTAATAAATCTTTGAGGTGTATTAAGTGAGCTCAGCCAAGTGAAAAGAGCAAGTAGTAAAGTGATAAGTGAAAACGTGTTAGTAAAATAAAATGTGCTAAAATAGTTCTTAAAATAGATAATGCTTGTGCAATATCTTTAGCAAATACTTTTTCTAATACAAAGCGAGGAAAACATACAGAAATTGTTTTATTTCATGAACCATATGTACTTAAATTATATTATCAAAATTGAATATGTTAGTTCTAAGAGTAATATTACTGATATTTTTACCAATGATCTAGGATCTGAAAAAATTTAAACGTTTAGAAGTTATTTGCTTACTAACTGATTTTATATGCGTATTATATCAGTATGGAGGCGCGGTAGCTTAGAGGGTAATGTGATTGACTACCATACTCCCGAACCCGAGTTCGAGTCCGACTGGCGGCAGAAAAGTTATATTATGTCATTTCAGCCGCGGATCGAATTAGGGTTCGGGAGACCCTCCTGTGGCACACCCAGTATCTTAAAAAGTGGATACCCTTAATTGGCGAAAACACTAGCAGTTGAGCGTAATTTCTGACAAAACCCCCTCCTTTCACAACCGTTGGCTCAGAAACAGTACATCCTTATATAAGTACTGAATCCAAGACCCTTCATGGGTTGTAAGTGGTACAGGTTTTTTTTTTATTAATTTATATATATCATTAATTTTAACTAATTTTCAATTAATAATATATAATAATATTCAATTAGACGCGTTTTTGTATGATAGACTAATAGATCAGTATTTTGTTCGCAGTCTGTAATATTTACTTTACTTCCATTGTAACCCATGTTAAATATAAAGTGTATGTACAGGTTACCTAACATGTAATACTCTATTGTTATTAAAATTTGTTGGCGTGTTACAATTATTAAATGTGTTATAAACTTAAGTGCTTTTTGATTATTTCCATCACACTATTCTATATCCGTTATCATTGGTGGTATTGTAACAACTATAGTTTCCAACCTTTCTCCTCAAGTCCTCCTCTTTTAAGATTTTTCCATTGACATCACTCAAGAGGAATTTCTCATATAGCAGCAACAAAAAGGTAAAAAAAAAATGTGAAATTATAAGAGTTCAAATTTTATTTATAAAAAGATGTGAAATGCTTGCATAAAGAAGCATTAATACAAGACAGTAATTCGGCCAGAAAGTAATATGCGGCTGAAACACTAATTTTAGGAATAATAAAAGAAAATGAAGAAATCAGGAAAAAGGAAAGAAAGATTGTGAGGAAGATATTAGGAAACAGACCAATGGGAGAAACTTCCAAGTTAAGAAGTAACACAGAAGTATACAAACATGTAGAAAAAATAGCAGATGAAATGAGGAAAAGGAGACTAATGTTCTACGGACACATACAAAGAATGAGTACAAGCAGATTAACAAGAACAATTGTAAAACATTTTGAAAGATTAAAAGGTGAACCCAACTGGCTTCAGAAGGTACATGAAGATTTAAAAGAAATTGGCTTAAATAAAGATGAAATTGAAGACAGAACAAACTATAGAAACAAAATTAAAGAGTGGGAAGGCTTCCAAGACAAAACAGCTCCAAAAAGACAGGGAGGAAATGGACGGCAGAAGAAAGGAAAGAGAAAAGTGAACAGATGACGGAGTATTGGAGAAAGCGTAAAGCTAACTTGGTGGCTTAAACGTGGTCCATAGCTGGCCTGTAACGAAAGAATAAAGAAGCATCAAAAATGGGAGAAACTAATTTAATATAACAATAATCTGGGAAGCACTAGCGTCTGTCATTAATTACTGATTTATTTTAATTCAAAATCATAACCCTATTTTTTACTGTGTACAAATTTTTTTTAACACTTTATAAGTATGAATTTTACAATTTTGATTTAAATTGATGGAGATTTAAATGTTTATTTCACAAATTAGTTTTCATTATACATTTTTTGTGAAAGTTAATATTTATCTTATCTTCTTGATTTCATTTTAATGTCATATTAACATGGTACATGTTTTTTTAAGCATTAGTTTGCTCAAATATAATTTTTGATTTAATATTAACTTTATTGACTAATTAAAAACAAATGAAGAGTCCACGGGAGAAAGGGGAAATGTCATTGGGAATGCATTTCGAGAAAATTAAGTTTTATGGTCTGGATCTTAAATAACGTCAGTATGTTTTCATAATTATAATTGTAATTTTTGCGAATTAAATTTTTTAATAATCTAAGAAATAAAGTTTTAGTAAAAAAGCTCCAATTTAAAATCGGAAGGAAGGAGGAAAGACCTGGATGTTCCCGTTTTCTTCAGTGTATGGATATCTTTCAACCTCTTGTAACTAACTTACAAACCCCATTTCTATCTGATACATTTCACCATCTTATTCTACTCAACAATGTGAATATTTTGAAAATTCCATTTCAGAAAAAAATTGACTCTCCCCCTTTCTCCCGTAGACTCTTCAAATAACAAACTTAAAGACACAGTAACCCAACACTTGGAACGAAAGTAAACACTGACAGATCTTAGCAATGATAGAATACTCCCCTAGTTCCAGAAATTGGTAGCTAAGTACCAATTTAAAAAAAGTGCACGGTCCCCATTTATAGGATCCTCGGTTCAAATAACACAATAAATAGTTTCCTGCATCCACCGAAGTTGAATTAAGTTTCGGAATTAGTGCCTTACCCAATGGGCTACCTAACCTCAAAGTTAAATACATTAATTCAAGGATTATGGAATTAGGGTAGGATCACTAATCACAACTTTTTAAGATTAGTCATACTTAAACATAAAATTTTAATAATAAATCTAAAACAATGGGAGCTATTTGGCTAATAAAAAGATATTTAATAATTTATGCAACGAAGTGCAGATGTTTTGAAATTTCTGTGTGTTTTTAGATCCAATGATGAATGTTTAGTATTCGAAACTAGTTTTCTAATAAAACAATTCCAATAGAAGTAGCAATTAATCCATCATTCCTAATTGTATTGATGCTTCTATACCATCATCCGTACCTCAAGTAATAATGAAGAAGAACGTAAAACGACAAGCGTGAATAGTACTGATATCTATGGTATTTGCGACTGGGACACTTCTACAGGCGTGGGATCAACTTATTAAATCTACATAATAAACTAGAAAAGTGCGGTTCCTGCGAAAAAGGAAAGGCAACAAGCCTTCAATTTAAATCATCGCCGTATACTAGGTCAAACTTCAAAGTTGAACTAATTTGGACTGATGAATGGGAACTAGTAAAAGATGTCGGGCATAATAGTGAAAACTACTATGAACCAATTGTTGACGAGTATTCACACGTTAGTAAAGTGTTTATGCTTCAAAGAAAATCAGAAGCTGAAAAACACCTAAATATTATTAACAACAATTAGTTTGTGGGGTATGAGAGGTGGAAATACACTAGGTTGTCGATAATATTAGGTCGGGGAGAGATCTAACAGTGACTTCAACCACAACCGTAAATCAATCTTTTTTGCCTTTGAATGTGGTAGATTGTAATATTTGTCTAAATAAAAGTTTAAAAAATACATTAAATATTTTTTTTTTTGTATTTAACAGCTAAAAAAAATTTCGATATGCGTGTCATCGAATTCGTGGAATCATTAATTCAAGTATAGCATCATCCATTAGAATTTTGAATACGAAATGATTGAGAAAGGTCCGGAAGTAGGAACCAATTCACAGCTCCAAGGGAATGCTGATATGGTACGGGCTTCTGTCGGGGCACTGTAGCCGTAATAACTATCCTTGCGGTTAACCTCCTTGCTACGCCAGCATTCGGTATCCTAACTTAAACAAGAACATTAAATTTCTCTGAGATAGCTCGCTGTTTTCCACTTTGTTTGTGGTTGGAAGATCAATGAAAATGATCATCTCTAAATAGAGGACGTCACTTTTTATTTGAACTAATCGTAGAAACAATTGTAAATTTTCAAAAAGTCCGGGGTTTTATTGTACAGGGTGAGTATCTCTTAGTGTGAAAAAAAAATTGGGTAAAACTAGATCAAAAATGTAGAAAACTACCTCAGACCATACCTTTCTATTCCAATCCTTTGCAGATATACGATAATTCAAAGACTTTTTTAGGAACCCACGTTTTTTGCCATAAAAGCTGTAATATCTCTACATTGTTTAAACATTTGAAGACTTGCAAGTCTTATTTTGGTACATCACAACATCTTAAACGACGAGTGTATCAACATAAATACAGTTGCACGTCTATAATAAAAACCCGAACAAACCTGACCAAACAGCTCTCACCACACATTACAGGCAAACAAAACATACTTTTAAATTTGATTTCCCCAAAATTATTCACCATGAACAAAATAATTTTAAAAGAAATATTAAAGAAATGATAACCATTCATAAAATTTAAAAACCGCGCAATAAACAAAAAATCAGACGTTTTAAATCTTAACACCTGTTATTCCAACTTAATACATTCGGAGCAATAATATACATTTACATCTATATACATCATACAAACCATTCTTCCATTTATTAGTATATTACACTGAAATATTTTTGTACCTGCATCTTTCTTTGGGAATACCCACACAGTCCTTTTAACTTAATTTTTAAGAAATAGGGTTTTTCCCCACTAACCCTTGTTAACTGTCTGTTTAAACTCACTCCCCTAGGTTAGTTGTGTACTAGAATTGTTAGTCTATTCATATCCACCAGTAACATTGTAAGTAGCTTCATACTCCTCTATATTCTGTAATTATATATATTTTTATTACCCTACACATGTTGTTATATACCTGTACTGTAGCTAACAATATGTTTTGAAATAACTTGTATAACTTATATAATTTTATTGTAACCTGTTTTTCACTGTAGGGCATGATTATGAGAACCATATAGTCTCAAAACGTCGCCAAAATAGTTGTTTTTTTTTTTTTTATGACTGAACCTCAAGAACCTTACTAAACATTTATAGTAACAGTCGAGAAATTTTCCATATATATATATATATATATATATATATATATATATATATATATATATATATATACATAGTACATTTGTCGGAAGTTAATATAAAGAACAAGACATAAAAAAATAAACAACAAAAAGTTTTGCAATATTAAAGTTCAATAAAACCAAGCAACAAAGTTATTTCATAATCAGAAATACTTTAAAACAATTTTAACTGACAAGGGGACGTTTGCAGTTGTAACTCACAGATTTGAATGCCGATTTGTGTGTGGGTAGTAGGGACCTATAATAGTGCAACACTAGAATTATAGCCGCCAATGGCCAATGGGAGCCGAGAAAAAAAAAAATGAAAATACGTTTTATTATTTTTCTCAGCTCTCAGTCAAGATAGAGAAATGATTCTTTCACGTTTAATTGCAGTTATGTATGTTATTTGATATAAAAATAGTTCCGTTATGCCCAAGAAACCACCCGGCTTTATGGTGCTCAAAAACTCTTAAAAAAATGACAAAATTCCAAGGAAATCCGCTGTAAATCAGTGGAATTTTTTTTTCATGAACAACTGACCTTAAATCTCGGTTTAACGAACCATAAAACCCTTATATGTAAAATTTTATCAAAATCCAAAAATATTGATTTTTTATCACTTTCGAGGAGGTTAAAATTTTCAAGCTGAGATTTCATCAACAATTTCTAACGGCCATAACAACTACTGCGTTCAACTGATTACAATAGTAATAGCATCGAAAGAATCTGCAAACATTCTGCTTTTTATCCATGCATATAACATTGGGATTACTCTAGATTTTAGTGGACTAATGTGAATGAAAAAATCCGAGGTCAGCTATAACTTGAGATATCTTAATAGGGGGAAATCCTGCGACCTCCGGATTTGGGCTAAACTATGCAGTTTTACGGATTCTAGATGACCTTAAAATTTAATCGGTGGTGAAATGTGTGAGATAGAAATTGATAGCATTTTGCCTTATAAAATCATACAAAATTTTAAAGGTAAAAAAAATTATTTTTGATTTCGACAAAATTTAGCTTTTAAATGTTTTTTGAGATAAGGAATCTGAAAATAATATTAGTTTTTAGTTTAAAAATTTTCCTCACCTACATTATATAAATAAGACGTTTTAGAATGATCTATTTCAATTATTATTTTAATTTTTACACAATAAATTTCAAATAAGACCATTTTTAAAAAACATAGGTACGGGGAGTTTTTTTTAAACCAAAACCTGATATTAATTTTAGATTATTCATCAATCTTAGGGTTTCAATGCAGTTCGAAATAAAAATATGGGTGAGGAATATTTTTCAACTAAAAACTGATATTATTTTCATTTTCCTCATCTCAAAAAACATGTAGAAAATAAATTTGGTCGAAATCAAAAATAATTTTTTTTTTTTTGCTGCTGTAAATTTCTGAAAAAAATGTTAATTATTTGCGCTATCTCACACATTTCGCCACCGATTAAAACGAAATTTTAAGGTCATCTAGAAGCCTTAAAACTCCATAGTTTAGCTCAAATCCGGAGGTCGCAGGATTTCCCCTCATTGAGATATCTCAAGTTATAGCTGAACTCGGATTTTTTCATTCACATCAGTTTTTGTCCACTAAAAACTATAGTAATCCCAATGTTATATGCACGGATAAAAAACAGAATGTATGCTAATTCTAGTGATGCTATTACTATTGTAATCGGTTGAACACAGCAGTTGTGATCGCCGTTAGAAATTGTTAATGATATCTCAACTTCAAAATTTTAACCTCCTGGAGTACATTGCGCTCTTACTCAGCCTCCACTGGGTTTTCTTTAACACCAGTAACGCAGCTGAGAGAGAAGAGCTGGGACGTCTCAGCGCCGGGCCTGTCCTTCCATGAGTGGAGAGGCAGGGTTGGTTGGGAGATCCCTAGGATGAGTGTGTCTTGTGAATAAAGTATGAATGTAGTTTTAACTTTTAAATTTAATTTAGCTTTATCTTTATTTTTATTTTTATTCAATTTATTTTTATTTTATTTTATTATTATTATTTTGTCTTATGTGTATATATATTTTTTATTCATATATTTCACTTGTATGTATATTCTATATTGCATATTGTTTATGTATATCAGCATAGCTCTTTTTTGTTCTATTTAATTTAATTTTTTTTTTCTTTTTTTTTTTTTTCATTTTATATTTTTTTATTTTTTTTTTTTTTTTCTTCTCTTATTGTACATATTGTGTGAATGTAATCATGAAGTCATCTATATTACTTATTGCCCACATTTGTGGCAGATTGTAATAATTCCTCAACAAATGATTGATTTAAAAAAAAAAAAAAAACCTTCTGGAAAGGGGTAAAAATCAATATTTTTGGATTTTGATAAAATTTCACATATAAGGGTTTTATGGTGCGTTAAATCAAGATTTGAGGTCAGTTGTTAATGAAAAAAAAATTCCACTGATTTACAGCGGATTTCCTTGGAATTTTGTCATTTTTGTAGAATTTTTGAGCACCCTAAAGCCTGGTAGTTTCTTGGGCATAACAGAAGTATTTTTATAACAAATAACATTCATAACTGCAATTAAACGTGAAAGAATCATTTCTCTATCTTGACTGAGAGCTGAGAAAAATAATAATAAATGTGATTTCTCGGTTCCCATTGGCCATTGGCGCCTATAACTCTAGTTTCGCACTATTATAGGTCCCTACTACCTACACACAAATCGGCATTCAAATCTGTGAGTTACAACTCTATGGTATGGAACACAAAATCAAAAAATATTTCGACGTCTCCTTGTGAGATTTATTTTGTTGGATGCATGATCTATAGTTCGTTTAGAATTATTTAGCTTAAACGTTTTTTTTTTTTTTTTTTTTTTTTTTTTTTTTTTTTCCTTTTCTTTTTTTTTTTTTTTTTTTATTCTCTCTCTCTTTTTTTTTTTTTTATTTTTATTTTTTTCTCTTTTTTTTTTTTTATTTATTTTTTTTTTTTTTTTTTTTTTATTTATTTTTTTTTTTTATTTTTATTTTTTTTTAAATAGTAAAATAAATATTTCTCTATTAGTTATACATATATACATCGCCGAGAAACCTTCATGTAAAGTATAGACTTAAATTATTACATCAAAAAATTTGGTGATCTGAAATCAAAATTTTCTTTAGTTGAAATCTTTGGATTCCTTCAAGAACTAGTATCTACCTATTGTATCTTCGCAGTCATTTAGCGTTTCTTTAAGAGATCTTTGAGGTTGTATTTCAACATAAGCTTATCATAGTTTCTTCTATAATGTGTTTTATGTGACGGGTGTTTGGCATCCATATAGGTTCAGGGTCCGCCGTGACCCAATCCTTATCTTGTAAGAGCCGTTTTCTTCTCTTCGAGTTGATCTCACTGAGGTCTTCCAATTTGGTTTTATTTCTTGTAGTTTGTTATTGTTAACATTGTCCCACATTTTTGCCCATATCCATGTGTAGTTGTCTTGGTGAGTGCGGCTTCCTTTGCAAGTTTATCCCTAATTTGATGCCTACATTCCAGAGGATTTAACATATTTTTTTTAATGATTTTAGCATATGTATTCAGAATCATTCATTTTGGAGCCGTCTGTGTAGATGTGATGCATTCTTATTTTGTATTTATCTTGAAATTTATGGTTTTATTTCTACGGTGGTGTGGTTTTCTTTCTGTACTTTTTAGTGCTATGTTAATACAGGGAACTGCGTATGTCCATGGTGGGGTGACGATCTTGGCTTTGTATACTTTTTTGTTCTATTTCTTCTATTCTTCTGTATCTTATGTTAGAGGGCTGGTTTTGTTGGGTTATAAATTTGTTGATATTTCGGTCTAAATATGTATTTAAATGCTGGTTTGTTGGTTGTGTCGCTAATGTAGTTCATTGCTAGTTGATGTCTCCGGAAGGTTTGGTGGCATATTAGATTCAGCGCATAAGCTAAGAATTGGGCTCGTCCTGAAGGCTCCCGTTGCTATCCTTATTCCACTATGGTGCAAAGAGAAGCTGTGTTTTAGCATGATGAATCTGGCTGAGGCATTATATGGCTGGCATAATCTAGTTTTGATCGTATTAAGCATTGGTAATTTTGGATAGCCTCGATCTGTCCGCTCCCCAGCTTTCCAACACTTTCATAACATTTAAACGTTGTAGGCACTATCTTTTAGGTTCCTGATGTGGTGTTTCCATGTGAGTCTTGATGTTATGGATTAACTCTCTATTGTATAATGTAATTTTCGGGGGAGTGCTTGGTTGTTTTTTTCGGGAAAAGAGAATACACTAGTCTTTTCTATTGATTTGAAACCGGTATTTTGAGTTTGTTCAATGGTGGCTTTTGTTCTGTTTGTGTCTGTATTTACAAGGTCATCTACAAAAGGCTGGTTTGAGGGATCGATGAGTGATTGCAATAGAGTTTTGCAATTAGAAATAGTGTTCCACTTAGGACACTTCCTTGAGGAATTCCATTCTCTACAAGTGTTTTTTTGGAAAGATAATCTGCGATTCGCACTTGTATAGATCTTTTACCATAAAATTTTGGATGAACAGGGCTCCTCTGAACCCCCAGTCCAATAGTTGTTTTAATATGGTAAGACTTTCAAAGGCTTTTTCGATGTCAAAGAAAATAGGCATTCGCGTTTACTGATGTCTCCTTGTGAGGAAAATTGAATTTTTCATGTTTTAAACGTATTTTATATTGATATCCTCTATGTATGGAACTTAAAAATCAAAAAATATTTTGAAATCTTCAAATATATTGCTTATCAAACATTGACCATCCACCGACCAATGTCCTAGTTTTTTAAATATTTATAAAGTTGGTACCCTAAATATTCGTATTCTGTAATCTATATTATTCTTTCAATTTTTTTTTATTCGAATGTTAGGTGATCGTTTAATAGTGTTTATATCCTGCAAAGGATACTTCGAAACCTTTAGATGCGATATGAACTCAAACTTAATAGTTTAAGCTTTTACTAAAAGGAAACCATTTAATAACAAAATAAATATTCTCTTTTCTTTATTATGATGATGGGTTATGTTATATGTCGATCGATTCTGATTGTCAATTAAAATATTTACCGCTGATATAAAGTTTCCATAGAAAAAACCATACAAGGTAATTTTCAGTGTTGGCATTAATCAAAGATATTATCCAAGTGAATTTTTTTCTGATATTGTTTCTAATATCTTAAGGTATGTTTTCTCTAAGATCGTGGTTGGCAAACACCATAGTTGTATTAGAAACGCCAGAAATAAAGAATCTGAAGAACCCAGGAGTCCGGAAGACAAAGGTACATTTCGTGGCGGAATGCTTGTGGAGAGAAAGGATTGATAATGCTCATCCACGGAGAAGCGGATAAAGCATAGCCGAAAATTGCTGCTGACGAGAAACCACAAACAACTGGCGGCCAATGCAAATCTTTTTATATTGTCTGCCTCATTTTATTTTTTGTAACCACTGAGTTTAGAGGTTCTTTGCGATTCCACACGTACCTACTATTGATTTTTGCCCGTACCACATAGGGGCAGTAATCTATATTTATTTTGAAAAATACAAATTACTTTTGAACAAAAAACAATAATAAATAATTTATTGGTTAAAAAAAAAGAAAATGTTATTTCATGTAATCGCCGAAAATATAATTTGACACCTTGCTCATTTTCCACCACCTCTTACCAAGTAACTAAATGAATACTGTTTATTTATTTTTATTTTTTTATTTTTTAATACTTATTTTAGTTGAAATGATATTGAAACCAGACCTTTTTTAATCGAATAATACAAGCAATATGCAATTATAACAAGCTAACCTTAAGAAGATACGAACAAAAACGTACCAGACACGTACTAGTAGAATAAAATTTAGCTAATAAGACATTCTTAGAAATTATTAGTTTTAGTAAAACTTAAATTTAACAAATCAAAGTATTGTATAAGTTCATTTATTCTTTAATTGTAATTATTTTAACACTCAAAACTTTTCCTTATTTTATAGATTTTTTAATTTATTTATTTTGACTTTATTAGATTTTATTATTATTAGTATTATTTATTTATTATTATTATTTTTTTTTTTTAAATAGTTTTTTAAACTGTTTTTCCTACACTAGTTTAACTTTGTTACTAAACGGAAATTATAGTGTGAATTGTTTTATTACTAAAACATGCATTATACAAATATGTTACAAAATTGTAAATTGTTAAATTCCGTGAAATAAAAGCTCTTATATATATATATATTATATATATATATATATATATATATATATATATATATATATATATTGAATTGTGTGGTGCTAAGTGCTAGAATTATTTATTCTTATCCTAAAATATGTTTCTGGGGATAGGACTATTCGTTATTGTAAGTCTAATCTTTGAATAGGTTAAGAATCGAAATTTACTGTGCGGAATATTACGAAACAAATTATATGAATGTCTATAAAATAAAATAAAAAATAAATAAATAAATAAAATTTAAAAAATATAAAATAAAATAAATTAATAAATATATAAGACGGATCAAGGTGATACTCAATCTGAAAAAAAGTAAATAAACACCAGAGAAAAACAAAGTTACTTAATTCATGTTAAATGACTAAATATTTTTGATTCGAAATTTATGGAAATTTACTGGAGGGGGGAGGGGTAAAGAAATAAAAGAAAACAGCCATTTCACGTGGGTGACAATATAATTTTGATTATGTTATTGAAAAACGAGACAAAAGAAATGGAAATATGCCCGAAATAATGTTCAATTACTTGACTATATAGTTAGATTATTGTGTATAATAATTGAATAATAAAGTGAATATTATTAGTTTATTTTAAGTTGGTGAGTTGAAATATATAGCCACAGCCAGCAGGTGATTTATAAAGTACACAGAGGTAACCTCTTTTTTGTGAATTTTCTTGTAGATAAGAAAATTGGCCGATGTGTATTCAGACTATAATACTGTCGGTGACTGAATTATTATTGTTAACTGCATGTAAATTTTTATCCACAGGTACAAACTTCCGGGTCCAGAACATAAGTATTTTTCCTAAAGGCTAAAAAGGGAGAATTTTTTTTCTGGAGAATGGTTAATCTTATCGAGATCTAAGTATAAGACAATTCAGAATGAAGGATAAATACAATTAGGATTTATGGATTAATTGCCACTTCTATTGAAATTATTTTATTGGACAACCAGTTTCGAATGCTAAACATTCATCTTTAGTTCTAAAATATACAAAATTTTCAACACATCAGCACTAAGTTACGTAGATTATACATACTAAAGTTTTCACAAATGTAAGACAATAAATCAAATATTGGTACTCACTTGAGGAGATCTAACAGATATCTGAAATATATCCATTGTGGAGGAAGAGGAGGGCCCAGTAGGTTAAATTTTTTGGGGTTTAAACTTGGGTTTTCCCCTATGACTAATTGGATTTTTCCGTTCCTATCGGAAACAAATTTAAAATGGAACGATAGGAAAAGTTTATCTGGTCATTTAAAGAAAAATTTGGATCGGTTTTAAACGATTTTATTATTTCTAATGATTCATAAATGTTTAGTTTCAGGGTATTTTCTACTTGATGTATTATTTTTACTCCCGAGTCTTTATTTCATTTATGGATAGCGAAATTGGAATTTTGGGTCTAAATATTGTGTGCTCTTATATGTTCTTTTAGTCTTTGATTTACCAATGGTCCAGTTTTTCCATGTATTTAGCTTCACAGTCATTACATTTTAGTTTGTATACACCGCTTTTTTTGGAAAGGGTCTATTCTGTCTTTAGGTGAAGGGAAATAAGATGACTATGGTTTATCTATTTTAGATGAAGGATTTAAACCTAATTTTTTTTTTTAATTCCTTTCCGACTTTGTTGGATATTGGCATCAAAATATATTTCTTCGGGGTAACTTTATCCGCTGGGGGTGTTATTATATATTATTCATAGCTTTTTCATGGATTGTATTTGATGAATACAATATTGTCGATCGTGATTTTACTGTATCCTTTATTGCTGGCTATAGTGAATATGATTTGGATTTCTTTATTATAATTTTGTTCACATAGCTGTATGTTTATAGGGCGGTAAATCATGCAATTAAAGGCTGCGAGTTTATGTGTTAGCGGTCTCCTGGCATTAATGTGTATAACATATAATAATAAAATAGAGGAATACTCTCTAAAAACACAAATACACCCAATGTACCACCAAAATCAGGCGGTTAGAGGAATACGCCTGCGTAACGAAGTGGGGGGATCTAACCCACTCAGTCGGTGCTCAGCTAGCGAAGGGGTTGGCCGAGGGAACTGATTAATCTTCGTAAGTTACTTTCTGCAATTCCAAGATTTATTATATTTTGTATTTATGTATATTATATCATTTATTTATATCCAATATAAAAATTATTATAGCTATAAAATTATAACATAAAGAGATGTTTATGATTTTATTTTTTAATCAATAAAAAGCCTTTTCTATTTTATTTAATGTTTTTAAAAATACAAATTATACTGCAAGTATGAATATATCAACGGTTGACATCCATTTTATTTAATTTATGAAACTATGTTTTTTATTATCTTCATATTATACCATTATTTTTAAAATTAGTAAAAAATGCATACTATTTTATTTTATTAAAATTAGTATTAGTGTTCGTTTGATATATGTATATATACTTAAATTTTTATTATGAAAAAGTATGTATTTTGATTTTTTTTTTTTTTTAATATAAAATAACTTGTCAAAAAAATAATTCTACCCACTTCACTTGAATCTGCATAAATGTTTTACTTTAAATAGAAGTTTTGAAGTACCGCTAACTATACTGATAACCTAAAAATTTTATTTAGAAAAACATTAACCAATAATACATGAAATAATATAAAATATGTAATTCGATAATTTTAAATTCGAATAGCCATACTATATAATTCAAATCTATAAAAGAAAAGATTTCCAAATAATCTTAATTGTTAGTTTCTGGATGATATAATGACGTATTTTTCATTTTCCCATAAATTTTTTATAATGAACCAGAATGAAGTCAAGTCAAGCTATTTAACTCCTTAATTATTATATTCTTAATAATTTGAAAATTTCAAATTGTTTAAAGAGTAACATATCGAAGAGCTTTTATTGCGAAATGTTATGTTAATAGCGTAGTCGTATATATTCGATGTATTGTCTATTACGACATAAACATTCATTAACAAAGTTAAACAAGAGAGTCGTGTTCTGGATGTGGAAACATAAATTTAAAAGACAATATGTCACATCTTTTTGTAAGAGAACCGAATCATTTTGGCTAATATCTACACACACGATCCTGAAAGATTTTTGGAAGTATTTATATCAATATGCTTCATTAATACTGAAAGATTTTTTATTGAATTTATAAATTTATTTAAACGGTGTAAATAGAACATATTGGCCCAGTTAAATAAGGCTCCAAAAGTCCGTTTTTAAGAAAAAACTGCCGAACTTTTATTCTCTGAGGATCTTTATGTTTTTTGGAGTGCTGAATCCGAATATGAAGTTTACTACCACGGTGGACGTCGGCTTCACACCGAAAATCGCAAAACAACGCTCAAAATACAGGTTATTTTCGTTTTTCTACCTATAACACGAAAACGAAGCATTTTTCAAAAAAAGTCTTTAAATATTAATTGTAGCTGGAATTATTATGAAAAAAAAAACTACTCCGACATTGGACCATTTACCTCGAAGATATGGTCTTGGGAAAAAGTGTAGAAATTGACTAACTGGCGGTCAGTCCCACTTCTCCGCGAAAACATGTTTGTCGTACTTTTTTGTCGGTGACTCCGGATCTATTTGTCCGATTCAAAATTACTTTTTCTCATCATAAAGCTGATTAAATTTACTATTAGACTATTATATATGAAGTTTTATTAATGTTCCTTAAAAGCTAAAAAAAACCCGCACCGTTGTGAAATCCACGTTTTTTTACACATTTTTCACTATAACTCCGAAAATATTCGTCTGACTCAAAATTTCTTTTTTTTTTTATCTAAAAACTGTTTAAATTTCTATTAGATCATATATATTTAATTTATATTTTAGCAAAATATGAAAATTATGACATGTCCAGTGGGTATTTAACGGAATTTAATATAAATACAATATATATGATCTAATAGAAAATTTAACCAGATTTGATATGAAATAATGAAATTTTGGATCGGACAAATACTTTCGGAGTTATAGCTAACAATATGCCAAACAAACGTGGATTTCGTAAAAGTACGGGATCTTTACCGTTTTGGCATGTGTATTTCTAGAGTTCCGATTAAAACTCCATATATAGAGTCTAATTGTAAATTTGACCAGCTTTTAGATAAAAAAAAAGGAAATTCTGTGTCGGACGAATAGGTTTCGGGGTTATAGTGAAAGATGTGCAAAAAAAACGTGGATTTCACAACAGTGCGGGTCTTTTAGCTTTTAAGGAACATTATTAAAGCTTCATATATAATAGTCTAATAGTAAATTTAATCAGCTTTAAGATGAAAAAATGTAATTTGGAATCGGGCTAATAGTTTCAGAGTTAAACGACAAACATGTTTTCGCGGAGAAGTGCACCCCAAAAAACATAAAGATCCGTTGAGAATAAAAGTTCGGCAGTTTTTTCTTTGGCAAACCCTTATTTTACTGGACTATAGGAATACTAAGAGGATTTACAATTTATTATAAATATTACTAGTCTAAGCGTTTTCTATTAGAAATATATACTTATGTACTTTCACTCAAACTGGATAAATCCTATTTTTATAAAGTTTTAAAAAGTCATCCTATTTCACACTAATAAAACAGATTCAATGGAAATTATTAAATTGTCTTAAAAATAGACCCACTGAGACCAAAATGTGATCAATCATTACTCTTAGGATGGTATTTTACTATCAACGTTTCCAGACTATATTGTTCTCATAATGATGCGCTGCAGTTAAAAAACAGGTTATAATAAAATTATATGAGTTACACAGATTACTTCAAAACATAGTTAGCTACAATATATATATATATAAATATGCGTTAGAAATTTAACTACATATAATTATGTAAAGTATGGAGTATATAAAATTATGAACTGGTGACAATGTTACTGGTATCTAATACTAAATTATAACAATCCAAGTACACAACTAAAATGGGGAAATTTCTGAAAAAAAGTAAGGGATGGAAATAAACCGGACCAAACAGCTCTCACCACACATTATAGGCAAACAAACCATTCTTTTAAATTTGATCCCCCACAATTATTCCCTATGAACACAATATTTTTTATCGAAAAGATAATCATAGAAAAATTTAAAAATCGCGCAACAAGTAAAAAAACAGACGTCCTAAATCTCAACACATGTTATTCCAATTTAATACATTCAGACTAATAATATTCATTTATATTAATATACATCATATAAATCATTTATCCATAAGTAGTTCATACTCCTCCATACTTTGTAATTATATGTAGTTAAATATTCCAAACCATGTTTTTATATATATATTTATATTGCAGCTAGGAGTATGAACTACTTACAATGTCACTGACGGATATGCTATTGGTACCCACTACTAATTTATAACAATTCCAGTACACAACTAAACTGGGGAAATTTCTGAAAAAAAGTAAGGGATGGGATTTTCCAAATTACTGGTATTCCCAAGGTACAGGAAGAAGAGATTTCTGTATGCCTGTGTAACAAATGTATAAGTGATTTATATGATGTATATTAATATAAATGAATATTATTGGTCTGAATGTATTAAATTGGAATGACATGTGTTGAGATTTAGGATGTCTGATTTTTTGTTTCTTGCACGATTTTTAATTTTTTCTATGGTTATCATTTCGTTAAAAAATATTCTGTTCATACGGAATAATTATGGGGGAATAAAATTTAAAAGAATGTTTTGTTTGCCTGTAATGTGCGGTGAGAGCTGTTTGGTACGGTTTATTCCCATCCCTTACTTTTTTTTCAGAAATTTCCCCAGTTTAGTTGTGTACTAGAATTGTTATAATTTAGTAGTAGATACCAATACCATATCCACCAGTAACATTGTTAGTAGTTCATACTCCTCCATACTTTGTAATTATATGTAGTTAAATATCCCAACGCATGTTTTTATATATATATATATATATATATATATTGCAGCTAACTTTATGTTTTGAAATATCCTGTGTTTCTCATAATTTTATTGTAACTTGTTTTTTTCACTGTAGGGCATGATTACGAGAATAATATAGTCTCGAAATGTCACCAGAATAAGTTGTTATTTTATTGACTAAACCTCAAGAGCCTTATTTAACGTATATATATTTAGAGGGAGAGAGAGAGAGATTTTATATTTATGAGCCTGATAAAGATTTAAATGAACGTCAATTAATACATGGACTAATGTTACGTAATGATATAACATAAAATAATTTATAAAACATTATTATTAATTAAAATAAACTTCATTCCTCTCAAAACATTTGCGCCAACAGGCTGCTCTCAATAAAATTTTTAAATTTGAATTATTGACCATGTCTGATTTATCATTTATATAGAGGTAGAGGACCTTAAAAAAATAGTAGTTGGCAGGCTGGAGGTCTGAAGGGAACGGCAGTTGAGGGAAAGACTAATAAGTAAGCTCCAACATTTTTTTAATGGCAAAACCTACAAGAATGTTTCAATTGGTGGCCTTGAGATGGTCAGCGTAAGATCCATATATCCATATCTAAGATCCAGCAGGACTTATATAAAAATAAAAATAAATTAATTAAAATACATAAAATTGATATTTACTTAGAATAAAGTATAATCGTAATCATGTTTTATATAAAAGCGATATGTACTCGTATTATTTCAAGTTACATATAATAATATGTGTTTAGTATGTTTGTTGTAAGGGAAAAGAAATTTTGTGTCTGTAAACGAGTGTTCTGTTTAATTGATGGCAGGCTTGTCAAATAGCATGTTTGAAATTCTAGTGTACATCGGATAGTTATTTATTGTTCTCATAGATGATTTTTGCATAACTTCTAATTTCAATTAATTAGAGTTGCAGGTATAGCTCCAGACAGGGGAGGAATGTGTTAATAATGGTTTATAACAGTTTTATATAGTATCAATTTCTTTTTTGCTGATAGATGAGATCGTCTATTCAAATATGAATTCATTTTGCTGATGATACTTTTAGCTCTATTGCATTTGCCATTAATATGTTTGGAGAAAGGTAATGATTTGTTTAATTATAAGCTAAGTACTTGCTAAATTGTGCCCAACGGACCTTGGTTCTATTTTTATTTTCTTCTAAGTTATGAGTGGTCTTCTTTTAAAATTATAATTTATAAGTTTATAGGTAAGATCCATGTGTCATACCTTGTCAAAAGCCTTTTCTATTTCGAGCAGTAGCATGCCCGTATGCATCTTTTCTTTAAAACCTTTTGTAATATAAAATGTGAATCTGGTGTGGAACCGTGGCCGGGAGACTTCTTGTTTTTGAGTAGCTTAATTACTTTACTAGTTTCGATTGGCGATATAGGTGGGAAGGCAGGTGGTACAGGTTTTTTTTTAGGAATTTGTTTACAGTATTATTAATTTTTCTATAATGGCGTTTAGAGCGTTGATCCATTATAGTTGAGTACATACAGAACTAAGGTATTGTGCAGTTGATTCTGTTTTAAATTTACCGGAGTAAATAAAGACGGTATTATGCATGATTGGTGGTATAAATTGGGAATAATTGGTGTGTATTTTATAGATTCACCACAAACGTTTGTCTTCAGGACGATATTGGTTGACAGCTTGGGGCCATTTTTCACTCTATTTATTTAATTGTTTTTTAACGAAATAATTGAATCTATTGGAGACAATTTTCTGATTTTTATTTTTTAATGATAGAAGAATATTGAGGTATTTCTGTAATACGTTATTTGTTTGGGTGTTTGAGGCATTGTTCCGGATATCATTGGGTGTTTTGATGTTTGGGTTGGTATCTAATTGTTTGTCAATTATTGAACTAAATAATTTCCAGTTTCCCTTTTGAAACATGTATTTCATAGGCGGATTGGTGGTTTTAAAATTCTTTTCGATTCAAAAAATCACTAGGTTGTGATCCGAATTAAGGTAAGGGAACAAAACAAGACGAGAAAGATTATTTACGTTTTGGATGAGGGCTAAATCTATAATGCTTGGTTAGTAACACGCCTGAGTTGGAATGTACTCGTATGTATGTTCAGTCGGTCTATGTAATTTAATGTTGTGCTTCATTGAGAAGTTTAATAGAATATTTAATAAAAATGTTGTTATGGTAGTTCCATTCCACATTTTTAGAGTTTAGATCTCCGAAAAGTAACGTTTGTTTATGTTGTTTTTTTTTTTAATTTTTAAAAGATCTGAAAAAAATGTTCTTATGCAGAGGTATATACATTGCTCCTGTCATTATTTTTTTACATTTGATTTGCAATGCTACGTCAATCGCCTCAGCGTACTTCAAATTTTTGATGGGCCTGTATGTGTGAGGAAAATCGGAGCGCACCAAAATCATGACGCCGCACAGTGGTTCGAATGTCCCAAATTCCCTGACTTGTATACAATTTTTTTTTTATTTCTATCCACGACCACTTTGTGCCGTCTTCTAACCTCTTAAGAATAGGAAAATGTGAAAATGTTCCAGAAATAAGTAGCAAAAATGCAGTGTTGGGGATAAAAAAAAGTAATGAAAATTGGAATAAAACTGCACGAAATCGTATCTAATGATTATGATTGTTCGTACAAGTTTTTAATTTTACTGGTGATTATATCTCATAATCTCAAATGACCAATTATTTTCTAATTCGTACAAATCTATTCAAACTAAGAAAACATTTTTGTAGTGATGGTTTTATAGAAAAAATTAGGTTCAGATAAAAAAAGGATATTTGGAGTAAGTTTTAGGGTGTTTCGTGTACATTATAGCGTGTTAAAGAAAAGCTCCAAATTCCTCCAAAAATGAACTTCACAGGTTTTTATCTTAAGTATTTATTAAAAGAAATGCGTTCCATTCTTAGCCGAATTCGTCCGACGAGGCCCATTTTGAGGCATAGTTCATATACTTCTAATATTGTAATTTGGCCTAATCAAACGGTCAACCTTCATTTTTGTTTTTATGTTTCTAGCTATGAAAAACAAAATAAAATTTGATTTATTTTATTTTATTTATTTATTTATTTTTTGTTTTGCCTCAAGTCTTGTCAACGCAGGTCCTATATAGCAAGGTCTTAGTTATTGCAGTACCGAACGTACTAAGGTGAAGATAGCTTTTAACTTAACTTCAGTTTATCATTATTTCTGGATACCTGAAGGTTTTGCTGTGGATATGGAATCTTTTGTGCTGTTTGCTGACCCTCTATTGAAAAAAGACATTGCACATCCTATGTTCTAATTTCAAGATAAATTTCTTACTATTTGAAAATTCGTCTAGACCTTCTAATTTTTAAAATATTTTTTTCGTCAATAATATTTCAAACTTTCGATTCAGTAAAAACGGCTTTTTCAGATTCGAGATTCTGACGAATGTATGACTTGATATTATTAATACCTTACAACTGGTTTGTTTATTATAGAAAATTTTAAAAGCCAAGGGTTGATTTCATGAGCAAATTCTATGGCCGTTAGAAGTTGTTGATAAAATCTTAACTTCAAAAATGTTAACGTCCTCGAAAGGGTTAAAAAAAAAAATTGATTTTGATAAAATTTTACATATAAGGGTTTTCTGGTGTGTTGAATCGAGTTTCAGAAGGCTTTATGATACTGATTTACAGCGGATTTTGTTGAAATTTTGTCATTGTTTTGGAGTTTTTGAGCACCCTGAAGTAAGGTCGTGAGCATGAAGAAAGTATTTTTATGTCAAAATGCATTAAAAAAAAACTACAATTAAACGTGAACCATTTCACTATCTTGACTGAAAGGTAAGAAAAAAAAAAAGTGATTTTCATATTTTTTTCTTTTTCTCGGTTCCCAATGCCCATTGGCGGCTATAACTCTAGTTTTGCACTATTATAGGTCCCTATTACTCACACAAAAATCGGCCTTCAAATCTGTGAGTTATAACTCCAAACGTCCCCTTGTTAAATCTAACATTCTATGTCCAAGAAATTATTCCCTCAAACACAAGTTGCTAGTTGAGGACAAATTGCCCTAAAAAAGATTATTGTGATAAAGAAGATGATTTTTTGATGGAATATGAAGCAACCGAATTATTGGATGAAGGCGTTACCGTTTGTGGAGTGGTGGCTGGGTAACTGGAGGTGGCTTGGCTTAACTAAATGTAACTGTAATATATATATTTTAATGGTTGGTAAAAATTGCAAGAAAAATGGAAGGGAAAAGAAAAAAAAGGAAAATATAAGTGCTCAGTTTTAATTTCTTAGTAAAATGTATTTTGTATTTTTTTAAGTTATTGTTGCTGTATTATCACCATTCACATCACCAAAGGGTAATGTGAAACCATTATTAAATTCTATACACAAAAATACAGTGAATATGATCGACACTGCAATTTTTCGAAAATGAAAACTGTATTATAGTGCCATGTCTAAATAATCACCGGTTTCGTGCCACTGTGCGCCACCGCCCGCTCGATTTCTATGTTTCCTTTAAATTTTGTAGACTGGAACCGAGAATCTACCAAGGAGAGAGCCGGGTCTCTTACTATTTTATGTACGATCTGCTGTCGAAAAGAAATTGTTTGAATTCTATATCATTTTTACGAAGCGATGTGGGCGTTCCACATCAATAGTTTTAAATTTCTGTTATCAAGTAAGATTATTTTGTAAAATATAATAAACATAGTATTCTAATTTAAATATAACTGTAAATTTGATCAGTAGTGTGTTTATTGCTACATAATATATAAAAATCAGATTCAACAAGTTCAATAATAATAAACATAATAATAAATACATTAATTAATAATAAAAACTTAATTTGTATTATCAAAGTTACACATTTGTCAGCTAAGCTCAATAAGCCTCCAACTAATATAAATACTTTAGTCATAACGTCTTCTGCTGTTTTCATTTCTGAAATAATGTTTTCAAATTTACTAAAAATATTTTGAGAATTAATTAGACCTCAGTTTTATGTCATTTAAAAAATCTTTAACTGAAGGCTCATTTTTGGCAGAAGAGTTTTCCGCAGTATTAATATTATTTTTTTTAAGTTTTTTTTTTTTTTTTGCAGTACTGTAAAATAATTATGTTTCCGTTTGAAAATACTGCGTTCCGACAGCTTGATGGGTGGTCTCTGTTTGCTAAATTGAATTTTCTTGATTCCTTACGTATTTAGGGCAGTTTTTATAGTTTGAAAAATGTTCATGGCAGTTGAATACTTTGGTTCAAAACCGTCTGTCAGTTTATTGGGACAGTCACGTGGTTTTTATTTCAGTTTCGTGCCACGTGGTTGAATTGCTGCCACAAAATAACATTAAGTTAAATATTTCTTACCGTTGTATTTCTCCAAATTAATATCATCACTATTGCAATATTTAATATGATTTAATTTAATTAATTGTTCTTTGTTTTCTAGTATCACTACCGAAAGAGGAAGTTTGGTTTCTATATTATCAGATTTTGTTATCATTACAAAAAAATTTGAACATTTGTTCACTTGGCTTATTAAGTCATTAAAACATGTTCCATTGGAAAGTCTGGGGGTTTGCCTTTTAGTACAACTTTTGGTTTTATTTCATGTTTAGGAGTTTACGTATGAAATAAAAACTGAAGTTTTTTTGCATCTCCACGCCTCATATCTGGAATAAAGAAATATAAAATTAGATGCGTTTCACCAATTTGTTTTTTGTCTCAAATTTTACATGCATCAATTTTCTTATTTTTACTACGTGAACTGAATTTTTTTATTTTTATAATTTAACAAAATATTGGTTTTGAGTTATAGAATCATAAAGAGTAACTTTTAAGATTGCATTATATTTGGATTGATTATTCAATACCGGCTGAGCTTATCGCTTCTCTTGCACTGTTAGATAAGGCGTACTCCTTATCAATTAGCTTAGTATTTTCTTACAGAAACTTTAGCTTCACTGATAATCAGATGTTGATAACGTTCATACTTGTTTCTAATTAGTATAAACAATCCTCAGGAATACCTAAACATCTTAAAAATACTCTCATAACCAACTCGTCTAATTGACTTCGTTTTAAGAGCACTCGGAGTGGGAAATTGATGGGGCTTATTTTTAAGGGAAATAAATGACAATAAGGCAATCACCACATTTATCTTTTTTCTTTTTTTTAAATACACAGATTATAATGAAGAATGTGCTTTATATATTGGCAAACCATTCGTCATTCGTTTTCAAAAATATTTTATGGCTTTTAAAATTTTCAGTTCTAGCATATGCTTCTTAAATGGCCCTGCTTAGTTTGTAAATTCAGAATGAAAAAAAAACATTTAACAAGATTCTACATTTCAAAATTTGTAACTCATATAATAGTCCAGTCAATAAACACATTATAGAGTGCGTGAAATATGCGATAATTTTTTACTTCATAGTTTCGTTCGGAGTAGTTGGAAAGTATACATACTAAAAGTCCCCGCACCCCGGGGGTGAGCTAACGGTAAGGGGAAGAGGTGAAGGTCTCTTTTTTGGGTTTTTGGAATTATATCTCGAAAACGGTGGACTAGAAACATATGCTACATACCAAAATTAAAGTTTATTAAATTTCCTATAAAATTAACTCTATACATATTTGTCGAACTTCCAACGGTTTCCGAGATATACCTTATATTGAAAGTCAGTAAGTTTTGAAACAAAAATCATTTTTACCTCACTTTATGTCAAATATTTGCTTCAAGTGCCAAAAACATATCAACTTAAATTAAATTTAATGCTCTACAACTTTGATTTTAACATTTTTTCTGTAAAACGATTATGGAAGTCACTAGAGGCAAATGTTTGACAAAAAGTGAGAACTTTTTCCTCTCCCTTCCCCCCACCATAAGCTCACCCCCACCTCCCCCCAGGGTCGGGAACTTTTAGTATTTTTACCTTTTAACTACTCCTAACGAAGTTATGAAGTCAAAAATTATCGCATATCTCATATACTCTACACCCCTCATTTCAGCACTCGTTGGCTGAACTATTATTAAAAAAGTACTTGTTAAAGGCAAGTCATAGAACCCTTTTCCTTCATTTTTATCCATTCTTTCATAAATATTGATTATAATACTTGATTTGGCATTTATTCTGACATACCATTTCTCTTTAGAATGATACATAAGTCATAAAATATGTCTTAAAGAAGGTATAAATTAATATGGTAAACACTGCCTATCCATATTAATATGATTGTATATACACTATAGAGGTAAAAAAAAATAAAAATAAAAATAGTATTCTTTAAAATTATATAATGAAATTCGGTAATATTCTATTATATAAGAGGATTGGAGTAGCGAACACCGCTGCTATCGAACACTTCCGACATTTTCTGTTACCTAAACAGTTAAAATAGATACTTTTTCTACTGTTAAAAAACAATAGCTAATATCATTCCTTAATATGATATTGGGAATATTTAAAATTTCAATATGCATTTTTTTCTATATATGTAATTATCCCTGCTTAATCATATACTTTCTTATGATGTTTTTGAAAACTTTGTTTACTTTAATAGCTGATTTTTATAGATTTTTGTGTGCTGAATCCAAATCTCGTCTTAGTTTTTTTGTATCACCCATAGTTTTTGAGAATTTTTTTCTTTTTATATAATTTAAAATCTGAACGGTATATGATAAAATTAATGATTCACACAAAAAAACATGGAAATTCGGTAAAACCGCCTTGCTGACCAAGCCGAATAGCCAATTGTATTCAACACTATTTCTAGGTTTTCATAGCTCTCTTTCCTATGTACAGAATGGCCAACAGGTATAGATGCATAAGTGTTACTATTGTGTAATAAAACAGCTTTTAAACTAGTTTTGGAAGAATCAATAAACAGCCTCCAGTCTTCCTTTTTGTATTCAACACCAAACTCCTTGATCAGATCTGGAATGTCTGAGCAGTACACTAAATCACCTTCTTGTTCAAAAAATTTCGAAAACTGCTGTTCTCTCTTCCTATACACACATATGCTTGTTCCAACTGCCAACAAGTTCTTTTCTTTTAGTCTAGAACCAAGCAATTCAGCTTTTTCTTTTGTTAACCCAAGATCCCTAACTAAGTCGTTAAGCTCAATCTGAGTAAACAGTCCAGGCTCTATTTTTGCTGTAGCACATTGGAACTCTTCATCATCTTGCTCATCTATATCTATATCTGTTTTAGCAGTGCTGCCAACTCTTCTACATCCAGCACAAATTATTTTACAATTTTATTTGTAGTATATAAAAGCTGTTAAATTCTGTTATAAATAAAAAGAAATAATATATTGATGTGCAAATGAGAAAAAAAGGTAGGTGATACGGCTTTGTAAGTGTCATATTTGGATTTAGCACCCTAAAAACAGAATAATAAGGTGTTTTCAGTAAAAAAGTTTTTTCATCGTTGGCCTGTGTTATATTGTTTCACATAAAGTTTTTCCTTGAATACTAAATAAATCTTTCACAGAAAAACTTGACTTATTTTCGCACGTTTTCAAGCTTAACTCATGAATGTTTTATTTTACTTAATGATAGGTAGAGTAAATCACTAGTTATGGTCATAGTCGATTTAAAAGGATTTAAAAGAATTTCGTTGGTACAGTTTCTAATATGACATCTTTGGTTATATATTTACATTCATCAATAGTTTACTCTATTAAATGTAAAATTGACAAATACACTAAAGCTTCCTTTCACACAAATGTTTATTATTATTTACAAAGAGGTAAAAATACCAGTTAAGGGCATATTATACCGGTTATGGTCATAGCCAAGACTAGTTATAGTCATGTGGCAAAATAACCATTAAACAAATGTTTTTAATAATTTAAAAATGAGTATTAATTAATGAACAACTAGAAGTATAAAAATAATCTATTCACTAATATCACGCGGTCTAACAAAAAAGTAAAATATATATATCTAAAATTACAATCACTCGATGCACTCATTCACAAATTTTGTAGCTAGTTACTTATTAGTTTAGAAAACCGTTATGAAATTATACTTGAATATGAATTAAAACAACGATTTTTTAGAGTGTAATTTACAGCTGCAATTCTCATTGATTTTTCTACACATGCAGTAACGGCATAAAATATGGTAATCATCCTCTCTAAAAAAAATTATGAAATAGAATAGATCGGAATGTATTTTTTTTAAATTATCTTTTTTCTATATTTCAGTTTTCTTATCCAGTAGTAGCCATCCGCAAAGAACAGGATTTAAGAGACGTAAGGTCAAGCATGACCACTACTAGAAAGGGATGTAGTATATAAATTTTAAAATGACATAATCAAATGATGAAAATTCAATTTCTTCTTCATTAGCAGACAGAACGATCTTAACAACAAACAAAATTGAAATGGATAGGGGTGACCATAACTCATATCTCGTATTTTTATACAGCTGTTCAGTTCAAAATTATTGTTAGTTAAAATCAGATAGTCCAACATAATGGAGCCTGTATGGAAGTCTGAATTCTAATGAAAAGTTACATAACTCAAAAACTAAAAATTAATGAAGCATTTTCACTACAATTCCTCAATAATCCTCACTTTTAAAAACGATCTTACTAAAAAAAAGTGTTATTTCAGGACACTATTTGAGGAAAATATTTTTTAATGGCTACTGGAAAAGGATAGAAGGGAGGGTTTCATTAGTAAATGAATATTAAATCCTTTTCAGAAATATTTCTCCTGGTGATATCACAAATAAATGGATTAGGCCCTTATTATCGCGAAAATTGTGTTAGCCTGACCATAACTAGTGATTTACTCTATTAACAATTAACATAGATTTACCTTAGACCATGCTAGCCAGCAACATTAGGTTTACATCCTTCACTTACAATTATGTATTTATTTAACTAATTCACTGTATTTATTTATTAAGTACGTGTTACAATGATCCAATAGTCTATTTAATATGGTGGATCCAAGGCACAAAATCCCATTCAAAATATTCAATTATGTGGCTATTGTTATTTTTCTTTTATAAATATAATTCATTTCAACCTTCTCATGAATATTTTTAATTGCCTGTTAGTAAAACAATGACAAAATCACCATCATAACATAAACACCCTTAAATTATCTTTTTCAATCGTCGACATTTATTTAATTATTTTAGGACCTAAAGCTATCAACATTTTTACTGCTTATTATTAAAACCCTGTACAATGAGCAATCGGTTATCTTCAAAATCACTCCTTCCGGTTGGTTAGTCACAAATACTTCTTCCATTATCTGTGTAGCACTTAATTTTATTCAATTCAATTTAATTAATCAGAATTTTTTAATATCAAATTTCACTATTTACTTTTCATGATCATGTTTCTAATTAGTGTTACTGGGAAAAACTTTTGTTATTTGACTCCTTTATTGAATTATAAAAAAAATAATTATATCTTTGTTTGTTTACAATTGAATTTTTTTTATATAGTTTTAATTTTTCTTTATTTTTAAATACGAGTTGATTTTTAATGTATACCACTAATTTTCGAACTATTGGAGTTACACCCTATTTCCCTTGAGAGGGGGGACCCGACTGGAAGATTAATTACACAACAGTTGAAAATTAATTACCAATTATGTCTATTAATGCTGGTTTATAACTGACAAGGGGATGTTTGGAGTTGTAACACAGATTGAATGCCGATTTTTGTGTGGGGGGTAGGGACCTGTAATAGTGCAAAACTAGAGTTATAGCCAGCCGCCTATGGGCATTGGGAGCCGAGAAAAAAAAAATCTATGAAAATCACGTTTTATTTTTTTTTCACCTCTCAGTCAAGATAGTAAAATGATTCTTTCCCGTTCAATTGTAGTTTTATATGAATTTTTACATAAAAATACTTTCGTTATGCTGAAAACACGACCTAGTTTCAGGGTGCTCAAAAACTATAAACAAATGACAAAATTCCAATAAAATCCGCTGAATATCAGTGGAAGATTTTTTTATTGGAAAACTGACTTCAAATCTCGATTCAACGCACCAGAAAACTCTTATATGTAAAATTTTATCAAAATAAAAAAAAAAAGAATTTTTTAACCCTTTCGAGGACGTTTACATTTTTGAAGTTGAGACTTATTCAACAACTTCTAACGGCCATAGCTGTGTTCAACCGATTAAAATAATAATATCATCCATAATAGATCTTATTTGAAAATTAGTGTGTAAAAATAAAATCGGCATTCAAATCTGTGAGTTACAACTCCAAACGTCCCCATGTGAGATAATTCGTTCAGAAATACATTTTAGGCAAGTCATTTATTTGAGAAAGTTTTTTTTTTTTTTATGAATGATCAGATATGATCCATTGAACTAAAGGTAAAACAGCTTTAGTGAACTAGTGAATGTAGCGGGGAAGATGAAACTTGGTTTATAAGACAGGAGTCAAAAAGTTGCTCGTTCCAGACATAAACCGTCAAAAAAGACAGATTAACCAATCTGGTCAATGTAAGTAGAGAAACTGTTTGCTGACGCTTAAGAGAGCCTTTTGGTTTAAGGCGCAAAAAAAAAAAAAAAAAAAAAAAAAAAAAAGCAGCCAAAAAGCCGTTTTTTAATTTTAAAAAATGATGCAATCACGTCTGAATATAGAGAATCAAAACTGGACAGCAGAAGAGCAAACTTTTGGATGATCATAAAGAAAAAAAAGTAATTAAGCTAAACCTAAAAGTAAAAATATATTAAAGGAAACAATTAAAAATGTTTGGAACCTCAACATCACTAAAGAAACATTACAAAATTTGATTAAATCGATGACAATCAGGATTGCATGCGTTGTAAAGACTAATGGTGGTTCAACAAATTATTAAAAAGAAAAATATATACGATAGTTTTACCCACTTAAATTTTTAATAATTGGTGATTTATTTATTATAAATAATTTTACTAAACAATTATGTAATTTCTTGTTTGTTTGTTTTTTTAGTATTTCTATATTTCTTTAATTATATTTTGTGAGTTTTTATTTTTTCTTCCTTTTCGATACATAATAACATTTATCATAATAATAATAACATTTCATTTGGTCAAATTGAATAAATCTTATACCGGTGATTTAGTTGATCAATTTTCTTTTATATAATAATAATAATAATAATAATAATAATAATAATAATAATAATAATAATAGTAATAATCCTTTATTTGTTCTACAATGGTACATAATCATTTCTTTTATAAAAATTCAAATTTGTTTTTTGTTATTTTTCCTATGCAAAGAAATATTCACTTCACTTACATATTAACTTGATAATTCGTTTTTGTGTGGTTGTGTGTATGTGTATATAAGTGAATATGTGCAGTATATATAAATATCTTTCATGGTATCTGTAAATATATACATGTATATATTTAATTCAATATACATATAGATATACGTAGTTTATTTTTGTATAATATTTTTTTATTTTCTCATAGTTATTTTATTTCATTTCTCCTTCTTATCTTATTATATTTACAGAAGTTCTTGATACAATTAACTGTATTTGCATGTTTCATGTTCCTCATACATAAATACCTTTGTATGAAATTATGCAAGCCAGACCATTGTACTACTTTATGATACATTTTTGTTATTCTTAGGTGACAATTCGTACCAGAATAATGTTTATTTTTTCATTAATTCATAATATTGATTATTTCTTTACGAAATATTTCTTAAAAACGTGTTAATGATGTTCATTTATGAAAAAACATAATTTTGACCTAGTGATGAAATTTCTATGACCATGACTGTAAGTAAGTTTACTTAACAAATATATTAATGCATATAAAACATATATTAACTTATAAAGTATATATTAACTTAGATGAAACAATTTAACCAAGAAGCATATAAATTGTAATATAAAAGTACCAAGAATTTGACGTTTGTGCCAATAGAGTCTAATAGAAGTTTATCTTCGTGAACAAGGGAACATTTAACAACGAAATGCATATATCCGAAATTATTAATTTCTTGTAACCTGCTCACGCCCGAATATCGTTGATCTTTTTCTTTTTTTCTTTCTTTATTCATAAAAATTGAATAAATAAATTGCATAATATATCACTGGTCAGAAATGGCAACAGACCGATGGTGTAGGAAATGCTGGTGGGACAGGATGTAAGCTGAGATTTAGGAGGCGCTGGACTGTGACGGCCCTGGGAGGCCACTAGCCCTTCACATCCGTCAGATCTGGCTTTTCATCGCATGGAACATGGCAACACCTCCTTCGGCAGCACCGTAATACACTCCAGCATTGTCCCAAAAATTTGCAACTTTTCAGTGAGTAAACTATCTAATCCTCCTTTATAGAATCTAGCCTAATATCTACATTATCAAAACCGTTTGATTCCATTAGCATAATCTAAACTCTATTAGAGCCCCCAAATACCTTCTCTGCGTAATCAATTGAGTTCCAACTATGAAATATCAAAGAAATGGTACAGTATGGCCCAACTAACTTACCGTTAATAAAGTTGTTACAAAAACATGCAGTCGCGATAAAGTCTCCATACTAATTATTTCAGCCATTTAGGGTTAACTCCGAATTCCGTGAAAATCTATCAGTGTATATTAATTAATATATATAATAAATGTAACAAAATGTTGATGTTTTGATTTTTATTGTATTTTTTATAACTGGTAAATAAATATTCTATGGAACTATTCAACAAGTGACAAAAAATTCATCAATCCTAATAATAAAGCATTATTAACATAAAACTAGCCAAGCCTACCATAATATATAATTTGTCAACTTAAAACAGTTTTTTTTCCGTATTTTTAAACGGAGAGGAGGATTATGAATTAAATGTAAGACCCAGTGAGTGAGGACTCTATTTCCCGTAATCATCCAGCAATATGGAACTAAATATAATTTAAATTAAAGTCATTGTCAAATACTATGACTAGACAATTTTCTACGTGTATAATTTTGAAGATATCAGAAGTTTAAATTTTTTTAAATCTATTTATTGAAATCTACAACTATACAAATATATTCATCAAGTAAATATGTTAAAAACGATTACAATAACATGTCAAAGCTTGAAAAGAACTACTCATCAGTAGCACTTCGATAAAAATTCTATACTAGAAGATCTCTAGGTCATCTTCTTTTCAAATGCCTCGGACGGTTATCGGGAATGGAGTGGGAAGATAGTTGAGAAACTAGTAGATTTGAGTGGTTCTGGAGCTTACTATGAAAGGATAGGTATCTGGTTTGGGATAAATCAGCAACATGAGGAACATTAAGATCTTTATGGATAAGTTTATTGTTGATAAAGTAAGGAGCAGTAAGGAACAAATAATAAATCTAAATTTCCCTACTTAAACTAAAAGTTAAACCAAACGTTTTACTACAGGGGATGCCACCAGACGGGAGAATCAAATCACCGCTATAATAGAAAACAAAAAACAAGTCGCTAAGTTCATCAAAATCCATTACTGTTACAATTCACTGCTTCAATAGGAGAAATGCAACTGCTACAACTGTAAACTACAACTCAGTTTTAGGTCTCCCGAGGATTGAACCATGTTGCAAGTATTGCAATGAAAAAATCAAGGAGCCTGAAATGCTTTCAAGAATATTCTACTAAAAGATGTTTGCATTATTTACTTCAGAAACCATCAGCTACCCATCGATAAAACAATACACCATTCGAAACCAAACCATTTCCCTTCATTATAGAACAGATTCATAATGGCCAATTCCGAATATCAACATCAACAGAACTTTTTACTGCGATACGGCAAGGATCCTATCTCTCATCCATCTCTCACCAAACCTTATATATCATACGTTTGTTGTCGTTAATTGAAATAGTGTTATCTTTAATTATACAGAAAGTTGGGCAGCAGTGTGTTTTTATATTAATAAAACATATCTCTTCCACTTTTTTATTTTTAAATATTTGTCGCACTTAATTTGGCTATTAGTCAAAATTTATTGTTCGATTATTAAATATTTTTATTTTTATTTTTTTAATAGCCCTGAATAACATCTTAAATCTCAATGTGCCTGGTCAAGTCAATGAGCGCTGAAATGAGGGCTGTAGAGTTCATGGAAAATTTTTGACTTCACAGCTTCGTTAGGAGTATTTAGAAGGTAAACATACTAAAAGTCCCCGCACCCCGGGGGTGAGCTAACGGTAAGGGGAAGAGGTGAAGGTTCCAATTTTGTGTTTTTTAATTACATCTCGAAAACGGTGGACTCTAGAAAAATACACTACAAATCAAAATTAAAGCTAATTAAATCTCCTTTAAAATTAGTTCTATACATATTTGTCGAAATTCAAACGGTTTTCAAGATATACGTTCTTAAAAATCGATAATTTTAAAAATAAATAAAATTTTTACCTCACTTTTTGTTAAACATTTGGTTCAAATTCCAGAAATGTATATGTGAAATTAAAGTAAATTTCATTATTAAATTAAAATTTGGATTATGAAATTTTTTCTATGAAACGATTGCGGAAGGTACAAAAAGCAAAAGTTTGACAAAAAGCGAGGTAACATTTGTTTTTTCCCGAAAATCACCGATTTTTAGTTGGAATTTCGACAAATTTATATAAATTTAATTATGTAGGAGATTTAATTAGCTTTAATTTTGAATTGAAATATATTTTTCTAGAGTCAACCGTTTTCGGGATATAATAAAAAAAATTAACTTCTCCCATCACCCTCACCTTTAGCTCACCCCAGAGGCGGGGACTTTTGGTATATTTACCTTCTGACAACTCCAAACGAAGCCATGAAGTAAAAAATTATCGCATATTTCATGCACTCTAAAATGTGGACTATTATATAATCGCAATATTTTTGCGTAAATATAGATATTTTTTTGTTTGTTTCTGCTTAAAGGCGTTAAACCACATAGTCCGTTGACGCCTATGGATATTGGTTAATTATTTTTTTTAAGTATTTGAATTTCTATGTTTGTAATGAATCTATATTTTATTTAATATAATTTGAACTTTTAAAAAAATGAATAATGTTTTAAAAGTATTTTCATTATTGGTAACAATTTTGTGTCCTGAAGTGTTTAATTGTAGTATATAATAGGGGCTTTCCTCTAATATGTGTTTAATTGTGATAATCTCACTGCAGTATTGACATCTTGGTGGTGGCTGCATAGATATGTGATGTGAGTGGGTGAGATTAGTGTGACCTATCCTCAGTCGGCACGAAGCTTCCTCTCTACGATTGGGACGAACGAATGTAGCCCATGGCTTGGCTGTCTTTTTGAAGAGTTAAGTTGAATGAATATATTGAATAAGGTGTAGCGTGGGATCAGTGAGAAAAAATGCTTGGCAATGTTTGGAAATTAACAAATAAATTTTATTTTATTTGCCAAGTTTCGGCCAATTTATTGATGGCCATCATCAGGGCTAAAACCAAGAATAGTCGAATAGTGCCATCATGAGAAAAAAGAGTGTCATTATGTTAATATAACTTCTTTTGTTTTCCATTCTTCCATCTGGTATGCTAAGACGTGCCAATAGGATGGGAGAGAGGTAAAAATGGTAAAAAAATAACATAAAAAGAATAAAAATGAGAATTTGTATTTGTATATAAAATAATTATTATTTTTATTTTATTTTTTTTTAGTGTAATTCGTGAAGTACTGTAGCGTACATTAGTGATACAATAGTGAATACATATTTTTATGATTTGTCTATAAATTTGTATGATCTCAAAATTATTGATTTCGGGATTACTGTTAAGTTATGACGCATGCGCCTAAGCGCCCATTCAGTGAACCCTCATGAACGCTGCCTTAATTATATAAGGCTGTTACGTTACCCTTTCAACACCACCTGTCACTTACATTTGTAAATACACCTGGGTCATTCCGAGAGTACAGGACAATATACAGTCCCAGAGGTCTTCGTACTTTAATTTTTGGAATAAAATTGATATAGGTTGAGAAATTTATTAACTATTGCATATTCAAACTCTACAATGTCCCACCAGAGATATACGGACTAAATGTAGTGACAAACCAAAAAGGTCCACCCTATTCTATGATATATGAATAATATTTGTAGTTTTAATTGAATTTTGAGAGAGCTATGTAAAACATCTATTGGATAAATTGCAGCTTTCACCAGACAACGGTTCGATGAACGTAGCAGTAAAAAAAAAAAAACAACACTAGGTTTTTAGTAAGTATGAATCTCACACTCGCGATGTAGTATATACTTTACCAAACAAAACAAATATATTTTTTTTTAAAGTAAATTTTTTTTTTCACTATTCAATATTCTTATAAAATTAAATCAAAATTTGTAAATTAAAAAATATAAAAACAAAACAAATTGATATTCTGTTACATAAATCATGAAGGAAGAAAATAGCTTTGATCATTACTGTAAACTAATTTTTTTTCTCAATTCCTACCGAACACTAATTCATCAGGTTCTAGAGAATATAAGAATCCAGGGAATCTGTGAGATTGGAAATCACAAAGAAAGTATATTACCGAATCATATGCAGTTTGTGCAGTAGCGGAAAATTTCAAATAGATATAGAAAACTAAACGCATTTTTGGATCCTAATGGATGAATCCCACTATGAATTCTGCTGTTCAAGAACAATAATCTGTGAAATAAATTCTTCATGATCAATAACAAAATATTTATTTAGGATGTTTTTAAATAAAATATTTATATGTAAACTCGTTATTTGTTTCTAATATCATTTCTTGTCGGTTTATTATTTTTATTAAAGTTATCTCTTGGGCATAAAAATGTTTGTAAGTTTCGTAGATATTCTAATTATGCCTTAAAAGAGTTTAGTTCTCTTTTTATTATTTATAGAAGAATATATACTCTTATTTTGAAAAAAATATTTCGCGCAAAGGTTCGTTTTTGAAATATCCTTTATATTCTAAAATGTATGGCAAATTTTGTTGGTCTTTATTCTGTTGGTTTATCCACTGTTACGGAGACGTTAGATCAGTAGCTGACTGGGAGCTGGGTCCTCACAGCCCTTCCCCCACAACTACAACAGCAGGTAGCTTACTAATTACCCGCCGCTATTGTTAAACCGTATTTTTCAAATTACGATCAACCTATGCAACCGAAAATCAACCTTTTTGCATAACTGTGCAATAAACTTATAACTAAGTTCCTATAAGCGGATTTTTTTTTTTTTTTTTTTTTATTCAATAATTCCCAGATAATTTTTTTAAATTCTAAAATGATTGAAAAAATAAAATTCGGAAAATGTAGCATGAATTTAATTAGGTTTTTTTTATACCAAATCCGTTTACATATCTAATATTGATGATTCCGTTCACAAATGAGAGCCAGAATAAATTTGCCCAAAAAGTGCTCCCATCTTTTGAAAAATAATCTCACTGAAATTAGGGATATTTAGTTGTATTGAATATAATAATAATAATTACGTTTCCGTTTTATTATTTTTTATTTTATGAGGCAAACATTTTTTATTTTTAAAACTGTTTCATCTAGGGTCATATCAGCCGTAGTTTTGTGACATTTGATTTCGGTTAAACCCTGACTCCCAATCAGGCCATCCGGCGACGTAGCAAGGTAGCCATGGTCTGTATCCACAAATGTTCCACAAAGTGAAATCTCAACGCCTAACTCTTCTTCCAGCTTCTCAATGACAATTGTTTCATAAAATCTGCCATGATGCATCGTGCTGCTCTGGAACGGGGTCTTGTACAGGATGTGCTTTATCACAGATGCCCATGAGGAAGTCTTTTTCGTTGGATTGAGTCGTTGGCGTCGGGCTTCGAACCATAACTCATTGTCAGTCTCGCCTCTTCTTTCCTCTTCGATAGTATCTTGTTTGCACTTATCGATCGCTAAAGAGATTACTGATATGTCCTCCAGAACAGATTTTTTTTTTTTTTTTTTTTTTGGAGCTGAAATCTTCTTAGCCCTTTTTATAAGCTGTATGTTCGATTTCAATCAGTAAAATTCTTTGAGTATTTCATAAACACAAAATAAAATTCACGCTCGTAATCGTTTTTTAGTATAAATAAAAAAATTAATAAAATCAAACGTGAAAATAAGTTTTAAAAATATGTATCTAGCAAATACGTACGTACCCTGGTAGGTACTTAATATAAGTTTAAGTAGCATGTCGGTATATGAAGTACAGCAAGCAGATGAAAAAAATTAGCAAAGATGTGGGGAAAACGCAATAACAGTAGAAAAAAAATTTCCTGTTCAGTACAAATTATATTTTCTTTCAATAGTGTAATGTAAATATGGAGCTTATCAGTGAAGAACAGACTATTTTTCTAGGAATAGTTCTGAATTAAAAATGAATCCTCGCCTGACTACAGGATGATGAAGACCTGAACTGAAAAGGAAAAGTAATAATGAAAAATAGATACTATGACGTAATTTGAATGTATTGTGTTGTCATTTCATTTAACTGTAGAAAATTCGATTTTGGAAATGAAGACTTTTACATTAGTTGACAGTAAAACTCGTTAGCAAAATTAAACAACAAACAGCTCCCTACACCATTCCAAGTTTTAGCATTACTGTAAAAAAAAAAAAAATGTCGATTATTATAATATACTACATGGAAAAAAATCAATATAAGAAGTTTACTTCTTCTCTGTTAGCCATCCGTTCTTATAAATCCCTTTTTCTTTAGAGAAATTACAATACTGTATCAGAAAAGCCAAAAATAATAAGTCTCCAGGATTTGGTAATATCATTTAATACAAATTTAACTCCTGAATGGGATACATTATCTTTTGAATCTGTTTAATAACATCATGGATAATGAGACAAAAGTTGAAAAATAAATTTCAGAAAGTATATATATTACCTCAGGTTTCCTCCAGGGAGAGAGTCTAAGCCCAGTACTCTTTATTATATTTAAATCAGACATAATTTAATATATCCAATCCAACGGGGTACTGGGGTTCCCATTAATAAAAGTAAAGAGCTCATAATGCTCCTTTTTGTGGACGACACTTTCCTTTTAAGTAACTGATGGCGCTGGTACTCGAAAACAGTTCAGGTTATTGGAAACATGCTGTGCTCAAAACTCGTTATTTCTAAACCCACATGAGAGCAACATAGTGGTATTCCATAAATTTCCGAAAACGAAAATAATAAACCGATATTAAACGAAAATAATAATAATGGTACGAAAAACAACTGCTATTTAAACAGTATAATTATCTGGGGTACCATTTAATTTATCAGGAAAATTCGCCAAAGCAGCCGATCACTTTGTTCTAAAATGAACAATTGCATGCGCTAAGGTAAAAGATATACTGAGAAGAGTAAGGGTGATCGATGGGAAACAAAAATGATTCTTTTTGACGCAATGGTCTCCTCAACACTACTGCATGCAGCTCAGATCTGGAACCCATCGAAAATACCCTACTAAAATTTCTTAATTCGATATTTTTTGGCACAAATGTTCACCAGGTAATACTTTAAGGCTGGGGACAGGTCGGAATTTGCTAATAATTAATTTTTGAATCAAAATTATGGCACTACCTGAAAACCTATTTCCTCGTATGTCTAGAGCGACTGTTCTTTCGTACCAATAAACCAAACTTAGGCTATAACTGGATATCTCAAATCAGACAAATAAGCATATACACCATATCCATGAAAATTTTAACAATTTTTTCAATTCCCAAAAATTATTAACAAATAAAAGTACAATAATAGAAAACGCCACGAAGCATTTATTCAGTATAGATATTATCCATGCCCTAAACTGGACTTCCCTCTTCCAGAAAATTACCTAAATATTAACAATAATGAAACTAAACCTAGAACTATAAGTCAGTTATAAAGAGGCAGGGATGATTACTTAAAAACATTTTTTTTTTAAATAATTAAATCCTGTGATAGTTGTGATATGTATGGATCAAATAGCATAAAACACCTATTGTTGGAAAGTCAAAAACGCAATAACAGCAGAAAAATATTTTTGAAAAGTTACATAGTTCATAATGACGCATGTTTATCATTGGAAAATATCTAGAAAAGATTAATATTTTTTATTTTTTTTATATTTTTCTATTTATTTTAAACACTGTAAAATAAATATTTCTTTTCTTTTTTTTCATCGCTATTGCTGCTACTACGTTTGTATTATTATTATTATTGTTATTGTTATTGTAATTAGTATTAACTATGAACTATTTGTACATATAACTAAAAAGAAGTGTTTTTTTTTTCTTGTCAGTTTTATTTATTTATTTATTGTTATTGTAAATTACAATAATTATTATTACACATTTATATAACATTATAGTATATAAAATTTATACTTGCTAACTCAATATCCATAACGTTTACACTTTATAAAATTTAAACACTTATATAAAATAAAATAAAAAGTTACTTAAAAGCTACAACACAAAAAAGTACAAAAGTAGAAAACATATTTTGCTGTAAACAAAACTATTTTACTTTAATTATATTATATAAAATAGCTATTCTTTCTTAATAAATAATAGCATTTATTTTTCCAACTACTATACAATATATTCAATAATGATTTAGAATAGTCTTTGTAAAGATAATTCTGTTTTAAGGCAAGTCCTTGGCAATTATATCATTATATAATATGCATAGAATGTAAAACAAAATAAAAAATACAATTCTTATCTAAAACAAAATATCCCTTGAACAATAGTATAGAATGAGAAGTATAGTATAGTATGAATTGGAAACCCATTCTGGTATCAGCCTGAAGTTGAGAATCACACAATGATGGCGCCATGTACCAACTAATTTTATTATCTAAAGCCAAAAGTATTCAATCATTTTTTACATAGCATTTAAAATGAATATAGTAAAATATATATGCAGCACAAACCTAAATTCCCCAAATTTTACAAACTAATGTTTGAAATCACATTTACATTCCAATTGCTTATTGAGTAACTACCCATTGGTAGCAATTCAATCTTTTTTGTTCTATATTAGAAGGTCCTGAGGCCATCTTCTTTTCAGACGCCTCGCAGGGTCATCTATAATGGAATGGGAAGCAAGTTGAGATACTTAGTGCATTTGAGTGGTTATAGAGTTTACTATGAGAGGATATTTGGATGAAATGATGTATTATGTATATGAAATTCAATCATAATTGATATCCCCTTCAATTAAAGTAACTATACTAGACACATCAAACATGGAGTTCGCTTTTTCAGCTCGTTTTATAATTTTTGATTTATAACTAGCATGTAGTAAAGTAAAGAGTATATAACTGTCTTTACTCGAGTACAAGAACCCACTATTCTGTTTCCGTTTGCACAATCGCAAACTTATCTTCGAATTCCTTTATAGGTGTTCGTATTTGGCTCTTAATCGATAAAGCAATTATACTTCTTGCTATTATCGTGCATTTATCGTATTGTTACTTTTATATTTTCACAACCTTTTAAATATTCGAGCTTTGAATCGTAGTCAGTCATTATTTCCGCTAGATAACACACTACTGGTGACGAGATGTGCGAGTAAATAGTATTTTATGATCAGCTCCACACAGTAAAGTAACATTAGGTTTATTGCTACTTTAGATGAAGAAAGACAAAAACAAGGTAAGAATCCTTCATTTGACGCGGGTGCAGTTTTCTAATGGTGGTAGATTGGGCCGGAAGATTAGCCCGTCTAAGTTTCTGAAGGTGGAAGTGGCATGGAAAGATATTAATTTGGCTTAATCTGGAGCTTTGGTGTTTTTAATTTTGGTGGCTGATTCTATTGAGTCGGCTCTTGACGCTACTCTAGTTTGTGATCCACTTCTTATTATCACATATCTGAGAGTGAGGAACTCTTTCGAGCATGTCTGATTGAACCAGATGTTTTTGTTGGTGACAGAGAATTTCAATCGTAGATCTTAAAGCTATGATTGAAAGCACAATTCAGTCTACTCCAGGTCCTAATATCTTACAGAAGTCCTTTTCATTTTGCCTCGTTAGGTGAGTACCAGCATATTTGATTTCTTGTTTTGAATATTTAAAAAGTTTAATATATATTTTACAGTAAAAGTCCATTTTTAGTAAGAGTTGACTTTTCTTAGGCAGAGTAAACAAACTATTCCTAAAAGCATCAGCAACAGTTGATTGAAAATAAGTAAACACGCTTTTTCTAGGAAGAACTAACTTTGCCGGTTGTGGTTTAGTAGAAGTTGATTCATTGGGAAGTTTACACCTGTATGTTTTGACCAGAGTTGGGAAAATAGTAATTGAATCAAAATATAAGAATTACGATTACACTGTAATTGCAATCCCGGATAGGAATAACGTCATGCACTCTGCGATTCACAATACGAAAAACTTATTAACATTTCTTTATTTTCGATTGGTTTTAGCTAAGATATTTGAAAAAGATACATAATCAGATTAAAAAATTTACATGACGTGAGGTGTGAGACGAATAAATATCATTTCTACTTTAGAGCCGTTGAATTCGAACGAAAGCAGACACAACTAAACTCATCAATTATAGGGGAAAATTAATGTTTTTCAAATGAAGAGCGCCGTTTGATTTCTTCACTAATGAGGATGGGGCGTGTTCTAGGGAGATTGAAAACCGCCTCAAACGGAGTTTTTCATCAGTTCCTAACTTTATGTGGTACGGAAACACATATGTAACCCACCGCTCAACTGAGGTCCCCATGGTTTGTCGTTACTAGATAAACAAAACATGCGTCTAACTCTTGTAAAACGGCAAGGGCAATCGCTGAGGAAGCCTGGAGTTCAAACGAACCTTAGGAATGTCCAAAGATTTTTAAAAAATACAAAAAACACTAGTTAGAAAAAAAGAAGGCCAGTTTTTTAGCTGTTAGCAATGGGTTTGAACTATCGCCATATTATTTATTTTTATTTGAGAGGAGGGCGGGGAGGCAGGGGTTAAACTATTTGTACATAAGAACGACTCCGATTTTGATCATATTTGATAATTAAGTTTCTTTCCTACTCACTAACATTTTGAAAGGGCGCTAACAGTTATGTCTTAATATGGGGGGAGAGGTGTAAGCAATCTAAAAAACTGTTAGAATGTAAAAATTTCGCAGAACAATTTAATATAAAAGTGGTCCCACAGAGAAAAAAAAATGTAAACGGTAGTGAAATATTTACACTCATGCATTGTAACCTTTCCAGCTCCATTCCCTCCTGAAATCTTAAGAGTAGGATATCTAAAAATTGAAGTAGTTCAAAAGTACTCGCCTAATCTTATGAGATGCTTTAAGTGTTTAAGTTTTTCTCATCTTACTCTAATGTGTAACAATTCGAAATTCATTTGTTTTCAGTGAAACAAATGGCACACATGCTGGCACACACTGATGGCAGGGCTGCTAATGGATCATCATTGACTTATAACATGGCCTAATTAGCATAGGTTGTGAGGATAGTATTAGGATGAGTTGAAATGTTAACTTTATACACGGTATAAACAATGGGACCCAGGATACTTGAGCAATACCTGCGGTCTGAGGAATGTTGGATGAGTATGTAGAATTGTGGTTAACTTTAAATATTCTATCAGAAAAATTGGAACGAAGGATGAGGAAATATGCAGATGATAGGTATTGGCGAAGTCCTGGATGCCGTACCCGGTCAAAGGGCCTGTTCAACGTAAAGAAAGACACACTGCACGGGTACTGCACTTACATCTAGAAAAATATATAGATTGGAAAACTCACAAAAAATTTAAATAGGTCGTATTCTGAAATAACTAGATCAAAGAAATTACAAATGTAGGAAACAGGTACCCAAACAGGATTATTCTTTAAATTTCAGGCTTCAACAGATTTACCTTTTTCCATTTTTCATTTTTCTCATTCATATTTAAACATTTTCCAAATCTTTTTCCAATTTATTTAAAACTATTCCATTTATATTTCACCCTTTTCCACATATTTTTCTGCATTTTCCATTAGGGTTGAACCCTTTTTGAATTTTATTTAAACTTTTTCAGAATGAAATTAGATCACCAAGTTTTTATAGGAAATTGGAGAAAAATGATGATAATCATTAAAACGCCATATTCTGACAACGATGCATTTATTATTAGATAACAAACAGTACAACAATGTAAAAATAAAATAAATCATTCATTATTCTTATGAAATACAACTAAAATATTATTGAATTAAACCCGTAAACTTTTATAGGAAATCATTGATAATAAGTAATTATGAATAAGAGTATATTAATATTTAAATCAAATTCGGTAAGGAATGAGTACATTGCAACTACTGTAGAACAAGGAGACCGCAGTTGTTTTCTTTAATATTTCTCCTATTTCATTATTCATCCCCAGAATTGCGGTGGCAGCTTGAAGGTAGTTTTTAAAAAATGAGGTATATATTGATGAAATATGACCGACCGATCAAGGAAAGGTAGAAATGCCTTCCCCTGTAAAAACAGACTCCTCTGTCCATAAAATTCACCTCAAAAACTGGTATTCTTCAATATCACCTGCAATCAGAAGCTGACGGCAAAATTGAGGTCTATGTTCATTATGATTGGGTTTTAAACCTTACATTGAAAATCTAATAAAATAAATCCTAAGAAAAAATAATAAATAAATGTAATAACATAAGATCTTCTGATCTGGTGTCGTTTATGACAGTTTTCCTTTATTTTCTATTAAAAAATTACTTTTTCTTTGCTTTTTAATCTAATGAAGAGTTTATTATGTTTAAAATGCACATTTCTATTAAGGGATTGTCATAATGTTTTATTTACACAAGTAACTGATTTGTATAACAAATGAGAACACTATGTTTTTCCGGTTTCAAAAGTAAATTTCTCCGTGAAATCGAAACAGAAGCATTAGGTTTAACATATCATTCGAAAGCTGATTAAACTTGCAAGTTTTTGTGAGATTTGCAGTTATGTGGATAGTTTTTTTCGAAAAACAGTGAGCGTTGAAGTAATATAAGACATTGTAACATTCCTAAATAAGGGGAAGATCAAGATGTTCTTTGGGTCACAAGTTTGTAAAATTGAATGTTACATGTACTCTGTTCTTATAGGAAATGTAATGATAAATCCGGAAATATGGTTAAAAATATTTAAACAAAATGGAGATATTACAGCTTTTATGGTAAAAAACGTGGATTCCTCAAAAAAGTCTTTGATTTATCGTATATCTGCAACGGATTGGAATAGAAAGGTGTGGTCTGCGGCATTTTTCTACATTTTTGATCTAGTTTCACCCAATTTTTTTTTACACTACGAGGTACTCACCCTGCAAAATAATAACAATAAAAATTTGTATAATCAATAAAATATTATTTTATATTGGTTAAATTTTACTTTGATGTATGCAAATTATTTTACTGGTTTGTTTATTCGTTTGTGGCCTTGTTAAAATAAATTACACTATTTCGCACAATTTCAATTCGTTGATAAAATTTTAAGATTTCTTTTGAGCTATTATGTAACTAAATAGGTTTTAAGGATAGATTATTACGATTGTAAATGTATTATAAACCTTCTAAGGGTTTAACAATAAAAAAAAACTATATTAGTTATTTTTTTATTTCATTTCTTTTAACATTTATTAGATGAATATATTACAACCTGCCACAGTAAAAACAATATATTATATATTTATAATTTCGCTTTCATCCTTAACATTAATAAAACGACATTCAATTCAGATTACTTGGAAGATAATATGATAAAAGATGTTTATAACATTTCTCAAAAAAAGTATAATATTATCGTTCCTTTTCGAAATTATAAAAATATTATTTGCGATTGAATTTCGACATACACTTAAGACACTTGATAAAAACACTGTATTGGAGAATGCTATGGCAGACACATGTTCTCAGTAGTCTATAGTACCTGACTTTATTCAATAATAAAATTGAATCCTGTATGAGTGAGTATTTATACAATAGCTTTACATTTACAGATTAGTAGTTATAATAAAATTTAAATCAGAAAATTATAAGGCATGTAAACATTTTTTTTTATATATTGATATTATTAACAGAAATAATTTACAAAAGGTTCTTTTATAAGAAGGTTCTTTGAATCAAGTTTATTTAGGATAAGATATGAAGGGCATTCTAATTTGTAAGCGACAAGCCTGAGCTGCGGCATGGGAACGTAGAACACGGCCCGGGTTAGCTCTATCATTTCTATCCTTCATCCCCCCCCCCCCCCCACTCAATTGTCGTGTCTCCCAAGGGAGGGTATACTTTCGAAGAAAATTGTCTTTCGTGTTTAGATGATTGCTGTGAAAAAGGTACATACCTCCAAACATTCCAGTACACCAATAATTCTTTTTGCCCTGGTCGTTGAAGAAGTATGAAAGAAGCAGTGAAATAGTTTGATATTGAGGTTTCTTTTTTATTTAAGTACATATAATTACTTCTCAATGTATCGTAAAGAATACCCTCAAGTTCTAAACGATTTTTAATGTTATTCAGAATTTTTATATAAAATTCCGTGTTTACCAAAATCTAGACACTATATTTGAAAATCGGTGCCAACAGTAAAACTCAGAAATCAAATTTAATAACTTCAAAAATTGTGAATGTTCTCACATTCTAATTATTAAACTTTTCAGCGGACATATACTTAGATCACTGTCATTTTCCGCATTCTTAATTGTTTATTTAAGAAATGTTAGCCGATCGGTCACACAAAAGTATTTGAAGCCTATTTGAAGGGAAATAGGGAAGGGAAAGAGGGTGTAGGGCTGGTGGTTTGCTATTGAGATATTTTACCTCTAACCATCATAGTCTAGAGGCTCCAGAGAAGGTGACTGCTGGAAGATGTGTACAGTAAATGTTTGTTTTGAGTGTTTCCCTAACCCAGATATATCATTTTTATCATAAAAACGTGTTTCTGCCATGGGGAGATATTATAATATTTGTTAGAACAAATGTATTTTAGTACTATATATATTTTAATAACAATTATACTTTATTTACATTTTTACAATTCATATTAAGTATTCATGCTCCGCCATACACCCTCTACATGTTTAATATAATTTTATTTAATAGTTAGATAGGCTTTGAAATTCAAAGTTTATCTCTAAACAGTAGGAAAAATAAGAAAAATAAAAACCCACTTAACAAAAAAATAATAATAATAATCAAAAATAAATAATTTGATAAAAAAAAATGATAAAGAAAGAAAATCAATTAAAATAGCTTATATGTATATATCTTAACAAATATGATAGAATGAAAATAACTAAAATGTACGTATAATAACAAATATTAAACATAGCTGACAAGAGATGTATAAACTAGATGAAGTAAGGAGTAAATGTTTCGTTCTTTTGTGCGTGTATCTTTTAAGTGATGTTTTATTGTAATTAACGATATCTCGGATAAGTATGTTTTGGTTTGATCAAAGACGTAAAGTTGGATAGGGGTAAGATTGAGATCGTGCAGGATTGTTGATATTTTTAAATTTTGAATCCTTTTGAGTTAACGGTAGTTGGTTGCACAAGTTGAGCTCCACACAGGCGAGGCATACGTAATCTGGGCTCGAATAACTGTTTTGTATAATATACGTTTGTTTTTGGTTTTGGGACTTTAGATTATTTGTGGAAGTAATGGAACATCTTTTAGGTATATGATTTTTTTTTACTTTGTCTATTTTATTGTTTATCTCTGGTCTGTGTAAGTTATAGATCTGTCTAGCGTTAAACCATGGTATTTTACTGATTTAGATCAAGGGATTTCTTCTCCGTTTTTGTCGATAAGTGGCCTGGGTTTTGGGAAAATAATGGCTTCTGATTTACTTTTCAGTTTCCATATTTGGCAGTATTTATTGATTTTTTTAAAAGTTTGTTATGACCTGTTTTCTATTGTTTTATTGGGGTAAGAGGCTGTGCATAATGTTGTGTCATCTGCATATAGGAATGTTATTACAATAGTGTGAGTTTATAAGTCAGAGAGGAACAAATCGAAAACATACACCTACCGCCAAGGCAGGAACCTAGTGGAAGACCAGCAAGAAGGTAAATAATTTATAGGAGGAGGATTTTATTTGGGTATGGAACTGTCTGTTGGAGAAGAATTTGTACTTTATCAGTTAATAAATATCAGACGATATAAAAGGTTTTTTTTCTAGATAAAGCAAAAGCTTCCCTGCATGTTTTTTTTTTTTTTTTTTTTTTTTTTTTTTTTTTTTTTTTTGTTAAATGCTTTCGTAATGAAGTCGGTGAGGCGAGCCAATTGGTCAACAGAGGAATGATGTTCCCTGAATCCGAACTGTTCTTCTATAATCAGATTGTTCTGTCTGGCTTAATTGTCGATATGGATTAATAATAAACATTAAAAGATTTTCGAAATCTTTAGGAATCGTGATAGTTTTTGAAGATTTCCTTAGGGAAATAATTTTACTTTAACATGAAGTTAAATATTAAATAATATAATTAATAAGATGGCTTTTCTGCTAAGTTCTTTATTGTTAGTGAGGGAATACCATCGTCACCTGGGGTTTTCCTTGTTTTCTGATTTCTTATTATTTTACCAGTCTTTCCCGGTGAGACTGATAGGAAATTATAATCGAATGGGAAATTTAAATAGTCAAGGAACGATTTATGAATTTTCTGTTGATGGTGATTAAAGTCAAATTTTAATGTGATTAAATGAGTGGCTAGTAGTTCAGCTTTATCATTATCTATGTAGGCATAACATCTGTTTTGTTTTATGGAGGAATTTTGGAAGAATACTTAGAGAAGATCCTGTGTATTTTCCAGATTTTTTTGACACCGGGTGCAAATGAGTGCAGAGCATTTGCCCAAGTTGAATTTATATAAAACTGTCTTTGATATAGGGCATTTATTTAGTTGATATTTTTCCTATTCTAATTTTTAATTTTTATTAGCGTTAATATAACTAAAGGTAAATTGTTACAACGGAAAGATTTTGGCGATTTTTGAGGTATAGAACCTTTCATAGAGAGTTTGATGAGCTTGTTCAGTTTGTTAATCTTACGGTCAATGTCGTGAGGGTGTTTTATTAATGGATTTGTGCTTATTCGGGAATCAAATTTTTTACGAAATTTTGGCTAATCAGCCTCTTTGACCACGAAATTTCTTTCTTTTTTTTTTGGTAAATGGTCAGTGATGACTCACAGGGCTGTGGTCCGAATTTAGACGAGTTAAAGCGAAGAGTGGAGATAAATTAATAATATTTTTGGTCAGGGCTTGGTCAATGATGTGGGTTTGTAATATTTCTGAATAGGAATGTGGCTTGGTAGAAAGGGCTTATGTAATTGAATTTGATTTTTCACCAGGTTTTTTAATATGAATTTTCTACTTTTTTTTGTACTATCGCAATTCCATTGAAGGTGCATTGCGTTTAGATCACCCAAAGCTAATACATGATAAATCAATAAATTAATACAAACGAAATAGTTTGTTAATATCTTCGATATTTATTTTATTTGGTGGAATATAAACGGAAATTACTGTAGTTGATTTTTTTTTATTTAATCTAGTAATAACAACTGCTTAGTGAATTTCAAGAGCTGAAAGTGGCGTTGGACATCGGAGCGAACTAAAATCATGACGCCCCCTCCCGCTCTGTTACATGAATTTTATTTTCTCGTTACAGTTGACAATTACATTTGATGAGAAATTGAGATTGCCAAAGAACAAAAAAAAAAAGAGTGATACAAGATGAAAACGATAACAGAAATGAGAGTAATTACTTATGTTGATAGTAAGCGGGGACATTAAACTGTTTGTTTTGCTAGAGATATGGTTCAATGTCACTTTAGTATCTGCAATGTGAAGTTCAAGGAAGTATGTGGTAGAAGAATACATATTTTGAAGTACATAGTGTACACTTAACAAAACGTAGTTATAATGAGTGTGGATAGTGATTTGTGATGGAATTAGAGAAGTCAAAGTTTGTGAGTAAATTTACAACAATAATGATTATAAAATATTTCAGCATGCTTATGTCAAATATGGTAGTATTTGTTAAAAAGTCCATTAATCAATAAAAGACAAAAGACCTATTAAAATAAATATTTTTGATATACCGTCTTCAGCATTTTTTAATTGCGACATAATTTTCTTAATGTTCGAGATAATTTTACCTATATTAAATGAACTGAAAATATTTTTATTTCTTCAGAATAATCAGTGAAAGAAAGTTGTTTTGAGGCCACTGAAATTTTGGGGTCGGTAGTGTCGGTATTGCTTGGTCTATAGGCTTGACAGTATTTCTTGGTATAGCTTTTTGAACAGGTTTTTTCTTACTTAGTTGTTTTTCAATATAGTTTTGGTATTTTGAACATTGAGGAGAGTTGAGAAGTGTTCTTCGGAGCAGTTTTGGATTTTTGCAACGATTTCGTGCCACGTGATTAAATTCTAGGCAGACGTAACATTGTGTAACTACTTTATTTGATTTATATTTTTCCCATTTTATCACCACACTGCAGCAATATTGAATTGAGTATTTAATTTGCTAATTGCTCTTTATTTTCAAGTATCACTACTGATATAGGTAGTTTTATAGGTCCGTTTTCTGTTTTTTCTCCATTTGGTAAATTTTAAAAGTCTGTAATCCTTGACTAAATTAGTTGGCTGTGATATCTTCTGTTGATATTTCCTGGGGAATCCCTTTTAATACGACTTTGGGTTTTATCTCGTTTTTCGGAGTGTACAACCCGAAGCCGATGTTTCTTACTTCAAACTCATTTTAGATGAAAGTAAAATCTTGATTGTTATAAGTGTAAAATGTTGTTATTTTCCATTTATATTTAATGTTATTTTTTTTTTACTTTAGATTTCAGAATTTTAATTATTTATTTGATGACATTATATGAGCTATTTACAATTACAAGGGGATATTTATTCGATTTTTTATTACTATTTAAATTATTGGAAATATCGGATGTCTCCTCTTCGTCGAGATCCCCAAAAATATCGTTGCTATTCACTACATCTATATTATATTTAATTCTCTCACCTCTTTTTCTTTTCGAAGCTTGGTTTGCGGTTGATGTACATGGTGTAGGTACATCCGTATTTTCCGCGCCCCCCTCTTCTCTTTGAGATTTTCTTGTGCTAGAATAATTATTTGAAATAACGATTAGTAGAAGTAAAAAATAATGTTTTTTGTAGAAAATAAAAATTAAACTTAAAGAATTAGAATTTTTAATTGACACTGTTTCCCTCCCCACACGCCAAGGGAAATCACGGCGTGTGAACCCCTCGAAGGGCAACAGGCAACTGGAGTACTATATAATTTTCAAATTGTACAATTTATCATATTTAAAAATGAAGAACATGGGAATATTATAATTTTAACTCTGAAACATCTCGTTCTTGAGATGTATTAAATATTAATATTCCGCTAAGTATTAATAAAGGACAACAAATGATCAGAACACTATATTTAGTATTAAACAGTATCTTTACAACTGTTCGAAAAAACCACATTTGCAAAATTTAGAACATGAGATAGACTTAATCTAAATGTACACTTCTATTGAAATCCGCAAGTCTTACAAAGGCATGGGTGAGAAAAGTCATCTTGTATAATATTTGGGATCCACCATGATTCATATCATTCATACCCACAGTAACAAGGGTCAAGATGTAGCGAATTTGGTTTTTGCAACACATTGTACCACCGAGCAGCTTGTAAATATTCTTTTTCTATGTAAAGAGAAATACTCGAAGATGCTGGAGGATGCTTTGTGAAATTTAACTTTTTTCATTTGGTGATAGTTGTTCGTAGCTCATTCGTGTTATTAAAGTCTTTTCTCAGTACTCTTGTCGAGTATTCTTCAGTTTTTTTAATCTTATTATCTGTCAACTCTTCCTTTCCAAAATCGTTTACAAGGAAAAAATAAAATACAATCATATGGGTAGTAGCACTGCGGTATGGCAGTATTGAGCTCTCAGAAGTCGAATGCTCTCATTGTCAATGGCGTAGGCGTTCAATAAAAAAAAAATACTTTTGAAATAAAAAAATTAAATTTGATATAAAAATATGCGCCTCCTGAATATTTTCTACCTTTGATCTCATATTTACATCGCTAGGGATTTATGTAATGTTATTCTAAAAGTAATTAAATTTAAAAAAGAGAAGAAAATTTTCCTAAAGTGGAATCGCAATTGAGGTCTTGTCCCCTCTCAACTAGTTCTCAACTGCAGCTGCTTAGAAGAGAGATGCAATGGCTCTGTTCATTGGGATCCAAATATATACACTATCGTTACTAAAATTGAGTTACGAAATAGTAAATAAAGTTAACTATAGATTTTTTTGCAATCTGTTTGGTTTTTTACCATGAAAATACGGCTGTATTCTATTGAAACTGTTGTTTCGCTCAAATTTTCTGTTGCTATAGGCTAGGTGAAGATGAGAAGCTGCCTTGGCGATGCAAATTAAAACTAGTTGAACTAGTCTAGAGCAATTGCCATCCCTATTGCCTCTAACCTCCACAACTGAGCCTTCCTTTCAGCATTCCAGTGGCAGCCTGCATTAGAGATTATACCAATTTAGCCGATGAACAAAACTGCCATTTTAGGGCTATGAACAAGAATGTTTCTGATCTAAGTAGAAAAAGCATAAAATACTGAGAAGTAAAATATTTCACCCCCAAATCAAAATTAAAAATATTTTTTTAATATAAACTGTATTTAATGAATATTTATTGCAGTTATTTTCACATCAGCTCTTAAAAATAAGAATATAATTGAAGTGTCACTTGATTTATAGTTTCGAGGATTCCGGAGATATTAAAAAACAGAAATACAACACACAGGTACGGGTGAAAAATTATCCCAGCAACCACATGTACCATTTTCGAAGCTATAATTTCCAAGTTCCTAACTCAGGAGCTCCATACATTCATGCCTGTCGAACAATTTATTGAAAATAAAAATTTTATATTCTAAATAACTTATGGATGTATTTCAAACTAATTGATCCAAAATATTACAGCTTAACAAAATTTAGAACATTAGTAAACTTCAACACTGTGAAAAACAAAAAATTAGAAATAACACTTGAAATATAAAATCATACTTAATGTTAATATGATAATGTGAAAATTTAATATATTTTTTTTTTTTTGTTTTTTTAGGTAATGATGAAGAAGTCTAACGCTACCGATGAATTTTCCAGGTAACGCTTAGTCTACTTATAAAATTAATAAACAAAACTTCTTATTCTAAAGAAATAGTAAAAATAATTTACTTAGAAAACCGTTCCTTGTGATAGACTAGGACACTGATTAGTTATATAGATATCCATCGTTGTATTTTTTTTTTCAGGAGAGCAGGAAATAAAAATCAGAACGTAAGAACATTCAGTTTTATAATGTATGTGAGATAGTAAGAATAAAATTAAAAAAAAATTCTAAATGGCCTTTTTTATTTAAGCACCAAACAGAATGAATATATATATATATATATATATATATATATATATATATATATATATATATATATATATAGAGAGAGAGAGAGAGAGAGAGAGAGAGAGAGAGAGTGAAGAGCACAGCTAGAACTGTATAGATTAACTAACTCTTACTAACTCTCACATCTCACATTATTATCACTTGTATTCCTTTGCCGATTCTTTAAGTGTCACTTCTGAAACGTTATTCCTACCTTAATATCTGTGTCACTTGTGAATAGTATATTAAGTGCCAGAATCATATTTTAGGAAAAACGCAATTTAAAAGTTGGATTTTTTTCCTAAATTGACAAATTGATAAAATCTCTGTTTTAAGACTTAAAACTTTTGATTGACCATTTATCCTCATGATTTTCAAGAAAGGTAAAACTAGCAACAATTAAAACAAAATAACTGTTATTAGTTTTACCTTTTTTTTATACAACTGTTATAAACGTATGCACTTAGCAGCAATTACACTAAACTTTTTTGTGTAAAAGGGGTCAAGTGGTTGTGGCAGTGGTTCTCATTTTAGACCTCTTTTCCGGAAACTTAATGTTTTAAATTCTTCATTATCAAGTTATCTTATGTTATCTTATGGAATAGGAAACCAATTTTATCTTTTTCATAACTCAGACATATATCCGTACCACAATTTTCTATTTTCGATTTATATTTTTTTTTCTCTAAGTTTTTTAACAATGGAGATAAGTCATAGAAGTTAGTTCTCTTCGTCTCGAGAACGTGAAATTTATTTTTTTTATTTTTTTTTATTTTTTTCTGTTCATGACAATAAAATATAAAAAATGAGACTAAATATGATAGGGGGGAAACCCTAAATGTTTGCACTTTTATTTATATATTTATACAAAAAAAAACATATAAAAAAATGCTTGCAATTGAAAAAATTATTATTTACAAAATTAATTAATTATTTCCGCTCTCATGTAAACGGAATCATTAATATTCGATCTGTGCACTGATTTGGTATTCATAGCCAGATTAAATTCATTAAACGTTATTCGATTTTTTTATTTTTTACTTTAGAATTTACACATTATCTGGCAATCATAATGACAAATCATATATTTACCTAGCCGAGGTTCCTACATATACCTTTAGGTAGCATGTCGGTATGTAGTAGTGGCAAGTTGAGAGACTAGTGGATTTCAAAGGTTATGAATGAACGAATGAATGAAAATAAATTTTATTCTGGGGCCTTTGCCCCTTAAGAATAATTACAATGAACAATTGATAGCTACCTAGCATACCGTATATATAATTGAGAAATATGATAAAAGTAAGGAAAATATAATTAAAGCTAAATTAGGAATTTAAACAAAATTACAATTACAATATAAAAGTATTGTTACATATTTTCAAATATCACACATAAAAGTAATTATATCTTGAGGTTAGAATCTAAGATAAGTTACGAAAATAAAAATAGAGAAAATTAAACAAAAAACTCAATGAAATCAAATACAATAATCAAAGCAAATATAAATTATCTGGAAAGATAATGTGTCTTATCTGATAAATAATATAAATTATGCCAAAACCAATTCAGTGCAATAATACTAGACTAATACTGTACAAAATCAATATTATATTATGAATGTTCATATCTCATTTTAAGAGATATTTTCTACCTCTATATGACTATTAGATTGAATCTCTAACAGGTAAATGAAAAGTTGGGATTTGAAGCTGTTATGAGAGGAGGAATGGCGAATGATGGAAGGGAAGGAATTCCAGAAGTTGGAGGCTCTGGATATAAAGGAACGTTTGAAGGATGTTGTGTTGAAAGGAGTTAGGTAGAGGTCTGAGGAACGGGCTCTGGTTTTGCGGGAGCTCACTGACGATTTTAATGTTAAAGCTTTCAGGATATAGGAAGGAGACTGTGAGGAAAGAGATTTGTAAAGGAACGAACCAAGGAAGTACTGTCGACGGAAGGAAGGAAATAACCATTTTAATTTGGTATAGTGGTGGGAAATATGTTCGTGGCGTGGTATTCTCAGCACGAATCTCAGACAGCAGTTCATTATCTTCTTTAATCTTGCATCTTGAGATTTCGAGATATCTCCATACCCCACACAACCATAATCAAAATGGGGGAATATGAGGGATGTAATTAACAGTTGGCGGATTGACTGTGAATTGAGGAAGTTACGGGATCGGTTTAGGAGTCGAAGGGAGGAGATTGATCGTCGGGTAATAAGGGAAATATGGTCTTTCCAAGAAAGGGTTTGGTCTAGGGAGGTTATGGAGTTCACTATGAAAGGAAAGGTGTCTGGTGTGGGCTAAATCAGAACGTATGGAACATTGAGGTCTTTGTGGATAAGTTTATTTGTGATAAAGTAGGGAGCAGTAAGGATTTTTCGAAGGATTTTGGATTGTAAGGATTGGATACGAGATGAGTTAGATGGTTTAGTGGAGCCCCAAAGCTCAATTACATATGTCCAAATAGGTTTGATAACTGTCATGTAAATGAGCCTTTTGTAATTAATCGGTAGGTTTGAACGTCTGTTTAGTATATGTTAAAGAAGTCGAAAACGACAAGCAGTTTCCTGTCGTTTTAATCTGGTATGTGGATTCCAAGTTAAATGTTTGTCCCTGTGGAGTCCTGGTTTGCGGATCTGTTCAACAGAGATCAATAAAATATGTTTAAAGAAAAGGCCCACGATTTAAATAAATTTTTATCATAAAAGTTCTTATATAATATAGGAAGACAAAGGAAATTCAACTGGGAATGAAATTAGAAAGGATTTGAGATTACAATTCTAAAAGCCAAAAAAAAAAAAAAATGTTATTAAGGGATACTGTAGGGCAGGAAGTCTTAAAAATTTAATTCTAAATTATATTTGCCATATTACATAATAAGAAAAATTAAAGCTTATACCAGAATTCTCGCACAATGAAATGTATCTATAATATAAATTATGCCACACTCCGTCAGGACCACTCAATGCAATGTTCCATATTTTTCATAAATGTTTTTTGAAAAACAATCTTTGTATAGGAATTATTATGGTTTGACTTTGTATAAAGACTACCGCTATGGCCCGACATCATATTCTCAACTCTTTGTACTTGCTTTTATACAAATTATTGATTACATTTTTATTTTTTTCCAAGAAAAATAATAGACCCCACCACGTGATTTAGCCGCGAAAAATCAGAGAATATCACTTTCTTCCATTGACTTAAACATCTCCATATTTACAAACAAAACAATTTTTGGCAATCAAAAATACGAAAAATCTTGAACTGACAAGAGCTGCTCTAAAGTTAACTCATAGTTGTGATAAATATATCTTTTTATAAAGTCAACAAATGAGTTAGTTCTCTATTTATTTTTAAATAAGTCTAAGTATTGGACAAATAGTCCAATTTCCGCAAGGCCTCTAGTATGAAGGATGATAAGGGCTTCATGATATCTTGTAGATCTAATAGGAATGGGGAAAGGATGGCGTTTATATCTTTTGTATTTTTAAGAGGCAGAGAAAATAAATCGGGAGCTTGGGATGTATTTTATGTCTGAGTAGGAGTATTAGTCAGGGTCTGGACCCTGCTACAAACTGCTCTGGTGAGCAGGGTAATGAGCAGTCTTATGGTATCTTGAATTTCTTGAAGGAATGGGAAGAGGATGGCTGAGATATCGGTAGGCGTTTGGTAGGAAAGGGGAAATTAGTCGATGGTATGGAATGGATTATTTATTTCAATTGGAGTGTTGGTTGGGGACTGCGCTATTCGTGAGATAAAAGGTGCAGATTCAACTTGTATTGTTGCTTGAGGTGGAGGATTGATCTGAACAAGTTATTGCATAGGAAGTGGTTTTTGCTTTTGAGATGATAATTTTACTTTTAGACTTAAATTATGAGGAAAAATTTTCTGTTGTGTGGATGGAAATTGAAAATGGGAGGTTCTGGGGCTGGGGTTGGAAGATTTGAGACGCTTAAGTTTGCGGTTGATGTCTAATCTTCTAAGAGTAAAATACTTGCTGTCGTGGTGGATGTCCTTGTGATGTGATAGACTGCTGATGTCCACATCTGTGGAATTGAGCTCCTTGCATTGCCGGAAATAATTGCTGATTGCTGATATCAGATGATTGGATCCTCTGATTTTGTTTAGATGCTGAATTCAAATTTCTTTGAAGATTTTTTTATACTGTGCAGCCTCTGTAACTTGCAGGGTTGTCTTTACCACATAGAGCACATATTGCAGGAGTGTCTCTTGATTTCTGGAAGGTTTCCATTGCGAGTGGGCCAGCACATTTTACGCAGCTTTCCTGGTGGTGACAATAAATCTTGATGTGTCCAAGACTTTGGCACTGTGTGCAATGAACTATTGTTGGCCTTCTTCTTGTTACCTCAAACCTTATGCAGGAGTAGACCAGTCTTCTTACCTCAAAGATTTCCTCGTTGTTGCGAGGATGTCTAAAAAGAATAGTGGTAGGGGATATTTTTCTTTTGAGTGAAGTACTCACGAAATGCCTCACGCTGTGACCAATATTGTCATTTTTGATGGCGCTGGTTGGGGTAGAGGAATGGAGACCCCGTAATACCACTCTATATGCTTTATATTGTTATTATTAGTATTACTGGTTGATAGGGTAGGTTCATTGGCAATTGAGTTAGTAGGTGGAGTTGGATTAAATGTTCTGGCTGCGAAAGTTTTACTGCGGTTTGATGGATTATGTTGTTGACCGGTTTTTTCATCATTTGGCGATCTTTTTTTTTCTTTTTTTTTTATGAGGTGAATTGCCCGTTGAACCAGCGGCGGTGGCTCCTGTGGGGCTTTTGAAGTGTTCTTGATTCAATATTAAGCAAATATAAAATATTTTAATAATACTAAAACTGTTAAAGAAATATATTAAATAATTTAAAAGAACTCATGAATATCTAAACTAACAATATTTATATTAAGAGTAGACATTATTCATAAAATAAAAATATAAAAGGGAAAAAATAAAATAAAATTTAGGTTTGTACGAGAGGCTTCAGAAACTAGGTAATAATGCTAGTCTTGACCTTGTTAGATAACAGCTGTATACAAAGACTGCAGGTCGGATTAAGAGACAGCGGGCCAGTTGAGCTGCCTCACCTGTATTAATTCACAGTTAATTTAATATAGTCCCCACTCATCTCACTTAAGTTAAATGTCAGAATGTTCTATTGTCTGTAATATCACTCACTATTTGCTAAATTTTAAAGCGATATTTCGGATATTCGGAGCGTATGGTGTAGTTGTATATTATATTTAAAACATATAATCGGAAAACCCAAAAATGAGATCTTCTCCCCTCCCCCTTCCGTATTCTCACCCCCCAGGAGCGGGGATTTTTGGTATGTTAACCTTCTACTTACTTCTAACGAAACCTTGAAGTCATTATAGCATATTTCAGCATCCCTTGACTGGGCAAGTTAGATATCCATCGAGATCATTATAATTATATTTTTATGTCTATAAATTGAAATAATAATTAATAGATTGATGCATAACTATATTGATTATTAAATAGATTTTATTATATTGCTGAAAAGGTGTATTAAATTTCAATATTTTTATATAGCGTGTTGGACATTAAAATTTAATTCTGAATTACTGTATGAACGTTTTATTTTATAAATATTAATGATATTTATACTAATAAATCGACCTGTCCAGGCTTAGAGTCTGGCTTGGGGTAGAGAAATTATTTTCTGTTATATTAGGTCTGGATCGACTCTGGTATCACATGACCATCTTGGGGCACACCCAGCCCCTATAAAGTGAAATCTTTATAAATTATGAAGGAAAACTTGGCGATTGGGGTAGGATGATGAAATTTTTTTATATATATGACATTACTTTTGTTTGCATATTAATTTTAATTTTATTGTTTGAATGCAACGACACTGAATTGATTTTACAAATAAATTAAAATGGATATTCAAATTGAATTTGAATACCCAACGAATAAGGAACACGTCGTGGTTGGGTCGGTCTGGCATAACCGAACGCAGATCGTCTCTGATGTGGGAGCAGAGGATGGACATAAAAGGAAAGATGGTGAGGTCAGTTGCGTCTGGTCCGGAAAACTGCTACAAAGCTCTTAGTCATTGTCATTAAAAAAATAAATTATTATTTTTGAATAAAATTTATCTCAATACTCATTTTAGGGCTTTGGAAAATAAAATAATAAGAGGTTGAAAACAGAAAATCAATCAAATTAAGCTAAAAAAAAAAAAAAAAAATCATGAAAATAAAATTATTTCAAATGATTTAAACTCCAATAATTATAAAAATGCCAGTTTTTTATTTTATAAAACTGTTTTATCAATTATATATTATAATCATCCTCCCTGAAGAGGAATAAATAATATAGATGTTAATGAATCCATACAATTTGTATAAGAAAATAAAGAAATAATATTTAACTATACATGATATACGGTAAAAAAAAAAAAAAAAAGAAGAAATATACATATATATATATATATATATATATATATATATATATATATATATATATATATAATTTACAGTATTAAAAAATCATTTTGTTAGTTCCAGTAAGTTTTAACAATAATAAAATCTACTGATTTTCAATTAATTTGTTATTAAAAAAACGATAATATGTGGATAATAGAGAAGTTTGATTATTGACCAATTGCGCTATGTTACAATGTTTCGGCATTATATAGAGTTTAAAATTGATTATAAAATTTGATTACATTGAATTGATTATTAAAGAAAATTTAAATAAGTAGTGCGACGTGTGGTTCCCAGTGAACTTGGAAAATCGACCAATATGTGGTTAGCACCGTTCAATGGAGCATAAAAAGCAATGGAGTTTACTATTGTAAAACTACTAAGCCCATCTGCACTAAATGTTAACATTATTTTCATCATTCTAGGAAAACTTATCAATAATAAAAAATTAAATGTACAAAGTTCAATGGCAGAAACGAGGTTTGCCACAGTGTCATATACTTTTATGTTAAGAAATTAATATCCAACCAGATGGAATCGATAAAATTATTTTTGCTGAATTAAAATAATTATCAAATAAAAATTTCAGTCCTTTGCTTTTTGATAATGTAAAAATATGATTCAAAGGCCTTTAATTGTAAACTCTGACAATGCAGTCCTTTATTCACAAGAGATGCTTAATATTCTTTTTCCATCTGGATTAACAACTCATACATTAAAATTAAAGATTGGATGCCTAATTCTGCTTTCACATAATATTCAACAACTTTCAACTAGGTTTAAAACTACTGCTACTCGAGAAAATATCATTGAAGAAATAATGCTCAATTTCATACTTTAATACGAGATCATTATCGATAAGCAAATAAAACTTATCAGTCAAAATTATCCAAGTTTTTTATTTATGAGGGCGGGTGAAGCCATGACGGAGGGTGCTAGTTAAACTATATATAGGATACATAACACTCAGCCTTGAGAACCCTCTTACGGGTGAGGGTGGGGCACAATCCCGAAGTAACTCCACTGCTACTGGCCTGCGAGGAGGGATCGATCCACACTATAATGTAATGTAATGGTATTATTATAGCTACCGGTGTTTATGCTTCAACTAACTTTAAAATAGGCAGCGAAAATTTTGAAGTATACCATTAAGCAGACCTATGCATTGATTAAAAAAAAAACACATATATATACAAATATACAGTTACAGTTATTGTTAAAGAAAAAACTAAAAATAAATACGATCCTTTCACAAATACATTCCACTGATTACTGTTGAACAGATCCACTACCTTTAGTCCAGACAATGAGTGCTGAAATGAGGGGTGTAGAGTGCATGGAATATGCGAAAAGTTTTGATTTCATAGCTTCGTTGCTAGTAGTAAGAAGGTAAACATACTAAAAGTCCCCGCCCCTGGGGAGTGAGCTTACGGTGGGGGAGGAGAGAAGGTCCCATTTTTGTGTTTTTCGATTATATCTAGAAAACTGTAAACTATAGAAAAATGTGCCACTAACAAAAAATGAAGCTTATTTAATTTCCTGTAAAATTGAATTTATACATATTTGTCGAACTTTCAACGGTTTTCGAGATATACGTTATTGAAAATAGATAATTTTCGACAAAAACTCAATTCCTCAATTTTAGTCAAACATTCGCTTCTAGTGCCTTCCATCGAATCTCAGAAAAAATGTCAGTATCAAAGTTTTAAAGCATTAAATTTGTTTTAATTTCATATATAAATTTCTAGCACTTGAAGCAAATTTCAGACAAAAAGTGAGGAATAAATGATTGTTTTTTTGATAATCTACGATTTTTAATAATGTATATCTCGAAAACCGTTGGTAGTTCGACAAATATGTATAGGCACAATTTTATAGAAAATTGAATAAGCTTTAATTTTTATTCGTAGCATATTTTTCTTGAGTCTACCGTTTTAAAGATATAACCGAAAAACCCAAAAATAGGACTATCTCCCCTCCTCCCCACCGTAAGCTCACCCCCCATTGGCAGGGAATTTAAAAAAGGTTTACCTTCTAACTACTTCTAAGGAAGCTGTGAGGTCAAATATGATCGCATATTTCATGCACTCTACAATACATTTATTGATTGGACTACTATGACTCCACCTGGAACTTGGAACCCAGATACAGAACTAAAACAAGGATCTACTCGTCGTTATATAACAATACATTTACTAAACAAACGTTTAAAGCTTCCAATTAATTACAAAAACCTTATTTACATAACAGTAATTAGCTCTATTAGAATTTAGAACATACAGAGTTTAGCTTTGTGGTACAACTAAACCTTCTAATTCTTCTCGTATCCAATCCTAACAATACGAAATCCTTCGTAAAATCCTCAATGCTCCATATTATGTCACGAATAAACTTATCCATAACGTTCTACTTGTCCCAAACCAGATACGGTATACCAGATACCACGGATTCCGGTGGTTTTTTACATGTTATTATAATCATACTTCACTCATTTATATATTCTATACATATACACATTTGTTCTATATTTACATTTGTATATAGATACACAATAAAGCAATAATATACATATATATATCACTAGGTTAATCGTTTATTTTTAAATCATATATTAAATAAATTAAATAAATAATCAATAGTTTTTGATTCATTGGCCAAAACTAATGTTTATTAGAATAGATATTCAAAGAGACGTCCAATGACGAAAAATGATGCTGACAGATACCAAATATCAGGTATAAAACCCAGTGGTGATAACTGGTAAATATGCTGATATTTAAATTATTATTTTAAATTTAAATTTAATTTAATTATTATTTTAAATTTAAATATCATTAAAGATGACTCATTATAGATTATGTTTTTATCGTTTGGCAGCTTCATTGTTTCCAATAATCTAAAACTAGCAGTTACTGAGAAACAATTTCTGAATGCTATTGAAAAAAATGGACGAAGAGATGAAAAAGTAGACCTTCACAACCTGTAACTTAAACCGAATAAACCGCTGTTGCTAATGTTTAGAACGTAATGGGAATTTTTATGAAAATCTCTCTTTACAATTACTGATGTATTTTCTTTGCCACAGATTTCACGCATTGAATTTCACGCTCTGGTGATTTATTTTCCATTTGTTGAATGTACCTTTAAATGAACAACTCTCAAATTTGCTGAACAATATATATAATTGATAACATTTTTAAAAAGGGTACTACTACCGACGAGGCGCTCCACCAAATCGGTCCAACCTCCAATGCACCTTTATGGTCGATTCCGACGCTTCACTTCGAGTTTACATTTATCGATAGCCCTTTCCTTTAAACTCAAATATAAACATCTATTTATACAGTTTCAACTCGGGTTGTGTTGTTTTGTGTTTTAAATTGATATCTCTTACGCTGATGGCACATGTGTGTTATCAATAAACAATTATTCCTTTATTGCCTCCCAAACACTCCCTTCTATCTTAAACCTTCAAGAATGTTGTCAAAAATATTAGTTTGAAAATGTATTCAGAGTTTGTGTGTAAACGAAGGAAAATAACTTCCCTCCTACCAAAGTAGCAACTAAAACATCGAAATAAATCGATACAAGGTCAGAACCCATAAAAAATAATCTGGGCACGTGAAGGGGCTGGAGCGCCTTATTTATAGTGCTACCTAACAATGAAACCATGAAAAAAAATGTATAATCTATGATTGAGTTATAATATAATATAATATACTCGTATCGTTTATTGTAATATCCGAATATTAAAAGCATCCGGAAGTAAACCGGATTATTGAAAACAGATTTCATGATTAAAGATCAGTAGATTTATAGAAAGAAAAAAAAGACAATTTTTTATTTGTATTTGCGTTTGTTGGCCTCATCACTCTTGTGGCACTTATATTCATGTTTCTTCCGCAGCATCCTCCGGGTACCAATAAAAAATTCATCTTTTTTCAATACAGAAATAGATACCAGTATATATTTCTAAATTAAAAAATAAGTTGGTAGGTTCCTGAGAACTTGTTCACAAACTTGTCAAACCAGTCGAACCTTTCCTCTCCAAATCCGATTTTCCAATTTTTTCCCATTCCTGAGAAAACTATTTTCCTAACAGGCACGGTTGAGGTATATCCATGCCTATTGACTTCAGTGGTATCTATTACCATAATATACCGTAGTATTTCTGTAATACTACGTTTTCTCTATTTCTGGGAAACATCTATTGGTGCAAAAATCCCTATAAAGAGTAAGAATAGATTTAATTAGAAATTATAATGAAGTTGCTGGTTTATAGGAGGAAGCAATTCGTTGAACCCAGCTGACAAATTTAGTATTACGGAACAGTCAGTCAACTTCATCGAGTGAGTACCTACATCAAACTACTGCGTTGCGGCTGCCAACAAAATGTTAATGACATTGTTCGGTCTTTAATAGTCTTCAGGCTTAAGTCTCCAAGTATCTTTTTATTTAACAAATGGTGTCTCTAGATTCGCTCCAGTACTGTCCACACCCCTTGGGCCTTCCGGACTTGTAAACAACTGCTCGGAAAACAATGGATCACCTAAAGGGTAATAGACCTATAAAAGCCGCTACCTTTTTCGGAAGTCCTCTGTCCTTGCGGTTGGACGTGGGACGTGCTCCTACGTGCTAGCTTCCCACCTGTAGCACTGTAGCACGGCCCGCCTTATGTCATCGCCAGTTGTGACGTGGTACAAGTATCAGAGCTAGAGGAGTCTAAAGAAGATATATAATCAAATCAGTTTGATCCGTTTTATGATGTATTTTTATTTTTATGCTTGCAGCGGACATTGAGGTTGATTAGGAACTACTTTAAGGTTTTGATTACCACCTGTTTTGAAGTGAGTATTTTGTTATTTCTGTCTGTAAACTATAATACTAGTTCGTAGCGAGATAAAAATCTTCTTTCGTACTTTTTAGAGGCGTGGATACTGGATGTAATAGACTCAAAAATTAATAATGGCTACGTAATGGAATCTCTGTAATTCTTTTTTTTTTTTTAGCCTAATATTTCGGTTTGTAGCTTAATTCTCTATTTACGTGTTTATATGTCTCTTATTCATCTATTGCCCTTTTAAAGTTATAATTTTAAAGACAGTAAGATAATGATATTTAAACCAGCTTAACATTGTTCATTTTTATTTATTTCCATATAATCTGTAAAAGCAATATTCAACTAAATTTTTATGACAAATGTATAAAACTGATAAAAAACGAAAGTCAATAAATAGCAATAACAATACTGATGGTTAATAAAAGATTTATAAACAACTCACGTTTTATGATTTATTAACTTATAGTTTGTCAGATAAAATTTAAGTTGGATAAGATATAACTCTAATTTTAACTATTTCAGGATTAACTTGTTTCACCGTTAACCATAAGTAAGTAATGATAACTCAGTTTTAGTAAAAAAAAAAAAAAAATAAATGCTTTTTTATTTTATTGAATACATGTTACATATTTAATTACAATTCGTGCCCTTGCAACAAGTCAGGATTCAACATGTCATATTTTTCTAAATCAATTGGGCTGCATGTCAATGTACCAGTTTTCATTTACCAGAGTTTGACAATTTAATTACGTTGTAATTCTCAGTTAACATTTTAATTGTTTATTATTTAAGTTAAATATAATTTTTAAAAAATGAGATGTGAATTTTATATCTTTATCACAGCTAGGCTTAGTATACATGAGCAAAAAATCAAATCTAACTATTAAATATTCGAATATCGCAAGTCTCTAATTTTACACTATGTACCTTAGATTCGTATAGCCAAAGTTATGGATTTTTTTTTCGTCGGTGGGGTGGGAGAAGTGTTTCTTGAAAATTTAGAACAATTAATCATATTTACAAAAATAAATAAATAATCCTTATATACTTAATGCCCGTTTCAAAATGTGGAAACGGCTTTGATTTATATTTTTAATTTAAGGAGGGTAGGTAAATTTAAGCTTACCTTAAAACGAGTTAGTCAATTTTAATTTTAATGGAATTTAAAATTCCTTTTTCACATTTACTTACCTTCTTTTTTTTTTATAGATATTTACTGAAATTTACGGCTGTATACAATAAAATAAACTCACATTTAGTAAATGTAAAGATAACGCTCATAATGACATGGAAATTGCTTGTGAAATAACTGCTCATTGGTTCAACGTAAAAGTTAAAATAAAAGTTCTGTATCGGAAGGACATCTTTTCAGAGGCTTCGAGGGTCACCTGGATTAGAATGGGAATATATATATTTATTTATTTTAGTGCTCTTTTTTTTTTTTTTGGAATCAATTAACAATACATTAAGAATAGTTGCATGTTTGGTCTACTTAATAGTATACTTTGAGTGTATTTTAAATGTATACTTTAAATTTTAGCTGCCTATTTTAAAAACAGTTTAGTGGAGCCCCAAAGCTCGACTCCGTATTTCCAAATTGTTCTAATTACTGTCATATAATGAGTCACTTGTAATTAATCGGGAGGTTAGAACGTTTTTCTTGTAAATGTTGTATTATATACCCACGAGCATTTTTTTGTCGTTTTACTCAGGTATGTGAATTCCAAGTCGTTTGTCTAGGTTAATCCTTGGTAGCAAATCTTTTCAAGAGGGATTTATGGAATATCATTAAAGAATACTGTAGAACAAGAGGTAGTAGGTTTACGACGGAGGCTATAGGTTATTTGATGTGATTTGTTTAGATTTATTTTAATTATACAATTTCAACACCATTCTTGAAGGTTTATAAGACTGTAGTGTTTTGGAATGAAAGGATTATTATTCCTTTATAACACACATCTGTCATCAGTGTACGTTGTAAGGACGTTGCTAGGCTGAACAGGAATCTCAGCTCTATACACCGTGTAAAGGATGGGATACTTCCTTGAGGAATGCCGGTAATGTTATGATTAACTTTGAGGGTTCTACTTTAGGGGTGCATGAAATATGCGATAATTCTTGACTTCACAGCTTCGTTGGGAGTAGTTATAAGGTAAACATACTAAAATTACCCGCCCCTCGGGAGTAAGCTAACGCTGAGGGGGAGGGGAGAAAGTCCTATTTTTGGGTTTTTCGGTTATATCTCGAAAACAATGGGCTCTAAAAAATATATGTTTCAAATCAATATTCAAGTTAATTAAATTTCCTATAAAAATTATTCTGTACATATTTGTGGAACTTCCAACGGTTTTCGAGATATACGTTAATGAAAATCGGTAATTTTCGAGAAAAAAAATTACTACCTCATTTTTTGTTGAACATTTGCTTCAAGTGCTAGAAACGTATATTTAAAATTAAAGTAAATTTAATTCTCTACAAATTTGGTCTGTAAAACGATCGTGGAAGGCACTAGAAGCAATTGTTTGACAAAAAATGAAGTAAAAATTATTTTTATTATTATTATTATTCCATATTTTTATAGGAAATTTAATTGGCTTTAATTTTGATTTGAAACATATTTTTGTAGAGCTCACCATTTTCGAGATATAATAGAAAAACCCAAAAATGGGGTGGGACCTTCTACCCTCCTCCCCACCATTACCTCATCCCTCAGGGGCGGGGACTTTTAGTAAATTTACCTTTTTACTATTCGTAACGAAGCTGTGAGGTAAAAAAAAAAAATCGCCTATTCCATGCACTCTACACTATGTTCATTGACTACACAGAGATAGAAGCGTTTAAATATGAATTATGTAGAAGGTAGGAATTTGAGGGGGTTTGTAATGCAGCCCCGGGTGCCAGACTCGGTCAAACGTTTGTTCTTGGTTGAGAAAGCCACCCTTGCATTAGATTCCTCACTGCAATGTGCGGCGATACAATGAATGTTTCAAAATGCTTTTTTATTGGCTTCTCTGAATAGAATTTCGAATCTTTATTATTAACCATTTCTGATTTCTATCGAATTTTAATTAATAAGTTTTTATTGTTTAAAACGTGGTACAGGTATTTAAAAAAATGTTAGTTGGTAGATTAGCTATTGATAAATATGGGAGAGGAGGATGGTCGAGGCAGAGACTCATAACTAAGCTCCAACTATTTCATAACAACAAAACCTTAAAAAAAAAACCTTCCAATCTCAGGCTTGGGTCAAAATTGTTGATATTATTTGATATTTAGCTATTACCTAAATATAAAATCATTTAAAATGATTTTTAAAAAACAATAACAAGTTAAAATTCCGGATTAATTAATAAATCATATAAATCTATAAAGGCAAATATTAAAACATATAATAATTTATGCTTCAAGTACTTAATTCGATCTATTAATAAATTTTAATAATTAACTAAATTTAATAGAAAAAGAGAGCAGCATAATAGAAAATAGGAAATGTTTTTTCAGTTTAGAAATAAAAGTGCAATAATCTTTTTCTCCTTTCTTTTGCTTTGCAAATCGTTTCTGTCTGTTTTCTTTAGAGCCATGAATACGTAAATCAGAAATATAAAAAGTACAGAAATTTAGGATGAATACATCACAAGAATACAAGATAGCCCGCGTATCATAAACAAAAATACGAAAAAAAACAACCTTGCAAAATAAAAGTTGATAAAGGTAGCAAGTTTGGAAAAATATTTATACAGAAATAAATTTTATGATTTTATCGAGAAAAAAAAACGGCTTCCCTGCTAAAAATTTCAACAAATACTTAATATTAAAAAAAATAGCCTCATTGAAATTAACCCTTTGCCGACTCTACGGCATACCCAAAATACATTAAGTGGATATCTTCAAAACATATTCAAAACTGAAATTTCTTTTTCCCCACTACACACAATAAAAAATATTATAATTAGTCACCATAATTAAAAGTGTAAAAAATCCAGAAACTTACAAATTAATATACTTTGATGTCACCTTCAAAAACTATATAAATTTTAGAAAAACTAATCTTCCGGTTAGTTCCGGTCCAATCTACAACTATTAGAAAAATTACATTTTTACAATTTAGTGACAGCTTGCATAAAACATAATTACTTCAATTTAGACAATCAATTTTATAAACAGGAAGAAGGCTTACTTATCCCATAGGGATCCTCTCTTTCACCCCTCTGGCAGACCTTTTTATGAACTAATTTAAACAAAAAATCCTTCACTCTGAACTTTAAACTTTTTAGACGTAGAAATCTCTATAAAAAAAAAACAGCATGAACTTGGTATATATATGTAACCGACACTCACAGATATAGTTATACACAATAATGCCAAGATTTCTCCAAATATAAGTATATTATGACTAACCTCAATTCCTATTTATTTTTTCTTAAAAGGTTTAGTATATACCCTAGTAATTTCTGTGAATAATTTATTTTTATAACATGGGTTTCTCTCTCTAAAAATTTTGTTTTCTCCATTTAATGATATTTTCTGGGAGGTTTGAATAGCTTTTAATTTCTTTCGCAAAATAAAAACCGGATAATTACGATCTAACGCATTGTACTTGCGTTCGCAGTTAATATATTTCGGTGTTAGATTGCACTTTATATTTTCGCCATGTTGTCCTGTCCGCACTGCATACAAACGGGTTGTTTTTTGCAGTGAGCCGTAGGGTGTTTAAAACCAAGGCAATTGAAACATCTTAACTGGTTCGGTACATAGGGCTGAACATTTATTTCTACACCCTCCTTGAAACGTATCTGGTGCCTTTGATTGTATGAGATAATTCATCTTTAATTGCTACAATGTCAAGTTATTGGAAATCCTATTGTTCCTCGTCTGTCCTTTTTATTATTAAATAGCTGGGGCTCATGTTTAGATTTATTGGAGTATTTTTTTTCGGAAGGAACTTTTATTCGGCCTTGAGGGCGTTTTCTTTTAGCAAAAGGGCTAACAGTGGGATCGGGGGATCCTCCATTTAAAGAGAGAGAGAAAGAGAGGGAAAAAAATAATAATAATTCAGTTCGATAAACTGAATAATTTTTTTAAAAATAATTTAGCTATGTCTCGCTAGAGTTTGGTCTTGGACCACAATATTTGCACAGTTCCTTTTGCTTGCTCCACCACTCCACTCCAAAATTTTTTTTTAACTGAATTATTTCTTCCAGGCTTATAATATTTCTTTATTATTATAAAATATTTCTTCATTCACTACCCCCTTATCCTCGTAGTTCCACCAGCTTGTTTCCTTTTTATGAGACCCAAACTTTTGACACCGCAAACCTCTCTTAATGCATTAAAAAAATAAATAATGATAATAATAATAATGAAAATCTCTACTCTAAATGTAAAGAACTATGCGCGTAAACAATACATTCTTTACACGTAATGTACTCGTATAATTTTTGTGGAACTTATCTTACTAGGATGTAGGTGATATGTGAGTGACTTTTTTCCAGTGTGATTTGTTTCCTTAAATAGTTACTTGAGTGGTTAGTGAATTTGGTAAAACTAGCTTAATATTTTTTTTTTAGTTGTTGTTTCTTTAGTTTTTGAATTTATAACCAGTGAAATTATATATTTTGCGTATCAAAGGTTTTATTTTGTTTTGTTACATCTTAGGTATTAGTGTGCCAAGAGATTAAATATAGGAATTATGGATTTTAACGATTTCAAATTCATGTTAACTTTAAGAAATAAAAGATTAAAAACCTAGTATATTTTTTATTTTTGTTTCATTTAATGAATCGTTGTAAGATTTTATACGCTTCTTTTTATGTTTTTTTTTGGAAACAATGGGAATATTTAGTTGGACATAACTAATCAAACCCACTTTGAACGAGTATCTGACGCTGGGAGACTACTTACATTTGACTGCTCGAAAACCTTCAGGACTCACGAACTGAACAAAGTGTAGCCATAATGCACAATTATTACCCTTCTCGGGCTGCAGCTAAATAAATAAGAGGGCTGGTGAGTAGTAATGACCATCATGGAGGATAATCTCTTTCGGCAATGGTCATTACGATCCGTTGAATTCCTTTTGTTTACCGCACTACCACTTATCTACCAACTCTCATTAATCTCACTTAAACCGTGTTATATAACATAAAGTTATTACTAAAGGCCATTCATATTCCTCTTGGGTGCAGGGGATGTACCTTATGGAATGATAGTCATAGTTATACTTAGTGATAGTAAATTATACTTTACAATAAATGAAATATGAAAATCACAGTTGAAAAAAGAGAAGCGTTTATAATGCTCTTATTTTTCAGAATAGTTTGAAAATTTATCCTAATCCACTCCAGAGTTGGGCGAATTGCAGTTTGCAGAGGTCAATATGTATGTTTTATTGGAGATGTCATTCACAACATAAAACATCACTTAGGTGTATTTTACTTGAATCCTCAGTCAAAAGAGAACGCTTGTAATCGAAGTTAAATTTTCACCAACTTTTGCACATCTAATATTGTTTGGATCCTTCACAGATTCAGAGAGTAAATGTTTATTATATTCAGCTTTCAAAAAATGGCAAGTTGCACCACTGTCCACAACGAAGACTACACTCTAATTTTTACGTTTGTCAACAATGTTGGCACTCCTTGTCACTTGATCCAACTAATTTCACATTTACTGATAACTTGATTCTGGGACAATCACGTTTGAAATGCCCATGCAATTTACAATAAAAACATTTTCCATCATTAGATTGACCGCGAAAACTATTATCGTTATTAAATTTTCTATTTATATTATTACTAGCACCACAATTAATATTAGGGATGGAACTAAAACGGAAATTGTTATCACCTCGATATTGTCGACGATTACATCTATACCTTTCTCTTCTGCTGTTGAATACAAATGCACTTTGGTGACCGAAATTGTAATTACCCATTCTCTCTAGCTTTGACAATAAAATATTTTTCACAAACTCAAGAGTCACCACCGATTCAACTTGATTTGATGAAATGTCAATAGCTGAAATAACACTTCCGAACTCCGATGGCATGGCTTCTAACTACTCTTCTCCAGCCGTCTTTATTCGGGTGCGGAAATTTCGAATTCTTCAATTAATTCTTGGAGTGGCTTATTTTGTTTATACTGGAGGTTTCGGAATGTTTTTTTTAGCAGATACCATAGTTTTGATACCTCGTTTCTCATACGTTGTTGTCAACATATCAATAATTGCGATTGCAGTCGGCTTATCTTGTCAGAAATATTATACGCTAATATCGGACTGTAATATTCTTGGTTTTTGCATCGTTTTAACGGAAATCGTCCGATTTATTTACATCAGTAAGAGGCTCACTTGAAATCACCCTTAACACATCATTCTGTTCCAATAACAATTTGATCCGAAAATGTCAATTAGTGTACCTTGAGCCTTCATTTTTTTTTTTTTTTTTTCAACAGTTTAAGGATTTGTATTATTTGTGTAAAAATATTTTACATGTAATTGTAAACAGATATGTAAATTAATAAAATAGCAGTTTCATGTTCAAACCGTTATATTAAATTTAAATTAAGAATTAATATTTTTTAATGATGACACCAAACCAAAACCGTGATTTAATAAAAATAATAGTAGATCTTTATTGAGTATAGTAGAATTTATCTAACTTATGTTTTTGATATTTGATTACAAAAAGACAGAATAAATAACTAATAAAGATAAAACTGTAAAGATGAATCTAAAATAAACATTATAATTAATAAAGGCCATTTTTTTATTCAAATCAACCTATTTTTAAGCGTAGAAATTTAAATGAATAAATGGAACTTTTTGTCGATTCGTCGCCTACTATAAAAGTAGCCAATTAATCAGCCCATCTCTACTATTTATGCCTTCACCCGGAGATAAAATACTGGATCTCCGCCCCTCTGCGACTATAATTTTAAATTAGATCTTTACTAAATAATCCATTTATATTTTGTTATTCCACAGGGGTATGGGTATAACAAGAGAACACAATATTTTCTCTACAGCTTCTTGTTCTTATTTGCCTGGATGAGAGCCATCAAAATTAGCCAAAACTAGAGCATAAATTAAAATGCGCTGTTCAATTTTGATTATAATTTTTACAGCATCCTACACTTTCTATTGCTCAATTAATATGGTCAATTATTTTGTAAAAAAAATAGCCATTATTCAATTAATTATTTAGTAAAAATACACACAATGTTTTAAAACAAATATTAATTAAATGTTAGCTAAAATAAAATACTTTATCAGTAATATTAATTTTTTTTTATTTATTTTTTTTTTAGGAGCATTTTTGTGAAGATGTACCAAAGAAGTAACGTCCTACATGAAAGGCAAGATGACAACATGCAGTTCTCTGTACCAATATTAATAGGTATTGTTTGTATTATTCTTGTGCATGAATTAATTATTATTAACTAATCAGAATTCTTAAATATATTGAATTGCAAAATATCACTTACAATATATTTATTCTTGGAAACATTTTGTCCATAGAGTAAATGTAACTTTTTATTTTCCTTAAATGGCAGCTTGCCCGAACATTTACTTTTACCAAAATAGCATGTAAGTGTTATTGATATGATGTGCGATGTTTGTATTTAAGTGTTGTACAACATTTAAATTAAATGAGTTTATTTATTGAACAAAATTCATCAAAGATTTTTTTTTTTTTTAATCATATGATATAAAGTTCCAAGTTAGTTTGGAAAAAAATATTTTACTGACCTCCCAATTCCCCCACACATGCTGACTCCGGATTTCGGCACCAGTTATGAGTTTTAAGATGATTTAGAATTAAAAAAAGATACAGGAATGAATTATGAACGCCTAGATAGTTGAAATATAACTGATTAATTCCTCAAACAATTCTCCTTACACACATTTGGTCTTATTTACATCTTTAAATATGAATAAGTTAGGTATTAAGTATATTATTCTTATTCCCTATACCTTAAGTTATATAACTTGTATATTAATATATATTTTTATATATTAACTTATATAAAAATATATATATATATATATATATATATATATATATATATATATATATATATATATATATATATGCACACATAATACACAGACGTACTATACATACTATACATGGAGGTTATATTTAAAAAATCATCAAATTTTTTAATAAAAAAAATTTAAACACGCCGGCAAAAGTTGGTACTACTAATATTAAAATATAAGTTGGCAATATTATAATAAAATCTAGGCGGCCAAAATTATTAATCCCAGTTTACTGTCGAAAATATATTTACTAATAATATAATACTATTTTGAGGCATTTTATAAAAAAAAAAAATTAATAAATAAATGTTTATTCAATACACTTAAACATTCCTTCCTAGAAAATTTTCATGCGGAATTCTGATAGTGTAGCTCAAATGTTTGTTCTGTGCCTCAACGGCTTCTTCGAAGAGCAACTCTTTTGGTAACAGTGCTTTTATGATCAAAGTTGCACCCTAAATAAGAATTTTATGCATCGTAGAAGGATAAAGACTATATAATTTTGATGTTTAATGTTAGTATTTAAATGTTTGTAAATGAACCTTGTGGCCACTTGATTTCACTTCAATGATGACTTTTAATTGGCATAACAAATTGAAATCAACACCAGTGATATCTACATCTAATAAATCTTATGCAGGCATAACATCGTTAGTGTTGCCAAATACAGCTTTAGGGACTATCCACAATCAATTCCGTTTTTTTATGAATTATTCTTGGATTTAATTTTTCCTTTGCACAACAATTACTTTGTCAGTATAGGTTCTTAGGTAGGTACCACTTTTTTTACAGGCGTGCAGTATAAATTAACCAAAAGAAACATCGGCATCAACATAATTTTTATTTCTTTATCAAATCATTGAATATTTTAAAGGTTGCGGCGCAATTGTAGGACCTCTTGGTTGATGTTAATGTGACGGCATTACACACATTTGCATCAATCAGAGTGACAGGATATGTTTCATAATATAACAATAGTCTTCCAGTATGAATAAGGTGCTGTTTAATGAATTTAATTAATTAAAATAAGTATTTCAAACGTTTTTAGCAACCAATCGACTTTTTTTTTAAAGGAATTTATTTTTTAATTTTACCTGCTTTCTTCCAATTCTGTTTAAATTTAGATTTCAAACAGGAAAATTAGTACTTAATGTCCTTTAACTGGTCTCTAGAATGGTTTTCACTTGTCTAAAGATTTCTTCATTTATTCTAATTTTATTTCAAAATAGGGAAGTTTTGCTCCTACATTTTATCGTTCTGTGATTTTCGGGTCACTCCCGGAAAAAAGTATCACTTTGAAAAAAATTTTAATTTGATATTTTGTAATTTTCTCATTGTCATGTTCGGTGCCACTTAAATCGAAAAGGTGCGGATGATTTTGCTATTATTTTTTTACAAAAAGACCAATATTTCATTATTGGTTATAATATACTGTTAAAAATAACAGCCGGGACGCACCCTGAAGTACGAGAAAAAAACAACTAAAATGTGGTTGAAAATTAAGGAAAAATAGAATATTTTTCTAATGTTACTAATATATTAATTGATAAAATAATAACTTCAAAAGTGTGTGTCCTCCCTCACCTGCAGTTTTCAGATCAATAACACTGTTTATGAAGAATATCACTAAATATAAGAAAACCCATTTTAACTGAAATGATTACACTTAGAAAGCAGAGAGAGATCCGTTGGCCTGACGGGATGGGGCGGTTATGACTTATCGTACGACTTAAGTATTGCAGGAAGGGACAAGGGTCACATAATGTCCTCTAGTGACTTTACAAATAGCCTAGCTTTACAAATAGCTTGGTTGTTTTTGCCTTCTGTGGCGTTTATTAAATCGACTTTTGGCCGCCTAGATTAGCTAAATACCCTTATGTGTGTCGTCAAAACGTCAAAATAGTTGTTATTTTGTTGAATGAACTTCAAGAACCTTATTAAACACACACACAAACACAAACATATATATGTATAATAATATTATGAATATAATAATATCATAATATTAATATTTTATTGAGTAATCGCGTAACAAACATAAAAAAAAATATAGACGAATTGAGCGATCTTTAGCAGCTGTATTTTGGACAAACGTCATTAAATGAAACCACACAAGTTATTATTGGCAACAAACGAAGTGATGATGGGTGATGTGAAATAAATCTAAATAAATGGGAAAATTTACGAAAATTTAACCGGGATGATAAGATTGAGTTCTATCTTATCCATTTGCTTTTCGGGGTAGGGACCTAAAATTTTGGCTGGAATTGATATTAAAACTCAGAATCCATTAAAAAAAAAAAAAAAAATTAAAAATTGATTTTTCAATAACATATGACATATGAAATCACATAAAATATTCTGAAATAGACGAATTGTGTTTCAGGTGGTAGATGGGTGAGGTGTGACCGAGGACGTCGTTTATTCCCGAGCGATTCACACCCTGAAATAGAGTCCGCCGAAAATCTATTAAAAAGGGAAGGAGACAGTAATGCAGATAAATGGAACTTCAACTTCTTTACAGAAAGTCCCAGGGCTGATGGAGAATGGGAATGGATTCCTAGGGAAGTCATTGTTCGATCGACTATTGATGGTATAGAAGATGGTGAAAATGAAAATGAAGATGTTGCTGACGACGACGACGATGATGGCGACCTCCAAGTCGTTGAGTCCCAGCGCGATTCAGAAGATGACAGCGATGGGAGCCCAGAAATAAAAAGAGCACGAATCATACATCTTGATAATATATAATCCCAATGAAACCTGGCTTTGTGAATATCCTATCAATTTGTTATAAAATATTTATTTTTTCTAATTCTATTAATGATTCTTGCTAGTTATAAATGTAAAATGTTCCTTAAGTATTTATATTATGTATTAAAGAAACCATTGTTTCATTTTTATAAAATTGTGTTAATGCGAAAAAATGAAAGTTGATAAAATTATTTTCGATTATTGTAGTAGATCTCTTTTAGTGAAGAAAAACACAAAACAAAAATTGTAATAAAATATATGTATAAATCTTCCCTACATTCAAATGTAATTTTCTATATGTAAATAATTTATTTATTTTTTCAAACCAGTTTAATACTTGACTATACATTTAGTGTAACAATGACCAAAAGTTTTTTGTTTATTAGTATTTACAACTGTATACAATATATGCATCAAGTAAATGTGCAGAAAATGATTACGCTGGCATGTCAATGACTAAAAACAGTATTAAACATTGTTTTAATTTCTTTGCGTTCGTTTTTACTAAATAAGGAATATACTAAAATATCCCTTTATAATTATTATCATAAATGCTATATAGTATTATATAATTTAAGCATTTATAATGTTTTAATAATGCCAAGAACGTACCCCAATGTTTGTAAGTAATAATCAATCAATCAAAAAGGAAAATTGGTTATTCCTTCATTGTGATTAGTTTCATTTTATTTTTATTATTATCATATTGATGTTATTAAATGCATTTAAAATGTTTTTATTATGCATATTCCTCTACAAATATTTCTCATTTCGATATTTCATTAGAAATAATCTAGTAATGTTGTAACAGAACTAAGGAAAATGGTCTTACAGAAGCACTCTGCAGTTTCTGTTTTGATTGTTGGTGAATTAAATTATATAGTTCTGCGAACAATAACACTCTTTTCACCATCTATGTAGAATAGGTAAGGTTAAGTTTCTTATCGACACTCAACAGTGTATTTAGTGTCTTCCTTCAATCTTTGTTTCTTTATTTTTAAAATTTTATCAATTAAGTTATATTTTCTAAAGAATTTAATAACAATTTCAATATTGTTTGCTACTATTATCACCAACAATGGTAGGGAGGTTATTTTGTAATCGTACTTTATGAAAAAAACTATCCCATAGAGGACATTCCTCTAGGATTTGTTGATTGTATATTAATGCATGATACGCAATTTCTTAACCACGTATACCTGGAAAGGCAAGGAAGGGGAAAAAAAATTTACCGATATTTTAAACTACTTCAAATGTCAGATGATGTATATATATATTTGTGATGTCTATTGGAGATAGTGCTGCTTCTTTGGCTGTCCGATCTGCTGCTTCTTTGCCTTTGATCCTCATGTGAGATGGAATCCAAACCAGTAATACATTCTTTTGCAGATTGTTTGCCATTGATGCATACACTTAGGCTTTTTTTAAATTAAACATTTAGGTGGTCTTTAGTGTAAATGATTTTTAGTGCTATTAGAGCTGATAGGGAAACCATGCATAATACAAAGTTTTTTTCCTCACACTGCTCCGCATAAATAGTATAATATTCAAGAGTGGAGTTACTGGTAAGGGAACAAATTTTATACATGACAATAATGAAGTCTGATACAAAATAACTTCCTACATTATTCTGTAATTTGTAACAGTCTGTGTAAATCTATTTTCTATTACTATATCATTTCTTAATTTTTTGGGGTTCCACTAAATAATAAATTCTCTAGTGATATTTTTCGTGAGTTTTTGGAGAGTTTTATCTATTGAAAGTAGTTTTAAAGCACAGGGTAAGTAATTAAATTCATCGGTTGAGGGTTGCAAGCAGCTGATTTCTTCTATATATATAACTACGTATATAGCTCTAATACCTAACGGAGCAGATAGCCTGTTGTTTTCCGGATATCGTCTGGTCTTTGGTTTAAAAATGGGTTTCCACGCTGGATTGTTATTATTGATTTTTAGTCTTTCAGTGTATCCGCAGGCGAGTTGATGTCTTCACAAAACGAGAGGAGCTATGCCAGCTTCAACACATGAACTATTTACTGAACTGGTTCTGAAAGGTTCAGTAGTAAACGAATGGATAGCTGCGTGGTGGACTGAATCCAGAGCACGAAAGCAGATTTGGATTAGCCGAAGAGTAAACAAAGGTGCTTGCTGTTGTCTCTAAGTTTCATCTTATCAAACTGGTATGTACCTTAAGCATGCTTGATTTATCTGCTCCCCATGAGCGTCAAGCCAGAACTTAAAGAATATTTAAGTTTCGTGATTGCTTGTTTTTTACATCTAATATACTGTTTCCATTTAAGTCAAGGATTAGTCCTATAAATTTAACTTTTGTATCGTTACGTAAGTTCATGTCTCTATAAGTCAGCTCCGGAAATGGAGTAAGTGGTCTGCTTTTTGAAGAAAAAAAAAGGTATACAGGGTGATTCCCTCTTACTGAAAAAAATATTGAGGGAAACTAGACCAAAAATAAAGAAAAATGTCGCTGACCTCACCTTTCTATTCCAATACATTGCAGATATATAATAATTCGAAGATTTTTTTTTTAGGAAACCACGTTACAATTCGTAATAGTTCAACGCTCACGGTTTTCCAAAAAAACAATCCACAAACCTGCAATGATTCCGTATCGATTTCATGTAGAAATGGGCTTTTAAAACCGGAAAAAACATGGTGTTTTCATTTGGTATACAAATCAGGCACTTGTCTAAATAAGACATTATGATAATCGGTTAATGGAAAGTTATAATTTGAACAAAATAAGCTCTTAAATGGAATAAAAAGCTAAGAAAAAAAATTATTGTTGATTAGAAAAAAAAAAGAAGAAGAAAACGCAATAATAAAGCGCCGCTAGATCAAAGGAGTTTTATTAGATTTTCAGTGCAAGGTTTAGACTTTTAAACTTAACATCTTTGAACAATTTTTTAAAAAACAATAAATTGCCAAAAAATTAAAACATTTTTAAAGTTAACGTTTTTGAACAACTTTTTTAAAAAATATTTTTAACATTTAATATAACAATTATTACAAAAACTAATATTGTTTTACAATTTTGCAATATATTTTACAAAAAAAATACAATAGACACTCAAATAGCTTAAAATTCTAAACATTTTTTTTTTTTCTCATAACCGTAATAACTGTAAACAAACTAACCATTTTTTCATAATAGAATACATTAAGCCTTTATCACTAACAATAAAAAAGATTTTTAAACAACATAACATTATTTTATCACAAAAATATAATAATAACTTAAATAAATTGATATTTTCAAAATTAAAAGATAATACTAGTGGGAAGAAACTGTCAAACGTAGTCTACCAAATAAATTGTAAGAATTGTGAGGGAAAATACGTGGGACAGGCCTCCCAATACCTCTACAGACGGATTTATGGCCACAAATATAGTGTTTACAGTGGTAAATGATGTAAATCAAAAAAGATGATAACACGATTTACACAAGAAACGACTGCTCCAAACTTAATCAAGCATATCACAATATCCTGAAATCAATAAGGTAGCGATTGTGATAGAGCGCTGTTTCAAAAATATTTATGTTAGTCTATAGTTATTTATTCTTAGGTCAAAATTGTAAATTAAAAAAAATAAAAAATAGTTTTTACTTCAATTATCGTATCATAAGTGGAAAATATTTTTTTTTAATTTTTTGAAGTTATTTGACTGTCTCTTGTATTGTTTGTAAAATTGTAAAAAGATTTTGTGTTTTGTACTAATTGTTATATTAAAAGTTATAGTTTATATTAAAAGTTCTAATAGTTATATATATATTCATAAACCGCCGAGCAGCTCAGTGCCCTGGTATCTGAGCTGGCAAGTACTTGCATGAAACAATGAATGGGCTTACTGGACATACTAATATGAGTATGTATCTCATAGTTTATTAGTATATCTCATATGTATCTCTAGGACAAATATTAGTATGTATCTCAAATCTGTATTATTACTTATTGCATGAGAACCAATGCTAGGAAATATTTTTATAATTTGTATTGTTCCAGTTCTGGAGAGGATTCCATGAGATTGGGGGATCGAAACGTTCAGAGACTATCAATAAAACCAAAATTATAAAGCAAACATTGTTAGAAAATTATGTACACATTATACTAAGACCTAATACCCAATTATATACGAGAGAGTGGTTAAATAATAGATATAATGAATTTTCACTATTTAATAAATTTTCTCCGATAAATAACAAATAAATAATGTGTAGGATAGACTTAACCTATTGAACATCTGGTGGAGAAATTAGGATATTGACTCTAATAATGTTTAGTACGTATGTTATAATGGTGAAAGTAGGTAATAAATAAAATGAAAGTGTTGGTCATAATTAAGAAACAATGTTTTAATGAACAGCAATGATATTGCAACATAGTAAGGAGAATTACCCTAGTTGCTAAGAGTGTTAGCTGGTTGCCAGGGGAGGTAGTAACAAGAGTGAATGTTATGTATGGGTTATATTATTTTCGTGTGATTATTATTGTGGTAATGTTAAATAATATTGTTCTGTGTGTATCTGTATTAAATATCTTGGTTATTTGTTAATAAACTGTAAATAGAAATTCCCTGTGTTGTTCATGTTACAATTGGTGTCAGGTGTGGGGTTCAGTTTATTAACACAGACAATTTAAGGATTTAGAATGCCTATTAAGAAAATTCAGGAATTAAGAGTAGCTGAATTGAGGGCAGAGTTAGAAGAATTAGACCTCGATACAACAGGTTCTAAAACAACGTTAGTGCAAAGGCTTCGAAATTATTTTGAAGGTAAGGGCACAGATCCTGAAACGGTTGATTTTGAGGATAGCTTTTCAAAATCTATTAGAGATTTAAATAGTAAAATGGATGAAAAGATTTCGAACCTCGCCTCAGAGATGTCTCGGTGCCTCGACGTGTTCTCTCAGGAAGTCTCCGACCTAAGGAGAGATGTTGAAGGAGATATTGAACGAGTTGGAGGTGAGATTACAAATTTCCAAAAACATTTTCAGGTTATTGAGGAATGATTTGAAGAAGAAATTAAAAATATTGAGAGCAAAGTGGAAAACATAATCAAGCAACAGTTACCCAGAAGAGAATCTTATGAAGAACTATTGCAATCTGGTGGCGAGGGAAAGATGAAACTAAAAATCAAACCACCAAATTTTGATGGTAAGACTTCCTTGTCTAACTATTTAAAACAATTTAACGCGGCGGCCAGTGCCAATGGTTGGACTCCCAAAGATAAGGCGATATCGCTCACTGTAGCTCTTAGGGGAGATGCTTTGGTTGTCCTTGAGACCCTCCATGCCGATGAGATCGAGAACTTCGACCTAATTGTAAAACGGCTTGAGATGCGATTTGGTCATGCCCACCTAGAACAGGTTTTCCGGTCACGATTGAAAGCGAGGAAACAAAAAGTTGGTGAATCAACTCAGGAATTCGAAGCAGACATTGCAAGGATGGTACGTCAAGCCTACCCATCTGCCCCAGAGGACCTAATAGAATGCCTTGCTGTCCAAGCCTTCGTAGATGGCCTTAAAGACGCAGATTCACAGAGGGAGGTACGTCTAGCCCGCCCGAAGCTACTGGTAGACGCGCTGGCTACAGCATTGGAATACGAAGCGGCTTCAGAGGCGTCCCATAGTCATGCTCACGTGCGGAATTTCGACTGCAGACCCAAAGACGAAGAACGGCAGGAGGTATCAGACCAGAGAACCGTTGAAGAAGTAGTTAACTTAATAAAGTCCTTGGTTTTGAAGAAGAAAAGACCCTTAAGGTGTTGGAACTGCGGCCAGGTTGGACATGTCAGGAATGCCTGCAAAAGTTGGGAGAAAGAACCTGAGAATTCGAAAAAGCAGGAAAACTAAGACGGGTCGACTCCTGGAGGGCGAAAACGACCCAAAGTAACTTCCAAGACCCTCTTCTTGTTGTACTTGCTTCGCTGGGACCTCAAGTTGGCAATGTATATGTTGACGGCACGGTGGATGGTAAGAAATATGCCATGTTGGTAGATACTGGTGCGTCGAAAAACTATTGTCCGTACAGAAGTCGCCGAAGGGAAAGAACGATTGCCTTCCAAGTGGCGATTACGAACCGCTACAGGGGAAGCAGCCACGGTCCTTGGGGAAGTATGTTTACGTATAAAGCTCGGAACTACCTTTATTTCACACTTGGCTTTGGTTGCAGACATCGAAGAGGACGTCATTCTGGGAATGGACATCATGAACTCCTGCGGGTTCCAACTAGACCTGAAGCACCGTGCCATCCACATTGGCACAGACGAATTAATTCTTCACCAACGGGAAACATCAATCGTAGATGTGATATTAGCCGAGGATGTGGAGCTCCCAGCAAGATGTGAGTGCTTTGTAACTGGTCAGCTTCATGAGGTTATTCTTAATGATTTTCCAGCCATGGTGGAGCCTGGGAACCATGACGATAAAATAGGAAGAGGTATCCTTGTCGGTAAGGCACTGGTTACAACCAATAATAGTTTCCCAGTTAGACTAGCCAACATCAATAACTACCCTGTTAAAATCAAGAAGGGCACTCCATTAGGGACATTGGAACCAGTAACGGCAGTGATTCACCAGACTAGTACAAAACACCTCTCCGAGAATCTTGATCAGGTGCTCGCAGCCGCCGATCCGTCCTTGTCCCAAGAAGAGAAGAAGAAACTGAGAAGTTTGGTAGAGCGTTATCTTCCTGTCTTTGGTTCGAAAGATGGTAAACCAGGAAAGACTAGTGTGGTAAAACATCGGATTGACACTGGTGATTCACGCCCTATTCGTCAGGCAGCCCGGCGGCTACCTCAAGTCAAAAAGGAGGAAGCAGAAAGAATTCTTCAGGAGATGGTCAGAGATGGAGTGGTGGAGCCCTCTACTAGCCCTTGGGCCTCTCCAGTGGTACTTGTTAGGAAAAAGGATGGTACAATGCGGTTCTGCGTTGATTATCGCAAGTTGAATGATGTTACTAAGAAGGATAGTTATCCGTTGCCGAGAATAGACGATGCCCTAGATGCTCTAGCAGGTTCCAAACTGTTTTCTACCCTGGATTTGAAGAGTGGATACTGGCAGGTTGAGGTGGACCCCGCCGACAGAGAGAAAACTGCGTTTACAAATGGATCAGGCTTGTGGCAATTTACAGTCCTTCCATTCGGCCTTTGCAACGCTCCTGCCACCTTTGAACGACTCATGGAAAATATCCTCAGGGGCTTATCCTGGAGGACTTGCCTCGTTTATTTGGATGATATCATTATAATGGGGCGGACATTCAAAGAGCACCTTTCAAACCTAGAAGATGTTTTAAAGAGACTACAGGGCGCTAACCTTACTCTAAATGTGAAGAAGTGTCAACTCATTATGACCAAGGTCAGCTATCTTGGCCACGTTATCAGCGGAGAAGGAATAGCAGTAGACCCAGCCAAGGTCCAAGTTATTGAGAAATGGCCTATACCCTCCGACAAGCACCAATTACGCAGCTTCCTTGGTCTCTGTTCTTATTACCGACGATACGTAAAGAATTTTGGAGACATAGCTAAGCCAATGACGCGAATGACCGAAGAAGGGCGATCCTTTCATTGGGACAAAGAATGTCAGCTGGCTTTCGAATGTTTGAAGAAACGATTGACGACTGCTCCGATTTTAGGCTACCCACTTTCCGATGGAAAGTTCATCCTTGATTCTGATGCCAGTGACGTTGGAATCGGAGGTGTCTTGTCACAGCTACAGGGAGGGCAAGAACGAGTTCTGGGCTATTTAAGCAAGACCCTATCTAAGCCGGAGCGTAACTACTGTGTTACCCGAAGAGAACTGTTAGCTGTGGTGAAATCTGTAGAGCACTTCTACAAGTATTTGTATGGAAGTAGATTCTTGGTGAGGACCGATCACGCCAGTTTGAAGTGGTTACTGAATTTTAGAAATCCTGAAGGTCAAGTCGCTAGGTGGTTGGAAAAGCTTCAAGAATACGACTTCGAAATCGTGCATCGACCGGGTAAAAGCCACCGGAATGCCGATGCCCTCTCAAGAAGGCCGTGCCAACCGGATTGTTCCCATTGTTGCCGAATGGAACAAAAAGAAGCAACTATACTCCAGACTAGGGTTGTCGATGATGAATGGATGCAAGAAATATTACAGAATCAGCAAGAGAACGACTCTATTTTAAAGAAAATCAGAGATTGGAAATCGACAGGAAGTCGTCCAACCTGGCAGGAGGTATCATCTTTTTCACCGACCTTGAAGGCTTATTGGACTCAGTGGGACTCTCTGGTAATAGAAGATGGCCTCTTTAAGAGGGTGGTTGAGAATGCAGATGGTACCAAATCTATGAAGCAGCTAATAATCCCTAGAAGTTGTGTTTCGAAAGTCCTTCATCAACTTCACGATGGAACCTCTGGAGGGCACTTGGGGGTATCAAAAACATTACACAAAATACGTCAGAGATATTACTGGGTAAAGTGTTCTGATGACGTAAAAGAGTGGTGCCGAAAATGCACTACTTGCTCGGCGAGCAATGGACCACAGCGGAAACACAGAGCTGAGATGCAGCGGTACATAGTGGGGAGCCCATTCGAAAGGATAGCCCTGGATATACTAGGACCATTACCAGAAAGCAATTCTGGTAATAAGTACATCTTTGTACTTATGGATTATTTTTCTAAATGGGTAGAAGCCTATGCTATTCCCAATCAGGAAGCTACTACCTTGGCTAATGTCCTGATAAAGGAGTTCATTTGCCATTTTGGAGTGCCTCTAGAATTGCACTCGGATCAGGGAAGAAACTTTGAAAGTAGGGTGTTTCAAGAAGTCTGTACAAAGCTCGGAATCCGAAAAACCCGAACAACAGCACTTCATCCACAGTCTGATGGGATGGTTGAACGTATGAACCGAACACTATTACGGTATCAATCGAAGGTAGTCTCTGGTCATCAGCGAGACTGGGATGAGCACATTCCACTCTTCCTAATCATCTTACCGATCAGCCGTGAACGAGTCGTCCAAACAGACCCCAGCAAAGGTCCTTTTCGGTCAAGAGATGAGGCTGCCTTGTGACCTTCTGTTTGGTTGCAAACCCAGTGCAGAGACTGTGGCTGAAGAAGACTATGTGTCTGACCTTCAAAGGAGAATGGAAGATATCCACGAATTGGTTCGTGCGAATTTGAAGCTGGCTAGTGATCGAATGAAAAAGTATCACGATATCCGAGCTAATAAATTTAACTATAAAGAAGGAGATCTCGTGTGGCTTTACAATCCACGGAGAAGACGCGGTTTCTGTCCCAAGTTACAGAATAACTGGGAGGGTCCCTATAAAATAAAGAAGAAAATTAACGAAGCAATATTTCGAATTTTCAAGATTCCCAGGGGGAAACCCATCGTCGTTCATTACAACCGCCTAGCACTGTTTAACGGGGACCATGGGAATGAAGTAAAGGTGGATGAGCTACAAGTAGAAGATTCCACAATATCTCTGAAGGACTGCCGTCAGCCAGTGGATGAGACAATCACTAGAAACATTAGTTATCAGAAGGGAACGAAAGCATTCCAGGAGGAATGCATCTAAGGAGGGAACAGTGCAACATAGTAAGGAGAATGACCCTGGTTTCTAAGAGTGTTAGCTGGTTGCCAGGGGAGGTAGTAACAAGAGTGAATGTTATGTGTGGGTTATATTATTTTCGTGTGATTATTATTGTGGTAATGTTAAATAATATTGTTCTGTGTGTATCTGTATTAAATATCTTGGTTATTTGTTAATAAACTGTAAATAGAAAATCCCTGTGTTGTTCATGTTACAATATTTTTAAACTCAGTCTAACAATCACAGTGGTTTATACACTAATTTCAATTCTATGACATTGAAAATAAACTATATTATTATAAACAATAGTAAAATTATAAATATCTTCTCAGATACTGTAAATGAAAACATCATAATTTAAAATAAAACCGCTTATTTTCTTGAATTTTGGTATTGTATTTTTGTAACAATGACGAATTTTATACAAATGAGCTTAGATAGCTATTGCTTTAATATTTAAAGAAAAAAAAACAAGAAAAGACAGAATTAATGGCCAAATATTTTAGTTACGTCTGTGCTCTCACACCAAATTACAATTCAAACCACCATCACAGAAAAATTGTTAGTTTAGTTTAGAAATTTCTTAACTAATCTATCTATATTTCCATCCATATCCCCAAAAGAAACAAGTAAAGTATTAAAAGCACTAAAAACAAAGAAATCCGCTGTTCAAGATTCAATACTCGCAATAGTCATTGAAAAAATAAGCAAAAAATCTTCTCCTTTATTATTAAAGTTTTTAATAGTATCATCCGTTTGAATAATCTACTCCTCTTCCTGGAAAATAGCAAAAGTTATATCCATCCCAAAATCAAACAAAAACTTATACGAAACTGAAAATTACAGACCAATAAATCTACTAAATATTATATCTAACATTTTTGAAAAACTGCAGCTATCAAGGATATAATAACACGCAATCTTTCATAAACTTATACCAAACGATCAGTTCGGATGTAGAGCACAACATTCTACCGTAGCACAATTGGCAAGACTGACAGACTACATAACCAAAGAGTTTAACGAAACAGACATACTGGTATGCTTCTCGATATTGAAAAAGCATTTGACAAAGTCTGGCACTCTGGACTAATCTGCAAACTCATAAATTTAAATTTCCACCATATATAATCCACCTTATAAATTACTAGACAATACATCAGTATATGTAAAACTAGACCGATCCCTCACATTTATGGCACATGTAAATAAAAAATGCATAGTAACCCTATGGTTATAAAAACTGTAATATCTCCATCTTGTCTAAATATTTTTCAAATTTTGGCCACATTTTCGGATTTAGCAATAAATTTCCTAGAAGAACAGAGTACACGTAACCTTGAATTTTACTAACTTGGAATCTAAAGAACAGCTTGATCTTCACCTTATTTGGGGAAGTCACAATGTCTTATTTACTTCAACGCTCACCGTTTTTCGTAAACACTATCCACAAAACGTCAAATCTCACAAAAACTTTTTAATCAGCTTTCGAATGATATGTTAAACGTAATGATTTGTTTCAATTTCATGGTGATATTTACATTTGAAACCGAAAAAACATGGTGTTCTCATTTGGTATACAAATCAGTTACTTGGGTAAATAAAACATTATGACAACCCCTTAATGAAAATGAGCATTTTAAACATAAAAAACTTTTCATCGAAATAAAAAGCAAAAAAAAAATTATTGTTTAACAGAAAATAAAGGAAAACTGTCAATAAAGTGACACCAGATCAGAGGATATTATGTTATTACATTTATTTATTTATTATTATTATTTAGGATTTATTTTATTAGTTTTTCAATGTAAGGTTTAAAACTCAATGATAATGAACATAGACCTCAATTTTGCTATAAGCTTCTGAATGCAGATAATATTAAAGAATACCACTTTCTGCGGTGAATTTATGGCTAAATGAGTCTCATTTTTACAAGGAATTTCTACCATTCTATGTGGAGTATTGTTGGTATATTCATATTTGTATCGCTGTCGAATAGTGTTGAAAAATCAAAGTTTGCCCAACAGATTGAATGATGAAATTACTAAGATTTGTTACAAAATATCCTACCCCAACTTCATCACGATATTCCACCTAAAGTTTGGCAAAATATGATTTTCCAACACCATGGAGCTCCGACACAGTATTCGAAAGTAATACAAATATAAACCAACGATATACATACATGGATATAAATGCCATCCCCTGTAAAAACAGACTCATCTGCCCATAAAATTCACGGCAAAATTAAGGTCTATGTTCATTATCACTGGATTTTAAACATTACATTGAAAAACTAATAAAATAAATCCTAAATAATAATAATAATTAAATAAATGTAATGTAAGAAAATGTGGTCAAAATTAGAAAAATATTTAGACAAAATGGAGATATTACAATTTTTATGGGAAAAAACGTGATTTCCTCAAAAAAGTCTTTGATTTATCGAATATCTGAAATGGATTGGAATAGAAAGGTGGGATTTGCGGCATTTAGCTACATTTTTGATCTAGTTTAACCCAATTTTTTTTTTTTACACTAAGAGATACTCACCCTGTATAGAAATGAGAACAAACAGGGGAAAAATAAGAAAAGAAATAAAAAATAAAAAAATCATGAACAAAAAAGAACTAGTAAAAGGCATAATTAAAAAATAAATAAATAAATCTAAAAAAAAAAAAGAAGTATAACGAGTAGACAAGTTGATTTTCTGATGTGTCTTCAAGTGTTTTTCTTAGTTGTTGATGAAGGGTGGTCTTCTTTCTTCACTTGTGAAGTCCAATTGATGTAGCAAATTTCACTAAAGGTTTCTTGTATTTTTTATACAGCTTTGCTTCCGGAGAAGGCCATGTGTCCCCATTCATCAATACTGTCTTTATCAGTAAGTATCTGTTGTGTTCGTAAAGGGTGCAGTCATATAGTAAATGATGAAATGTTTGTGAAGTCTGTCCGTTGCATTCACATGTATCTGTGTTTTTCAAGTGGAATCGTTTCAAGTAGTGATTAGTTTGTCCATGTGCCGTTAGCAGTTGTGTAAATTTGTGATGTGTACTTTTTGGTGTATCGTGATTTTGTAGTGTGATGTTTGGGATGTATTTGTGCAAGGCTTTTGTTGAGTTGTTCCAAATTTTGTCCCATTCAGTAACTGAATCTTTTTTAATATGTTGCTTAATAAATGAGATAGGAATGCGGTTGTAGTCTATAGCTAGTTCTGAATCGTGAGCAGCTGTCTTTGCCTGTAAATCTGCTCGCTCGTTCTCTTCGATTCCACTATGGCCTTTGATCCAGAACAATTTAGTTGGTGTTCCACGGTTCATTAGTTCAATCAAATTTGTCTTGAGTCGATGTGTCAGTGCGTCGTTGGATTTGGGGTTATTAGTTGAGTCTATTAATGTCTTGTTGTCCGTGTAAATGGTGTATTTGTGTTGAGGAATGTACGTTTGTCTTAGAATATATTCTGTGGCCTTAACTACAGCTAATTTCTCTGCCTGATTATTAGAGCAGTTTTGGCCTAGTCTGTATTATTCATCGTAGTAGCAGTTATTGTGATATAGAGATAGTGCGCATCCTGTGTGCTGTTCGTCTTTGCTTCCATCCGTGTAAATGTCTGCTTCTTATACTTCCTGTGTCTATGTCTGCAGCTCCCGTGCCTGTTATGTAATGTGTCAGTTTAGCGTGTATAGCAGGATGTATCCAGTATTTCGTAGCTAGTTCGTCTTCAATGGCCCTTGGCTCCATGTCCTTGTACTTTAGTCCTTGTTTTTTTATTTTGTATAATGTCATTAGTTCTTTAATTTTTAAGTGAATTGGTTTTATCCCTGCAAGGACACAGGCAGCGTTGTTAGAAACAGTGTGATACGTTTTGCTTATCCTTATTCCCATCAGTCTCTGAACCCGCTGAAGCTTTTTCAGATTGATTGGTTTGACTGCTCCCGATTCCCAAACGGGTATGGCGTAAAGGAGTTAAAAACATGGCGGCAAGTGTACAACAATTGGAAAATGCCTTACAATTTTAAACGAAATAGCGGAGTTTAAAGTACTGAGGAAAGATCTAAAAGACAAGTTGATCATACTCATAGACGAAATTCGAAAAACAGTGCATAATAACACCTCAGACTTTCAAAGCCAAATCCCTGAAAGTCAAGGTAACCTAAACCCTTCCTATTCAGAAATGATAGTTCCTCGGGCTAAACGAAAATCAGCATCGTACAGTCTAATTCTGAAAAGCAAGAATAATGATAGCGTAGATAATGTCAAGAAGAAGCTCAAAGACAATATAAAACCGAAAGATTTAAAAATTGGGATTAATAAAATAATTTCAAAAAAAGATTTGAGAAAATAACAACTTCCATATAAAATCATCGAAAAGGAGAAATCCAAGGCTTATTTTTAAAGACGTCGACGAAGATTTAACTATGGAAAACATTGTAGAACATATTGTGGAGCAAAATTATGGACTAGAAATTGAAGGTAATTCTTTACGACCAGTTATTTTCCTTAAAAATGCAAGATCCAGAAGGACTCATGCTGTCATAGAAACAGACGGAATTACAAGGATCAAATTACTTAACAATAAGATAAGTTTAGGTTACAAAAAGAGTTGGGCCGAGGACTACTACAGGATCAGGCGATGCACTAAGTGCTGGAAGTTCCATCACACCATGGAGCGGTGCCAAGGTCCAACAACATGTTCTCAATGCTGAGGTAATCACTCCATTAAGGATTCCAACCAGCAAACTATAAAATGTCCAAATTGCTCTACTTACAACCGACAACAAGATCGATTTCAAATTGACACCAACCATTCGGCTTTTGATAAAAAGTGTTCCTCATTCATCAGAGAAGTAAACAAACTAACTCAAAACACAAACTACTAAATTAACAAAACTACAGACTTATTACAACACTCCATCATCCATTCATTCTCGAATATGGACTTAAAAATACTACAAATAAACACACATCATTATAAAATTTGTACGGACTACATAAATCACTTTATTCAAGTTAAAAATATTGATATAACCCTCATACAAGAACCTTATACTAAAAACAACAATATTACAGGTTACAATCATCATATACAGATTTATCAAACACATGTTTCCAAACCAAGAGCTGCTATATTAATAAACAATAAATACGTCGATGCAATCTTACACAACACAGCGACCCGGAATTATGCACAGTTGAAGTTACGATTAAGCAAAACAAATTCCTATTTATCAGCGCTTACTTCAATGAAACCTTAGACATTGAAAACGACCTCGCCAAAAGTTTACCTATTATAAATTATTATAACAAACACTACATTATTCTAGGAATAAACTCCAACAGCAGGTCATTCTTCTGGAATGACATCAAAATCAATCCCAGAGGTCGAACCTCAGAGACATTTATCATTTCCCAAAATTTAAGCTTAATCAATAAACCTTTAGAATTAAGAACATTCAACGGACCAAGAGGTAAGAGTAACATTGACTTGACAATAAGTAATAACAAAACGACAATATTACTGACGAACTGGAAGATACTTAACGACTGATTCTATTTACAATTCGGATCACAATTCTATTTACTACGAAAATACCTGGCAAAAAAAACGGATATAACCAAAATTATAACTGTTTAGATAGAAAACGCTACAAAACCAAAAATATAAACTGGGAAAACTTTGAAAAAATTTTATCTTCCAACTTAAAAAACGATTCAATATACGGACTCTAGAGACGGAACTCTAATACGGAACGGAATAGAAACGGACTCTAATACACCAGATACAGAATCAGAAATCGTCGACATTATCAAAAATTATGAAGTGGACAAAATTATCGAAACTTTTTACAAAGCGATTACTAAAACTTGCAATATGACGTTTAAATTAACTAACAATAAATTTTAAAAAAATGGACCTCACAGAACAGTACCCTGGTTGAACGACAAACTAACTGAACTGAGGAAACAAACTAACAGACTTAGGAAATCTTACCAAAAAACAAAAACTAACAAAGACATGAGAACATTAAAGAGACAAGTATATTTGGACTGCAAACACAGATACCTGGCACTTATGAAAACATCAAAAATTGATTCTTGGAAAAATTACTGCTCTAAAGAAACTAACCCCTGGAATTGGTCTTATAAATATGCAGCAAATAAATTGAAAAACCAAGACATTCTACGAACAGTAAAAACAGACAATAACGAACACACGAAAGATTACAAGGAAACGATTACAAACCTACTAGATAACTTGATTCAAGAAGACAATGCGATTGACATTACTCAAGAACAGGTTACAATAAGGACTAACACAAATACACCCCCTGCTTCAAACAATGACCATCTCCTTGAACGAACTGAAATCCTACATTGTTTCGAGAACTTAAATTAAAAAAAAGCACTTGGATATGATAAATTCAATACAGACATTATACAACAAGTTACAAATATTTATTCAAACTTGATAACAAAAATTTATCAACTGATCTGGCTCAAAACACAAATTCCGATAACCTAGAAAAAAGGACTCTTACATATAATACCAAAGAGAGACTCTAACAAGTTACGTCCAATTACAATCCTCCCAATCATGAGCAAAGTCCTAGACAAAATAATCAACAACCGACTTACCCACTTTTTACTTACAAACGACTTGCTCAACAAAAACCAATTTGGATTCATTCACCAAAAAAGTACTGTCGATGCTTTCTATTATACTAATTAATTTATAGAATCAGCAACAAATAATAAAAAAAATTGTTTAATGCTGAAAATCGACATATCGGGAGCGTTTGATAATGCCTGGGTACCTGCCATAATGTTTAATCTGAGGAAGTACCAATGCCCAAGAAATTTATTTCAGTTGATATTAAGCTTCTTTCAGGATCGATCAGTTGAAATCAGATCTAATAACTTCAAAATTTCAAAGAACTAGCTATTGGCACTCCCCAAGGTTCTTCTCTCTCACCGACGGTCTGGAATATTTTGATCAACTCTTTATATATATGTACATATATATATAAAGAGTATACCTATATATATAAAAGCGCTCCAGCAAACATTTAAAGGTATTTTGCCAGTGAAATAAACACAAACAATTGACAAGAACATTTGTATTATATGGAATCTAGATTGGAAGATGACGTAATCAAATCAATGATAATCACAAAGGAGTACACTGATCCGCCAACTGAGTGCACCACTGAGTAGTTCATTGGTCTGCCATTATTGTGGAGTTTTATGTTAGATTATTATGATTTATTTTGTTGTTTTTTTATAATATTTATTCATTTCCTTGTAAAGACACTATTTTTTTAAAGTAGGTAATAATTGTTTCAATCTGATCGTTAATCATTAATTGTACAAAAGCCGTGCATAACCTTCAAATAATTGATAAATGTGATTTGTAATTATTATTTTGCATGGTGGTTATTTGTTTTCCATTAATATTAAAACTTTAAACACCGAAAATCCGTGACCCCTGATGTGAACTCAAGCAATCAAATGATTATTCTTTTATTATGCTTAACAAATAAAATTTATGATACAAACTTTACTTATTAACTTTTTTTGATTTTAAGTTGTTTTTTTGTTTTTTTTTGTTTTGTTTTTTCTACAGAGAGAAAATCAGCTTTAAAATACAATAATTGAAATTACTGCTATATTCTGAATCGATAAAAAAGATTCTTTATATTTTTACACAATCTCCAACTTGCCACAAAATGTGAATGCAGTTTAATATCTTAATCGTCACTGCCTGGTACCATTTCTTTTATTTTGAGGAGGGAAGCCTATTTTAATTCCAGTTTAGGCGATGTGAACAATGTGGAAAAGAAATGAAATCGTGGAAAAGACCAAGGTTCAACCGATTTTCCAACCGGCACGATGTGAACAATGAGGAATTATATTTCACCCCTTTTTTCAAATGCATGGATGTTACATACCCACTGTTCTGAATGAAGCTTTGTGACTCTGCCAATCAAGGTCAGTGCTGAAACAAAAATGCGGCAATTAGAAGTCGTTAGAAAAAATTCAAAACCCGAGTCATTTCATCACTTTAGATTAACTCACAATAAAATAGGTTGTCAGTCAGTATTAACCCTTTAAAAAACCCACTCTCCTATGCATATAGAGTGACACTCCTTTTGCAGACTAAATCCAAAATCCGTTCTTAAAATCACAAACTTAGGGTTATTTCATCCCTTTCAGTTATTAACCAATATAGAACTACGTTGACTAAAAGGGAGCGGATATAACTCTTTATTTTTACATGGTTTCTTAAATTTTATATTACTTATCATTATGTTTAGTTAGTTTTCCACCGAAGAATTGAGTGTAATGCCTCCTTTATTTTTAGAGTCTACTGTAGATCTGTTTTATGGTTTTATCTCTTCTTATAACTGGCAGAACCTCCCATTTGTATGTATAAATAAATATATAAGGAATCTAATTAATTTTATTTCTAAATAAACATTATATTACATTAAAAAATAAACTAACCTGTCCATTCACTACTTTGTCAAATTCCTTCCACGCTTGTTCCTTTCTATTTACATTACTATATTGTTTATCTTCCTGGTCAAAAAGAAAATTATTATTTCTCTAAAATTCAATCCAATTTTCTACTATCATTTGTAATGAAAAATTAAATTAATGCAGAAACAGACAAAGATCATCCCAGTTAGGAGATCGGTGCACTGTCAGATCCGGATCACAAAAGCGGACATGATCCATCACAAGGTTCCGTAAAAATATTTTTCTCTTCAATTTAGTGATGTCTTTGTCTGAAACGTGTTGTGTCTTAACAGTATCGGATCTGCTATATACAAGGTGAGTACCTCTTAGTGTAGAAAAAAAAATTGGTGAAACTATACAGGGTGGGTATCTCTTAGTGTATAAAAAAAAATTGGGAAAATCTAGATCAAAAATGTAACAAAATGCCGCAAACCTCACTTTTTTATTCTAACTCGGTGCAGATATTCGATAAATGAAAGACTTTTTTAAGGAAACCACGTTTTTTTTTTCATAAAAGCTATAATATCTCCATTTCATTTAGATATTTTTCAAATTTTGACCACATTTTCGGATTGAGCATTAAATTTTCTGTAATAGCTGAGTACCTGTAACCTTGAATTTTGCAAACTTGGTATCTAAAGAACAGCATGTTCTTCACCTTATTTAAGGTGTGGTTCCGCATGGAGCAGCCAGCTGCAGCAGCTGCGTCTGCCAGCTGCAGCGGCTGGAATCTGAGCACTGCTTCGGTTGGTTTTGATAGAAGTGTTGCAAGAGGGAGCAGCTGCGGCTGCAGCCAGAAATTTGAGAAGCTGGCTGCTGCGTTCGGACTGCTCTAGGGACCAGTCCAGACGCACTCCTTCGCGTCTGTAGTATGCAAACCCACATCACCAAAGTTTATTGTATCATTTTAGATTTTTTTTTTTTTAATGTCATACCGATCTATTTGGTATTTTTGAAAAACAACGCTCAAAATACATTGCAGAACACAATTTTAGGGTTTTGGTATATTTAATATACATTTATAAATAATTGGATAAAACCTCAGGTTGAAATACCACAATTTATACATATATACGAGTATATACACACACATAAATTTATAAATATATTTGTTATATAGATTTATATATATATATATATATATATATATATATATATATATATATATATATATATATATAAATATATATAAATTGTGGTATTTCAACCTGAAGTTTTATCCAATTATTTATAAATCTGAAAATTGTTTTCTGGAATATATTTATATATTCCATATATAATCATATACATAATATATAATAATCATATACATTTATATGAATATATAACTCTCTTTCTATATTTTGTGAAATTATTAAAGGGAAAACGTGTGATTCACAGCAACGGTGACTTCCACGTATCGGTTTTCTGGTCTTCCCACAATTCGGTAGATTTCAGATCTGCCCACAGTTTGTTAGTTTTCATGATACAGCTCGTTGGGCTTTAGATTATTATAAAAATGGATCGCTTTACCACGGCGGAGGACGAATTCCTCATTCATTATGTTGAGGAACATCCAGAACACTTCGATTTGGAAAGAAGAGACTACAGAGATATGTTATTGAAAGAAAAGGTGTGGAGTGAAATTGGGACAGCATTGAAAAAACGAGGTAAGTTATCATAATCTACTTATTTTATTAGAATAAATAATGACACAGAAAATATGAACACAGAAAGCTGAATTAAATACGATTTTGTTGCCATGGGACAGCTCCTTCATTCACAAAATATTTGGAGTATTCATTGCGTACATCAAAACCATCGGTGTTGTGAAACCCTCCTGGCCTCGTTAGATTTTGAAAATTTTCAGTTTGAACTGATGGTTCAAGGTTGTGATACGACTGTCCATTATTTTCGAGGTAAGCTCCCCACAACATGTTATGCAAACAGCATGCTACAACTATTAGTTCTTCAGCTGTTTCAGGCCTAACTGAAATGTGTGTATAAAATACTCTCCATACTTGACTAAGGAGTGCAAATGAATTTTCGCTGACTTGTCTTGCACGGGATAGTCTATAGTTGAAAATAGCTTTGGTCGAGTCCAACCTGGCTGATTTTTTGTCGTAGGGTTTCATGATATGTTTGTGAAGGCGAAAAGCTTCATCGCCTACGGTAACATGAGGTAATGTCGTGGATGATTCTGGGAGCTTTGCGTCTGGTGGATAAAAATTTGAATCGTTTAGTTGCCTACCAAATTCTGATTTATTGAAGATGGAGCTGTCCCCTTCCTTCCCGTAAGATCCCACATCTACCGCGATAAATCTGTAGTTGGCGTCAACTAATGCCAAAAGCACAATTGAAAAATAATCTTTGTAATTAAAAAACAAGGAGCCTGATTTTTTTGGACAAAATATTCGAATGTGTTTACCATCTATCGCAGCAACACAGTTCGGGAAGTTCCACAGTCTATAAAAATTAGCAGCACTTTCTTCGAGTAATTTTTTACTTGGTGGAGGTAGAAATATAGGTTTCAGTTTTTTAGAAAGCGCTTTCAATGTGTCTTTCACTATTCTGCTTATGTAGGATCTTGAAATTCGAAAGGAGTATGCCAGTGATGCGAATGTCTTTCCTGTTGCAAGATACCTGAAATGAATGACATAAAAATATACTACCTATTATTATTATTATAATTTTTAGTAATTGTAATAAAAATGTATTATTAGTATTTCATTGTTTTTCCTTAGGGGAAAGCTGCAAAAAGCGGTGGAGATGTATTAAGGACACCTATTTCAAAAATAAGAAGAAGCTTGGAACTGGCAGCGCTGCCCGAGAAAAAAGTGTCAAGTGGCATTTATTTAAACACCTTACGTTTCTCGACAACGTCAGACACGAGAGGCAGTCAACGAACACTATGGTTTTAGGAACGCTTGATGACAACTCAGATCATTCAGAACTGGACAGCCAGCCAGTACTTGATGAATCACCTTCAGCCAGCTATATATCTGACCGGGACACAGCAAACCTGAATCAGTCATCAAGCAATGAAAGTTCCTCTGCCTTCAAAAGACCACGAATAAGGTTTGATTCACTGGAAAGGAGGGCAGAAGAACGGCTTCAAATTATTAAAAAGGCGCTACTGGAAGAAGACGGTCATGTGGACCACTTTATGAAAAGTATTGCTAAATCGGTCAAGGCGCTTCCTCCTGAACTTATATCAGAAGCCAAACTTGGTATATTAACCCTGGTAACAAACCTAGAACAGAGAAGTAGAGCCCCGCCATCATACCCTCAGAATGATGAATATTTCAACATGTGAATTTCATCTCAGTCTGTTCATCTTTTTTGTACTCATTTTAATTCTTAACTTTTACATTTATCTATGTATTTATTTCAGTAATTTTGGATGTTTAGTTTGTTCCTATTTGATTTATTTTCTGATGTATGATCAGCTAGTGCTACTATTATCTACTTTTTTGCTACTATTATACTTTATTACGTTACGTATTTTGTTATTATTGTAATATGCTATTTTATTGTACAAATTTTCTTTATTTAATTTGCAAGTTAAATTTGAATTATTTCTTTTGTAAGTTTTGAGATGTATTTTATTCTGTTATATTTGATATTATTATGGATATTTTGTTTATTATCTGTTATTTCACTATTTTTATTAATGGATTATTTTATTTCATTATTACATGTTTTAGGTACTATCTAGAAAAAAAAATCTGTAATTTTACTTTGATCTTTATTAGAATTAACTTTTGTATACTTATTTAATTCCGTTTGGTGTATTATTTTTATAATTCTAATCATCTTTTTGTTTTTGTTCATGATTTTCAGTTTCTAACTTTTTCGAGTTTGTTGTAGGTTGGTTTTGTATGTCATGTGAATATCTTTTTTAATCAATAAAGCAGCATTTTAGTTCTTCATAAATACGTGTACTTATTACGGTTATATTATATTTACCTACTCGTACTCTTTTCAATAAATTTAATTTTATAATACATATAGATATCTACATTATTAGCACTTACCGTAAAGTTATGGCTACTTTCTCTCGTGCTGAAATGGGACGTGGTACCCAGCTCGTACTTGGCCGGTTCAGTTCTTTCTCCACCAAAGAAATTAAAAATTCAAATTGAATGAAATTCAGCCGGAAAAACTTCCTAAATTTCTCCTCGTCGTTCTGGAGGTGTTGCTCAATCAACGAAGAGAGAAAACCCTCTTCTCTTCTTCGGAAAAACATGGGGTCAATTGATCTCCTCTTCATAATAAGGAACTCCTCTTCCTCCAACAACAACCACAACAGCAGTTTTCTCCTCAACATACTCCGTGGAAACCTGAAAATGAACTGATGAACTGCCAGCTGCTGCGGCTGGCTGCTCCATGCGGAACCACACCTTTAGGGAGGTTACAATATCATATATTACTTCAACGCTCACCGTTTTTCGAAAAAACTATCCACAAAACTGCAAATCTCCCAAAAACTTGCAAATTTAATAAGCTTCCGAATGTACTTTTTAAACCGAAAAACATGGCGTTCTCATTTGGCATAGAAATCAGTTACTTGTGTAAATAAAACATAATGACAATCCCTTAATGAAAATGTGCATTTTAAACATAATAAACTCTTCGTTGCAATAAAAAGCAAAGAAAAAAATTATTGTTTAATGGAAAATATAGGAAAACTGTCAATAAACCGACACCAGGTCAAAGGATCATATCTTATTACATTTATTTATTTATTATTATTATTTAGGATTTATTTTATCAGATTTTCAATGTACCAAAGGTTTATAACCCAATGATAATGAACATACACCTCAATCTTTCCGTTAGCTTTAGAAATACCTTTCTCTGTAAAAAAAAAGACATCTATCCATAAAATTCAACTCAAAAAGTTCTTCAACACAATCTGCATACAAAAGCTAACGGAAAAATTGAAACTCTAATAAAATAAATCCTAAATAATAATAATAAATAAATGTAATAACATAATATCCTCTGATGACACCAGATCAGAGGATTTATGTTATTGCAGTTTTCCTATATTTTCTATTAAACAATAACTTTTTCTTTGCTTTTTATTCCAAACAAGAGTTTTTTTCGAAAAACGGTGAGCGTTGAAGTAATATAAGATATTGTAACTTCCCTAAATAAAGCGAAGATCAGGCTGTTCTTTAGGTCACAAGTTTGTAAAATTCAAGGTTACGTGTACACTACTCTTATAGAAAATGTAATGCTAAATCCGTAAATGTGGTCAAAGTTTAAAACATATTTGAACAAAATGGAGATATTACAGCTTTTATGGTAAAAAAGCGTGGTTTCCTCAAAAAAAAAGTCTTAGATTTATCGTATATCTGCAACGGATTGGAATAGAAAGGTGTGGTCTGTGGTATTTTACTACATTTTTGATCTAGTTTCACCCATTTTTTTATTTTACACTAAGAGGTACTCACCCTGTATATACCTTTCCCAATTGTATCCATATCATTTATATCCGGATATTATTTATATTCGTATCATTTATATTCCAACTATATCCCTATCCGTATCCTTAACTGTTCTGCCAGAAGGATCAAAGCGGAAGAGAGAGTGTCCTTTTAAAAAGTAAAACAATTTAATCAATTTTCAAAAGGACAAAAACTTATTTGTATGGAAGGAGTGGCTAAAGATGTCCTTCGATCATCAAAAATCGTCAGATCTGAGACCAGTATCCTTCAGTGGTTTTTGGGCGAATGCATGGGCGCATCGGTTTTATATTGTACCAATTTAATAAAAACTTTCGTCGAGAAGGGGTTGATAGAGTCGACGGGCTATATCTAACCTCCCAGGGAATCTGAAAGACGAACAAACGGACGAAAATCCAATCCAAAATCATGCGACCGTCAAAAATAGTTAGATCCTGGCAGATCTCAAAATAGTATCCTTAAATGTCCTGGGAAAAGGGAATGGCCTTTTAAAAATTAGAATAATTTAATCAATTTTCAAAAGGACGAAAACTAATTTGTGGAGAAGGAGAGTGGCCAAGGATGTCTTTCGGCCGTCAAAAAATCGCCAGATCTTGGCAGATCTGAAACCAGTACCTTCAGTGGCTTTTCGGTCATTATATGCCCTTATATAATTTTTCATCTTATAATGAAAGAAGCCTCACCGAAATGTTTATCTTGTTGTGTATCTATAGGCAAGCCATTAACTATGCCAGATACCGTATACAGATGCTATTTAAAGGTAAGCCTATACCTTACCCAAATCATGAGTCTAGGACCTTTCACTTTTACTAGGGTTTTAAACAGATTCTCTAAGCCCCCTGCTTTTCATTATATTTACGGATGTCATCTGGAAGGTTTGTAAAAGGACAACCAGAGCATAGGTTGGTTACTGGAACATGACCCCAGTTCTGGCTCAGGCATACATATATGTTTTTGTGTGTAAGTCTTTCTTCCTTCAGACATTCTAGAGGTGACTCGTAAGGTTCAGAAAGACATCGATAGCATTAACTTATGAGCAGTAGATAATAAGTTGAGTCCGAATCCAGATGCAATCCTCATTGGGTCAAAACCTCATCTAAAAGCCTTTCCCTACTATACACTGCTTTTCCTCAAAAACCGTTAAATTCATTTTCAAAATCCCATTAAAACTTTTGGAAGTAACTTTTGATCAATATCTTTCTTGAAATAATTATATTTCCCAAATCACGTGGAAATCTATGTTTATTCTTAAGTAACTTTTGCATTATCGCGATTCATTACCACTAACCAGACAACACTTTGACTTCGGATGCATAGTATATAAGAGGACTGTCTAGTGAGCTTGAAATGAGATGTAAAAGACTAATGAACTGTTTTATTAGATTTATTTTCAGGATTTCTAGACGGTCTCACATATCTCACAGGTATTCTAAAATTGGGTGGCTTTACCCTAGTTTCCGACGTCAATACTTCTTAGGTGCACTCATATTTTAATCCTTGTAAACCAAATAACCCACCTATACTCATGACCTCCTTACTCCGTGCCCCTCCATCCACCTCTTAAATACTAGAACCCAACCCATCAACCTGTATATTGTATCCTGCGCATCGAACTGTATCCTTCGAAAAATCCTTTAAAGTCGGAGAGATAGTGACATATCTAGAGCAATTGTGTTCTATTATCAATAATAAGCATTATATAAAAATAGCAGACCATTTGAGTGGTGGGACACTGAAACAGACACACCAAAGGTATATTTTATTAAAAAAACAAAAAACATTTTGACCCACGCTCAAAATTTAATAGCGTATCAGTTACACATAATCCTGCAAAGGCAAATCATTTGAGTGGTGATACACAAAAAACGGACCACACCAAAGTTATTTTTTAAAAAATGGAAAAAAATATTTGTGAACCACGAAGAAAATTAAGTAGCGGGTTAAGTACATTTTTAAATGCTAATTCCAAAAAGACAGATATCAGAGATATATCTATCGTGGAGGGAAAAGGGCCAAGTAGGTAAAATTTTTGGGGTTATTAACATGGGATTTCCCCTATGGCTCATTGGATTTTTCCGTTCTTATTGGAAACAGATTTAAAATAGGGCTATTAGAAATGTTTATCTGGCCATTTCAACAAAAATCTGGATCGGTTTCAGACGTTTTTATTATTTCTAAAGGTTCACAAATATTTAATTTTAGGCTATTATCTACTTGATGTATTATTTTGACTCCCAATTCTTTATTGAATTTATGGTTATTTTCATTTATATGGATAGCTAAATTGAAATTTTGGGTCTTATTATTGTAAGCTCTGATGTATTCTTTTACTCTCTGATTTACCGATCATCCAGTTTTTCCCGTGTATTTTGCTTCACAATCATTACATTTTAGTTCGTATACACCGTTTTTTTGGAAAGGGTCTATTTTATCTTTAGGTGAAGGGAAAAAAGATGATAATGGTTCACATATTTTAAATTCAGGATTTAAACCTAATTGTAAGAGTACTACTAATGGGTAGTTCCTTTACAAGTTTTATTCATGTCATTATATCTCATATACACCGCATATTTACTAGATGTATTCTGTAATACAGTTGTAAATTTCTATTTAAAAAAAAAAAATTGTTTAATCCCTTTTTGACTTTGGTGGATATTTGGCCGTAATATGGTATTAAAATATATTTCTTCGGGGTAGCTTTATCCTCTGGGGGTGTACATATTATACATAGTTTTTTATAGATTTGTTTTCTTAATATATTTTAAAAATTATAATAATAATTTAATTTAATATTATAATAATATTTTTAATTTTAAAAAATATCTTTGTGGTGGTGTGGTTCCATGTCCCACCACTCTAATGATCTGTCTTTTAAGGATTATTATTTTAAAAATGTATTTTACACGCTACTAAATTTTTAACATGGGTCTTAAATATTTTTAATTTGAAAAAATATCTTTGAGGAGGTCAGGTTCCGTGTCCCACTACTCAAATGATCTGGCATTTTGGTAATATTATTACTATTATGTACTTGACACGCTATTAAATTTTCAGTATGGGTCAAAAATATTTATTATTTTTTTAAAAAAATGTCCCTGACATTATACTTAATTTTCATTGATGGTCAACAATTTTTTTTTTTTCATTTCTTATAAAATATTTTTGGGGTGGTCTGTTTTCGTGTCCCACCACTCAAATATCTGGATTATTGTTAAAATTGTGTACCTGATACTATATTAAATTTTGGGCGTGGGTCAAAAAAAAAAATTTTTTATTGTATAAAATATATCTTTAATGTGGTTTGTTTCCGTGTCCCACCACTCAAATGGTCTGCTATTGATATATTACGCTTATTATTGATAATAGAACACCTTCTTATTATTATTCAATTCTGTGTCAATTATGTTTTTTATTACAAATTTTTTACCTTACTTTTACGATACGCAGTACCTCTCCCACCTACGCACGCCGGGCAGACTAGCCATTCCCTATACAACTATCGAAAACCAAACGTTTGAGCCATAAAGCAAGTTTTGGTCAAATCCGTGTTCTAAATATGTCACCAGCTTTTGGACTATTATTAACCGTGCTTCCTCTTCATGGAATTCATTGCCCATCTCAATTCGAAAAAGCTGCAGTCTTACTCCCTTTATACATTTTTTTTTATTTTTTAAAAATAAATTTATTGAAATTTACAACTGTCCGAAATATATACATCAAGTAAATGTGTTTAAAGAGAATACAATGGCATGTAAATGTAAATAACTTGTGAAGAACTATTCACTATTAGTACTTCAATAAATTCATATGGGACATTAAGATCTTTATGGATAAGTTTATTTGTAACAAGGATCTTTCGAAGGATTTTGGATTGTAAGGATTGGATACAAGGAGAATTAGAAGGTTTAGTTAAACCCCAGCGCTCAACTCCGTATGTCGAAGTTGGTCATGGTAACTGTCATGCAAACGAGTCTTTTGTAGAAAATCGGGAGTTTTGAACGTTTGTCTAGTAAATTTTGAAGAAGTCGAAAACGTCGAGCAGTTTCCTGTCGTTTTAGTCTTGTATGAGGATTCCAAGTTAAACGTTTGTCCAGTTGAAGTTCTAGATAGCGGATCTGTTTAACAGGGATCAGTGGAATATTCCTTTAAACATTTCTTTACCTCCTGAATTTTCAATCTTCCGAGATAATGTAAAACATGAATATTTATGTAATATGCATTATAATATTATACATACGATGTATCCTTTTACAATATTTCTCATTTATTGTGTAACTCATAATTCAATTATCAAGTTTTATTATGATTAATTATCATAGCCAGACGATTGTCCTATGTACTGTACTCATATGTTATTCTGAGAGGACAAGTTGTCCCAGAATAAAGTTCATTTTCTTCTTCCATTTTCTTCTTCTTCTTCTTCTTCTTAAGTCACCAGGATGAAGAGGATCATTCGTAATGGTGAGACCCTTGAGCATGTGGACTCCCTACTACTCTTTGGAAACAATTATAAGTGAGGTACCATGAGGTAATGAATAGAATTAATAAAAGCAATGGAATATTCTACCACATCACCATGACATTGATAGGAAAACAAGAATTGAGCCGTGCTGCAAAAATAAAGGTATTAAAGTGAGTTCTCCTTTCAGTGCTCCTTTACGAATCTGAAAGCTGGACGCTTCTCCTCACATAGGCTATCAGAGTAACTGCCTCTGAAACGAGAGGGAAAACCAGGCGAGGTCGATAATGGAATAATATAGTTAGGGAGGAGTTGGTTGTCAGACTCGTTCGGAAGATACAATAGGAAGGGGAACTTAAATGGTATGGATGGACGCGTTAATAGAATGGGAAACGACCGCAAGCCCAATTGGTTTTTGAAAGTGAGACCGGAAGGAAGACGACCAAGACTCACGCATTTCAAGTGGCTTGGTTCAGCGCGAGTTGGTACCATACCGGAGATGAAAATACTAACTCAGGATATGGATCTTTGGGTAAGATGGGCAAAGGCAGCACCTCCACGGTTAGCAACACAAGGAGGTAGAGAAAGAAGAAGAAGAAAAAATGTGTTTATAGATATGTATATGTAATTAAGTTAGGATTTTAGATTTTATTTGTTCTGTCTTAATCATTCCAAGGAATCGTAAATGGGCATGAAAAAATATGTTTTGGCCTTCCTACATTGTTTACCTGTTCTGAGCATCCTCTTCTTTAAATTGTACATATAATAAATGTACAAACACAAACCTTTACATCCCATAACCTCTGTCAGTTTGATTAAGAGCTCTTCTAGCATAAATATGTTTCGTTTTAATGAGTTTCTATCGAATTATACATGGTAGTTAGTCTCGGGCTGTGAATTTTAATTATTCTTTCTTAATCATTTCACTGGATCGTTATTGGGCCTAACAAAATACAAACTTTTCGGGGCCTATGTTTATGTAACTAAAATGGTATTTCAATTTTATATGTTATTATACTTTATTTTATTTGTTATACTACTTCATTACAAAAATTACTAGCAAATTACCCTCATACTTAATCCATAGCATCTATTAGTTTTTACCCAAATAACAATTTTACAACCAAATAAACTCATCCACTTCCTAGACAAATAACATTCCACATCCAAATATACTTTTATGTTTATTTTTTCTATTGACGAAAAATGGGCCTCATATAAACGAGTTATAATTTTTTTCAGATGAAACATATAGTTTTCAGAATGTTTCCATATTTTGAGAAAAAATTAACTAATAACATACAAATCAGTAACCCGAGGACAGATTACTCATGCCTCAACCGTAAAGAGTTCATCTTGTGGAAAAAATTACATAAAATTTTAAACAATTAGATCGTAGCAACTACTACCGCTCAATGAACTAGAACATTCTACAGTACAATATTAAATTTTCAGAAAACAATAGCTTATGAAAATCAATTAATACAAAAAAATATGTAATTACAACAAAAACAACTTATAAAGTTAAATAAAAGAATAACTGGGTTATTTAACGTGGGTGGTTAATCTAAGGTTGTATATATTTCTGTTTTATTATTGAATTTTATTTATGTACATATATATTCATTGTTTTATTTTTTCCTTATAATATAATAATAATACTATAACATAATTAATCTATTTGAAATTTGAAAAAGTAAAATGGGCGTGGTATTCAGAAACATGTTAACACAAGACTTTGTGTATTTGCAGATTTGTAAATAAAAATGTTGTTATTATTATGATTATTAGTATTATTGGTATTACTATCAAACAACTTTTTATAAATAGTATAGGATCAATATTAATTTTTAAAATTATATATGAAATTTGATAGGGCGTTGTTTGGAAAAAAAAAAGGGGGGGACCATATCCAAGATACACTGAATAATTAAGGATCTAACCATCAATTTTAAGATTAACAATCATGTAAAATAAATGAAAACAATAATAGTGAAAAATGTATTTCTCATGTCCTTGACTAATGTTGTAATGACATTGATTTATATATAATTAAAGTTTGTTGTATAAGATATTGTTGGCAGCATTATGTGATCAAGCTGTTTGTGACTGGAAGGTTACTTGTTCTACTCGCCTTCCGATTGTAACGTTATGTTTGATCAGTGATTTTCTTTATAATCCTTAACAACTAATAATAGTTTTATACAAGTAATGTTCATTAATCATATCTAAATCTAATATAAAAATTTATATTCGGCTCAATATTTAAAAAAACCAAAAATATAAGCCGACTTAAATTACTTTTCTTCATATTCATATTTCTTCCTGAATTCTCCTTTAGGGTCATATTTCTCTAACAATTCATTCCAATAATTCCTTTTGTATTGAAGTATGTAAGACATTGCTTTTCCTGCCATTCGTTTTTGAGCATCAGTACATTTTGCACATTCAGTTTTCATTGCCTCTGGGAGAACCTCTAAAAAAAAAACTAAATTAGATATTTGAGCCATCAAAATGATTAATTATTATTGTTAGAAAGGTTATATGTAATACACACATATTTATTGGACATTCACACAAATCAATCAAACCTTTATCCAAAGTTTCGTTAAAACTACAAATTATAAACTCCTATTCCTTATCCTTATATTAAAAAAAAAGGTGTGTGTGTGTGTGTGTGTGTGTGTGTGTGTTAGTTGAATCATATCATTATGTGTAAATAACGCACTGTTAATATGCATAGTTCTTTACATTGAATGTAAAGATTTTTTTATTTGGTTCTTAATTTTTTTACGCTCTAAGAGAGGGTTACGATGCCAAAAATATTGATATTTACACAAAGAAAACAACCAGGTCCAGCTAAGGGGGCACTGATTGAAAATAAGGAAGTCTGGAAGAAATCTTTCAGTTGGAGAAACCTTTCGGAGACAATCCAGAAGCTCGCCACATGCAAATTTAATTGGAGAGACATGAATTTGTTTCCAAACCCATTTCACAGTATCATCCGCCTTGAAATGATATATCGTTGTGGTCTGGCAGCCTGTATTCGTCGTAACGTGGTGTGGCGCACGCTTAAAACCGCCTACAATAGCATAAATATACATGGAAAGGTATGTTCTTGAGTTTGGCCTCATTTTAGTGTATCCTTTTATAAACACGAATCAAGTGATTTGTCAGCCGAAATCCGTCGGAAACATGCCGCCAGACCGGTTTTTATATCGCGGGAAACTGACCCGAAAAGTGAAAAAGAAATATTTATCTACCATTTTTTAATATGTTATTAGGACACATAAGAATAGTTGAAATCTAAGTTTGCAACCCTCAAAACCAAAATAGATTTTTGTAGTACTCGAAAAAACGCGAAATTTTATTTGTAAAGTATTTTTATCAGTATGCGGTCGAGAACTTGACAACAGAAAAAATGCAAATTTTGTGAAAAATTGCCATTTTTGGAGAGCTCTAATACCGCAATCAATTAATTCACAGAGATGCAAATAAGCTTAAATTGGCACAAATGTAGTGATCTATAATATTGCAAATATGCTATGTCCAGCAAATCTTCATATTTTACAAGATATGAGCGAAAAAATGAAAATAGTGCTAAAATTTCGCGATTTTTCGAATACTATAATCGCTTTTGAGTTTGAAGGTTGCAAACTTGGATTTCATCTACTCCTATGAGTCCTAATAACATGTTAAAAAATGGTAGATGAATATTTCTTTTTACTTTTCGGGTCAATTTCCAGCGATATAAAAACCGGTCTGATGGCATGTTTCCGACGGCTTTTGACTGCCAGACCACTTGATTCGTGTTTAGACAAGGATACATTAAAAAATTAGATCAAATTCAAGAACATAACTTTCCAAGGTAATTGTTGACATCACTTCGGTCACCTTTCTTGTGCAAAGGGTTTATTAGAGCTGTCTTCTATTCAGATCAGGTATCCTCCTGGTTTCCCGGCAGTTAATTATGAACGTAAGAGTGCATAAATGATGGAACATCCATTGTGACCATATCTTTACGCAAATAAAAACCAGGCTACTGCATAAACGACAAGTACCCTCAAGTAGAGCCCCACCAAGGATTGATTCTCAGTTCCTCAAAGTGAATAAAGAGCGTTTTAGAGCTGACATCATGCAAAAAGAGATTAAAGACGGATCAACTGAAGTCCACCATAAGTGAGACTATCAAGGATATTGGATCACCACGAAGAAAGCGACGTCACAGAAGGTGGAACACTGAGTGTGACCGCGCAGTTGACGACCGTGTGAAAGCTTGGACTGGTTAGGAAACAAATCCATGTTTTTCAAATTAAATTTGCATGTGGCGGGCTTCCGGTCTAAGAGGGATGAGTTTATAAGTTAAGGGACCATCCAAAGATTGCGGTGAAAAGTACAAAAACCATATTCTAGCAAGGCTTTGTGAAATCAATAGGCGACAACTATCTTTATATAACAAGATGAAATTCTAGAGTACAATGAAGGCGTGTGAATGTATGAATATAAAACTATTTAGGAATAACAAATTCTAGAAGTAGGGAGAAATTATTACAAGTAGAGATTCCCTAAATATGAAGTGCCAACAGTAGACACTGGATTCAGGAGAATAATGCTTAAGAAACCAAGTAAGAACATAGACGACTGTCACATCTGACCCGAATCGATGACGTTCGAATGAAAAGAATTGGAAAGGATTCTTCCGATTCTTTTCCGAAATTCGGTATTAAAATAAAATTCTAAAAGAATAAAAATATCATGTTACCATCCCGTTTCACAATATCAGCGGCCAGAATAAGTGTGACAACTGTCTCTCACCAGCTGCTTATGAGGTGTTTAAAATAAATCTGTCATGAAGACGATTGAACATGACCTTGAACAGGAACAAGCTGATTTTCGACCTAAAAGACAGGGCATAGACCACATATTTTACAGTAAATGATGCGGGAAAGGCTACGTACCGAGGGAAATTTAGTAAATAAGTAAACTTTTTACAAGAAATAAGGCTTTATGCAATAAAATAAAACACTGATGGAACATAGAACACACATAGATCATTATTAAACATAACCTTCTTATTATGGATCATCAAGTCAATAATAACATATGGTAGGTACTACGTGTTTACACTGTAAATATATTCCGCCCTACATATTATTCCGCCCCTACATTTAAATATAATCCTTTAACCCTCCTCCCCTACCCATTTATTCTATTCTATTGTGGGGGATTACGTGTTCGCTCACTTCTTCTAAGGTGTGTATTCGGAAGAGACCCTACAGAAGAGGGCAAAGCTTCCACTTTTGGTTCTGCAGATAGTCCGGACTCATCATGGTCAACTGAAAGAAGAGGATCGTCAGGGGAGAGAAATGGATCATTGTTAATTTTGTTGGTTCCTTCAGTTTGGTTACTAGCTGGAGCCAATTGCTTCGTTGAAACTGTGATTTCTCGACCATCTGACAGTCTGACATGAGCGTAGTCAGGATTATCTTCCAGTAGGTCAACTTCTTCAACAAGAGGATCAAACTTGCTTCTCCTTGAAATCTTCGTAGGAGCACAGGTCCTGGCTGCATTAGCCATGCAGGAGGTGCCACTAGAAGATCGCTTATGGTATCTGAATATTCGCTCCTGGGGTGTACTATTAGTAGCAGTACATAAGAGGGGTCTGATACTATTTAATGCGTCATTGAGAACCAATTCCCATTGTACATTTTCGAAATCATTCGACCTCAAAGATAATAGTTTCCCAAATAATTTTGTTATATCGCTCACATTGAACATTACAGCGTGGATTGTGGTTCGACAAGCCACCACTCCTCTAGAGTGCAAAAAAAGTCTTAATTTCTTCTGACATGAATGATGTGCCTTGATCAATGTCGATGTAAGCTGGATGTTCAAGCTATGAAAATAGGTTTATCAAATGATGATGGACTGTTACAGTTGAGATGTCCGAACAAGGAATGGCAAAAGGAAACCTTCAGAATTCATCAATAACTGTATCAGAATGTAGCGATTTTTGCCGGACGATGGTAGAGGGCCTTTGAAGTCCAGGTTAAGCCTTTCCCATGGAGCAATTGCTTTGACCAGCTGTCCCCGTACCTTATAAAAGCGTACCGGGATGGCACATTCTCTTATGCCAGTCAAAGAGAGAAATTTGGTTAGTGGTGACAGTCATTCGGGATAGAGTGTCAGCTGGGATGGTTTCCTTTCCTGGACATTGTCATATCAATAGGGAGTTAGTTCGATTCTCCATCTCATAACCTTTTCGTTGTTTGTTTATTTCGTTTAACATCACTTTATGCTGCTATGGCTAATCGGACGATTAGTTGTACGTTGATTGTCGAACATAAAAGCAACACTCTCCTGGTCATTAATGAGTTTAAAATGCCTTGATATAAAGGATTATCGCCGTTTTCTCAATGCCTTAACGATTGCATATGCTTTTCTCTATTATAATGTGCTTTTGCTCAGTTGAGGAGAGCGTACGGGGACAGAATGCAACAGGACGTCCTTGTTAGGACAGTGTTGCCGAAATAGCAAATTCCAAAGATTCGGGCTTTTATATGAAAGGGGCTGATTCAGTTATCAGCTGAGCGATCGTCGGTTTAAGCGACTCAAAGCCGGCAAGTGCTTCTCGACTTAATGGAAAAGAACGAGATGGAACCAGTGGTCTTATTTTATCAGAGTATTTTTAAACCCATTTGGAGTAGTAAGGCAGTATCAGTAGGTGCTGGTTAGTCTAAGGGGGATTTTATTCGTTCTGTGTCAGATTTTATAGAGTTTGTAGAAATATTGTAGTCTAAAATATTGATTATTCATAACCTGCATTTATTTTGTTCAAAGTTAAATTTTATTCTAACAATTATTATAGCAGCTTTAAGGAAATTTTCCAAATTTTGGTCATGCTGTTCATCAAGGTAAGCTGACGTTCCCATTAGACTTTCCATATGAATAATTTCATCAACTACCCTTTGGAAAGCAGCACCTCCGTTCGTAACGCCAAATGGAATTCTGGTAAATTAGTACAATTGGTGATTTGCTTTTCTTCAACTCGGATAGGCATTTGATGATAAGCACTACGTAAATGAATTGAGCTATAGAGAGAGTATTTAGAAATTTTGATAATGATGATATCAATCTGTGGAAGTGGTTAAGCATCCAAAAGAGTAAAGCGATTTATCATCTGAGAATAATCTAAGATCATTCTCTTTTTATGATTATTACTTGTTGTTACTAAAGCTTGAGCTCTCCAGGGTGAATTGCTTGGTTTATTGATACCTTCTCATAGCATTCAATTTGTTTCACTTAATAGAAATTCTTTTATATATTACAGGGTTTTTTTCTTGTTTCATAATTTCCCTAGGGTTAATGCCCCAACCTTATACAGTAATATCATCTCCATTAAATAAAAATACTTTATTTTCTGATATATTATCCTCGGCAAATTAGAACTATGCACAACAGATGGTACAATTGTCTGACCGTATAAATTATAAATAATACACAAGTAATAAATTATATAAAAAATAAAATAAAATAATCAAACACACACACACACACACACACACACACACACACACACACACACACACACACACACACACACACACACACACACACACACACACACACACACACACACACACACACACACACACACACACACACACACACACACACACACACACACACACACACACACACACACACACACACACACACATATATATATATATATATATATATATATATATATATATATATATATATATATATATATATATATATATTGAGGATTTTCAGAAATAACCACAAATTGTTTCTCTGAAAGTACAAAGTTTTATTTCAATTAACAACTATTACAATAATTTTCATTAATTATGACAATTTAACTTCTATCTTACCTGAAAGTACAAAGAAACGACATTTAATGTTTATTAATATTGGCTCCTCAATATATTTTCGTTATAATAAATTTCACAGAAAATAACCTGCACATCATCTGTTCCTAGTTCAACGTCATGATGAATTAATTAATTAATAAATTAATGAAATGTCATTTGTACTTTCATTACATCTCCCCCCCTAAGAGGGAAAATTCTAAATAATATACCTATATAATGTACCTATAAGTTATCTAGTTCTTCTACTTCATCTTCTGATGTTACAGGTTGCAATTTTGTTATGTGGAATAAAGTTGATTCTGTTTTTCTGTTGCCAGTGTCAATCCTATAAATGGAGTTTGATATTTTCTCTACTTTGATGCCTTTTCTTTATGCTATTTTTTATTTTTGAGAAAGTGTTCATTTTGATAATATATGTATGATGACTCACCGGCTTCAGCTCATCAGGTAAAACATAACATTTTCCTTCTTCTGTAAATATTGAAGTTATGGCTAACACATTAGATTTGCCATCATTTGAGGCTATCATCATAAACTCAAATTGTAGCCGGTCCATCTTCTTTTAGTTAATGAAAATGTCGTTTTATAAGATATATTATTGAGGATTTTCAGAAATAACCACAAATTGTTTCTCTGAAAGTACAAAGTTTTATTTTAATTAACAACTATTACAATAATTTTCATTAATTATGACAATTTAACTTCTATCTTACCTGAAAGTACAAAGAAAAACGACATTTAATGTTTATTAATATTGGCTCCTCAATATATTTTCGTTATAATAAATTTCACAGAAAATAACCTGAACATCATCTGTTCCTAGTTCAACGTCATGATGAATTAATTAATTAATAAATTAATGAAATGTCATTTGTACTTTCATTACATATATATATATATATATATATATATATATATATATATATATATATATATATATATATATATATATATATATATATATATAAAGGTATACACTATACACTAAATACAAAATGTAAGAGTTAAAAGGGCAATCAATGTCACATCTGACCATTTTCCCTCACAAATCAAGATAAGACTAACAATAGCGAGGAGACCACAGTACACAACAGAGAAGAAAAGGATGAACAAATTGGACAGGGAAACATTAACCAAATTAAGCGGACAGGATTTCAGGGAGAGGTTGAAAAATCCACCATGGGAGGAAGTAACAAAAAACATGAGAGAGCTTGCAGAGAAACTGGCACCACGAGGGATATGCAGGAGGAAAGGGTGGTGGGACAGGGACTGTGAAGAAGCAAACAAGAGAAGGCTGGAAACGTGGAGAACATGGAACCAAAGGAAAACAACAGAAAATCTTAAAAAGTACATAGATGAAAGGAAAACGGCACATAAAGTCCTGTAGAAGAGGAGAAGGGATTTCCATAATAAACAACTGGAAGAAATAGAAGAGAGCTTCAAGAATAACGATACCAGACTATACCACAGAGCTTTCCAACAAAAAGTCAGGGGATATACACCCGAGGGTTTAGTACTAAAAAGAGGGGATGACAGCTTAGCGCAAACGAAAGAGGAAAACTGTGATATATTTGCAAAATACCTTGAGAACCTGTTAAATTGTGAAGAACCCAAGAAAAAATTAAAACTGTGGACAACACACCCCTGTGGGCCGAATCTGCCCCACCAGATGATTAAGAATTAGATGAAACAGTTGCGGCCCTGGAAAACAACAAAGGATCTGGTGAGGATGGGATTTTAGCAGTTATGTGGAAACTAACCGGAGATGACTTCAGGAAAAGAATCACAGAACTGATGATGGACATTTGGACTGAGGAAAGGATCCTTGAGGACTGGAAAACAGCTCTGATACACCCCTTACACAAAAAAGGAACATTAACAGATGCCAACAACTACAGAGGAATCTCTTTACTGCCGGTTAACTACAAAATTTTTTCAAAAACACTGCTTAATAGACTAACTCCACAATTGTACTCAAAAAATGGAGAATATCAGGGAGGGTTCAGGGAAGGAAGATCGTGTCCAGAACAAATACTTAATCTCAAGTTACTAATAAAACATTACAGAAAGGACCCAAGAAAGAGCCTGTACATCTCCTTTGTCGACTTCAAAAAAGCATATGACTCTGTTGACAGAGAAACACTTATAGAAATCCTGAAGGAGTATGGGGTAGACCGAAAGACCAGAAAATTGATAGAACTAACCCTAACTAATACGGTATCCAAAGAAAAATTCCAAGGAGTGGTAAGCAAACCCTTTAAGATTAATACAGGACTAAGACAGGGGGATGGACTGTCACCAATACTCTTCAATGTGGTTTTGGACAAAATTATGAAAGAACTCTGGAGGTCCAACAATAAAGGGGCGAAAATAGGTACGAAATACAACAACATCAAGGTTAAGTGCCTCGCATATGCAGATGATCTGGCTCTGCTAGCAGAATCCGGGGAAGAGGCAGTAGGCCAAATTAACACACTCAAAGAAATAGCTGAAAAACAGGGCTACAAATATCTTTCGAAAAAACAGAACTGATGACCACAGATACAAACTTCAGAAAAAAAATAGTGGAAACTAAATACGCCAATCAAAATAACACAGAAATTTAAATACCTAGGGGAGATCATCTGCAGTAGAGGATTGGAAAGGAAGAGTATGAAGGATAAGATCGCTAAACTAGAGAGATTAAGCTTTGTAACATTTACAATAAAAAGATCCTGTCCATAAAAGCAAAGATCAGGCACTACAATACTGTAGTAAAGCCAGTTATACTATATGGGACAGAGACCATGAACCTCCCTAACCTGGAAAGAATGCTGAAAGTAGAAAGAAAGATCCTAAGGAGAATTAACGGGCTTAGGAAAACCCAGGAAGGATACAGGTTAAGATCACGAGGAGATCTACAAAGAAACAACGAACATAGAGACGGAGATAAGAATTAAGAAACTCAAGTTCTATGGACATATGGTAAGTAGTGATGGGTCGTTCTGAGTGGAACGGAACTTAGAACTGGTTCCAGCCTTGAACCGGTTTGGAACGAGAAGGACTACCTAAGTTTTTCGTTCCGACTGGAACAAAAACCAACGCCAAAATATCTCCGGTTTCGTTCCGTTGGTTTAGATAAGGTATAGATCGCATCTCCCGTCCGTTTCGTTCCGACTGCTGATCTTACCTTCACTTGATCCCTTCCATCCGCTCAGACCCCTACAGCCGTTGATCTGATTACTGCTCTTGATCCCCCCCTTCTCTCCATCACCTCGCCATACCGCGCATAGGCATCTTCAAAATAAACCGCTGTCTGAAAAATTGTCTGCTCTACCGGCAGAGCTTGGCTACTTCTTTCGAATTAAAATAAATTTGGTTTTTAAGAATCAGAATAAAGCTGATCATGCAAAAAGTCTTGTAAAGGATAGGTTGACTGGTTTAAACTTCCACCAGTTGCGCCAATTTCCGCAACACGAGCGGTCGCGCGTTGTAGAAAGTACAACACCCTGTTTTGTTTTTTAATCCCTTTTTGTCTAAATTTTGTATGAAATCAATTAAATAAAACATTTTTGAGCATTCTAAATTTAAAAGAGAGTATATGTTCAAAATATTCCCTGAGAGAATAATATTTTGAACGTAAATGAAAATATGATTGAAAATAATAAAAACTACGATACAACTAGATAAATTTTTATTTACAATATTATTATCAGATATCATTATTTGCAGATCTAAAATGGTTGTTTTTATGATCAATTATTGTAAATAAGTTTTTTGAGGATCGATTTTTACAAATAAAGTTTAGATATTCACTGGCTGCTCCTCCCCCACCCCCCCCCCCCCCCCCCCCCCCCCCCCCCCCGCATCATCTTCATTACTACCCTCTACATAGATTTCTGTATTATGATCTAGAACATCTTCTGTTTCCTCTTTACTCAATTCCAAATTTTTATTTGATTGTTCTTTCCCCCCCCCTCGTCTAGTTCTGCAAAATTCGAGGAATATATTCCAGTTTTATAGGTTTCCATCAAACATTCCAAAAATTATCGCTGACTAAGATAAAGAAAAGCAAAAATGCAAAAGAAGCCCATTTGCATTATATCGAATCCAGCTGATTGCCGAGAAAGGTACAAAAAAAAAAAAAAACGAGAGCGGTAGCTTGTTGTACTTTGTGCAACACTGAGGACTAAATATCTTTCAATCAGGAAACTATCCTGGGGCGATTTTTTGTAGTACTAAAAAAAGGCGACATTTTAGCACTGTTTTCATGTTTTCGTTTATATCTCGTAAAGTATGTAAATTTGCTTGACATAGTATATGTAGAATATTAAATAGCAAGCACTAAATGTGGGACAATTTAAGGCTCACCGCATTTCTAAAGATCAATTGGTTGCGGAAATAAGCTCTCCAAATAATGGTGATTTTTCACAAAATTTGACATTTTTTGGTTAGCATCAAATCCTCAGCATACTAATGAAAGCACTGGTTTCACAAAAACAACTTCGGAAAATCATTTAAAGTAAATTTAATTGGCTTTGATTTGAAACCTAAAAGATGCCCGTAGGTCTAATAGTTTTCTCAGAAAGAAGAAAAGATTGGAAAATCGGATTTGGAGAGAAAATTGCAAAGACTCGTTTGACAATTGTGTAAGTCGGTAGGAACCGACCTTCTTCTTTTATATTTTATTAATATACACAGTTCATTTCTGCTTGAACGCTGATTATATTTTTGAAGTTAGCGTTTGTTACAATAAAGTTAAAAAAATAAATTTACTTGCTGGTAGCCTCCATTGAGGAAGCTAGTTTCAATAACAATTAACGGTTACTATTACTAGTTATCCTTGGCTTCCACCGGTACAAACAAGATAATCTCAAGTCCTCTTCCAACTCCCGGCCTCGAGTATAAATATACAAGTAGTAGCTCTACTTCTACTTTCCTCGAAAATCTTTTGAACTAGAATAAATGGATATCTGCGGCAAAAGAGCATCAAGCATTAATTTGTAATGCAGGGAAAATAAGATACTGTCGAAATTTCATTAGTGTGATTGTTGACACTCGGGAATTTGAAGAAATCAATGTATTTTTTCATTAACAAGAAAACGTTACAAAACGAAACCAATATAGTTGAAGTAATGCTCTGTGAATATTTTATTCCGTAAATCCAATGTTATATTATTTTATGCTAGATATTAAAATAGTTTTGAATAGTTGATTAATGAAATATTTTGTAGTGCAAGGTCATTATAAAAATATTCACTATTCATTAGCATGAAACAATAAATCTGAATCCAGAAATGAATGGTTGTTAAGGAGTATATGTGGATTATTTTACGTTGGACTGAATGTCATGGCGAATGAATCTGACAGGGATGTATGTGATAAAATCATTATGTAGACCCCTCAGAGAACTTATCCTATCTTTAGGATAAGTTCTATTGTAAACAACAATCGATCATGATACTACTAATTTTCAAATTTTTTAATTATTATTTTCCTAATATCAAACATATTAATAACTTAATAAAATTATTTCAGTTCACAATACCAAGTTGACTCAATGATCAAATAAACAATCATATTACATCCTTTTAAAATTAAATTATTTTATCATTACCGACTTGCTCAATTAGGAAAGATAAAAACCTTTCTAACAAGGAATCCAATTTTAAAATACTTTGCCAATATAATAAATAGCATCGCAAAATGTATAAAATTGTGTTAGGGTGGGTTAGGGTAGGCGATAAGATAGTTTAACATCTCATGGATAACTAAATACTCATTTTCCTTAAAGAATTAGAGTCAAATAACCAATTGCAGTTCATAAATCTGATGATAAATTTGTTAATTGAAATTTTTTTAGACTGAAATATTTCCCATGTTTAAAATATCAAACATAATATAATAGCTCTTTCAAATGGTTTGATGGTTTTGTAGTTGCAGCACAATAATACTCTTGACCATCATTTTCACATTATATTTACTCGACGTTATCTCATGAATAATAATGTAACCAATAAGGACCCAGTAGATAATTTATTTGAAGATGATGTAATAGTCAACAGGCACGGTGAGCTGCTAAAAACGCTTTTCCTTTGTAACACAATAAAGTCGACATTTATTCTTCATATGCTTTTTTATCTATTTTTAATGTTTTAATGTTTAATTTAAAAATATGGCCAAAATATCGAGAATATTTATGTTTGTTTTTAACTACAGTAAATATATAATTAATTTACAAGCACTTCGTTTTAAATAAAACATTTATAAATTGTAAAATTGGTGTGTATATCATTGTTAAATATAATTTGAATTTATTGTCTCTTTAGACTCGAGTTTATGTTATGCAAAATCATTTTCCAACAAGATGAACAAAACTTGAAAACAGATTCCTATAATTTTCTTTCAGTTTTGACAATATTCTTTAACTTATCATATGCTCAAATGATAATAATTCATTAACATTTTTCTGAAGACGAGATCATAGAGCCCGAATCATGTGAAATACGAAACTGAAGATCTTAGTTCAACAAACTAAACTTTTATATATATATATATATAAATATATATATATATATATATATATATATATATATATATATATATATATGAACACCGATGTAAATAAACAAATCAATAAGTTGCGGTATTTGACTGCATGAGAAATGGTGAAGTTGTACTTAGCTACATATTGAATGATACTCATGATGGCACACGTTTTGTGACTTAATAAAGTCAAGACGATTATCTACATTTCTACAACTGAATTCAGTGAATACAATAGGACCAAACAATCACAGGTTCAATGAATGAAATAAAATATGCCATTAACATTCTATCTAATTTTACATTCTATTATTTACGGTTACTAAGGTTGTTACAGAATATTTTAAAATACTAAATTCAAATAAAATACTTATCCTACTAAAATCATTTTTTGTTTTTATAAATCATGCATCCATATATACATATATAAAATATGATATGATATTTGAATAAGTTCATAGATTTTGCATAGGTTCATAGATTCATAAATTATCCATCCTATTACGTGAAATAGAATAAAATTGGCAATTAAATGACCTGAGTTTTAATTGGAACATAAAATTAATTTATTCAATTAAATAAATGCATGCAAAAAAATTAGTTTTATATTTTAGAGATATTGATTTATCTAGAATATTTTTAGATCAGTTTTGAAATTTGAAATTGATTTCCTTTATATCACTATCCTATTTACATCATGAAGCAATTTAATAGTTTAACAGTAAGGAAAGTAAAAAGAATATAGCTTACTCCTAAGCTCCTGAGCATCCGGAGAGCATTTCCCTCTGTCCATGAGGCAGTCCACATACTTCTTGAGAATCCTGTCGTTCTTAAGAATTTGATCAATGTCGATTTTGTCCCACTTGTTAGTGTAGGTTTGCTGGGTGCTGGCCTGGCACAAGGAGGCCAAGACAAGAGCGGGAAGGAGCAATCTTGTCAACATCTCTCATCTGACTGCCTCGCTCCCCTTGCTCCCGCTTCTCTCAAGGACACAAAAAAAAATACTTCTCCATAAATATATTAAAAAAATCATAAATTTATTCATTATTTAGGGAATAAGTTACTATACAACTTTATGGCTTCTTATTAACACTTACATAGCATTTCCAGCTTTACTGTTGCATAATTAAAGAATGTAAAATATCTACTTTTAGAACTAGTGGAAACGAATAGTCAACGTATAATGTTTCTATGGTATAATTGACGACATATTTAAATGAAAAACAATTGGTATTTTTGAGTCATTAATGAGTATTGTATCGACGAAGGTTCTCAATAGGAACTTAAGAGACGTAGTTACCACCAAAAAATAAAAAAATAAATAAATAAAAAAGGAAAAAAAATAAAAATAAATAAATAAAAACTCCATCGATTATTAACGGCTAAAAATTGGTATCATAACACAAAGATCGGAACAAAACCTTAAGATTTTATCAAAAATGTTTCAAACAAGTTGTTTGTATAAAGCCATTAATTTAGAGATATTTAAAATAAAGTAAAGAGAAATTAAAGCGTTGCTTTGATTTTTCAGTCATTTAATCTTTTTACAGTGACTTTAACGTGAAATATGTAATTAATTATATTATATTATATTATAACATACTATAATATATATAACCTTTAGCCTTTATAACCTTTATTTTTTCAAGTGTAGTTCTTTAATTATTTTAAAGATAATTAACGCGTGATTAATAAAGAATTTCCAACAAAAAATTAGATTAAATTAAATAAATAATAATATAAGATCTTCAATGAAATCTAATAGTATAAATTAAGGTTATATTTAGACATAAAACAAATATACTGTAACGCAATTAGCGGGAACAGCCGTTGTTATATATTTAATAATAAAGTACAGTGTGAAACTTCGTATGATAAAGTCGAGTTGCGTATGAAATTTGGTGTAGAGATGAACTAATAGTGCCAGTTATAATGTCAAATAAATAGTTTTGGTTTGTTTATATTGTTCTAGGTGTTTGTAAATAGGTTTTCTTTGTTGATAAACCTTTGTTCGCAACCGCTAGTGTTACAATTGGTGTCAGGAGTGGAGTTAGGTTAGTCATTAGTTGTATTATGGATACCAGATTTTATTTTTATTTTTTTTAAATTGTTTATTGAATAAATATTACAAGCTGCATCTTAATGGGCAAAAGGTAAATTTTATGGGCAGATGAGTCTGTTTTTACACAGACAACACCATGGTGTTGGAAAATCATATTTTGCCGAACTTTAGATGGAATATCGTGATGAAGTTGTCGTTGGATATTTTGTAACAAATCTTAGTAATCTCATAATTTAATCAATTGGGTAAACTATTTCAACACTATTCAACAGCAATACAAAGATGAATAAACTAACGATACTCCACATGGAACGGTAGAAATACCTTCCCCTTGTAAAAACAGACTCATCTGCCCATAAAATTCACCTCAAAAAGTAGTATTCTTCAACACAATCTGCATTTAGAAGCTAACGGCAAAATTAAGGTCTATGTTGATTATCATTGGATTTGGTTTCAATTTTTCCGTTAGCTTTTGTATGCAGATTGTGTTGAAGAACTTTTTGAGTTGAATTTTATGGATAGATGTCTTTTTTTTTACAGAGAAAGGTATTTCTAAAGCTAACGGAAAGATTGAGGTGTATGTTCATTATCATTGGGTTTTAAACCTTACATTGAAAATCTAATAAAATAAATCCTAAATAATAGTAATAAATAAATAAATGTAATAACATAAGATCCTTTGATCTGGTGTCGCTTTATTGACTGTTTTCCTTTATTTTCTATTAAACAATCATTTTTTTCTTTGCTTTTTATTGCAATGAAGAGTTTATAAAATGCACATTTTCATTAAGGGATTGTCATAATGTTATATTTACACAAGTAACGGATTTGTATGCCAAATGAGAACACCATGTTTTTTCGGTTTCATAAGTGAATTTCTCCATAAAATTGAAACAAAATCATTACGTTTAACATATCATTCAAAAGCTGATTAAATTTGCAAGTTTTTGTGAGATTTGACGTTTTGTGAATAGTTTTTTCGAAAAACGATGATCGTTGAAGTAATATAAGACATTATAAGTTCCCTAAATAAGATAAAAATTCTAATAAAAAAGTTCTATAAATAACGAATACTCAGCTGTAATAGAAAATTTAATGCTAAATCCGAAAATGTGGTCAAAATATGAAAAATATTTAAACAAAATGGAGATATTACAGTTTTTATGGAAAAAAACGTGGATTCCTCAAAAAAGTCTTTGATTTATCATATATCTGCAACGGATTGGAATAAAAAGGTGAGGTCTGCGGCATTTTGCTACATTTTTGATCTAGTTTCACCCATTATTTTTTTTTACACTAAGTGATAATCACCCTGTATACTGTTAAAATTACTTTATTATAACTGGGGTAAATTCAGAACAAACATCTCTCAACATAGCGTCCATTTAAACATAGCGTCACTCTCACAACAAGATGGCGAGGGCAGTGCTACCACACAGTGCACTGCCTGTCTATATTAAACAAACATCGTAATTATTATTTCTGACACCCTCCTCAATTTCAAGTCCCTTTAATACAAAAGATAAATAATAAAATAAAATACACTTGAAATTGCAAAAAATAAAAGTAAAAATAGCTACAAAAACAATAATTACACAATAAAACAAATAGAAAAACAGAATATTGCTCTCATTATTTTAAATTAAGTTCATCACAAAATTTTTTGAACTTGATTTTTCCCAATGGCTTGGTGAGGATATCAGCAATGTTTTCCTCAGATGCAACATATTTTGGAGCAATAACATTGTTCTTGATAAGATCCCGGATATAATGAACCTTGATATCGATGTGCTTGCAGCGTATATTTTCATTGCAGTGTATTTTCATGATTTTCAATCATCGATAAGGCACTTTTATTGTCCATGAAAAGACTTGCATTACATGAGGAACCATGAAATTCAGTAGCTAGGGACTTAATATACACAAGCTCAGTGGTAGCCATGGTCGCAGCATAGTATTCGGCCTCAGCGGTGGAGAGAGCTACAGTTGGTTGCTTCTTTGATCCCCATGAAACCAAGTTTCCACCAAAGAATACCGCCATACCACTGACACTCCTACGATCATTTTTATCAGCTGCCCAATCAGCATCAGCAAATGCATAAAGACAGAGCTCTTCTGGAGAAGTGAATGTAAGACTCAATTCTGCAGTTTCTTTTAAATATTTCAATATTCGCTTTGCAGCCTGCCAGGTACTTCGTGTTGGCTTGTCTAAGTAACTGCCTAGGTAAGCAGTTGAAAAACTAATGTCCGGTCTTCACATCACTGATAGATATGTTGAACACCCAATTAGTTCTCTATATGGTACATTATTTATTATCGGTTCAGTCCAGTCCACATTAAAGGTAACTTCCATTGGAGTTGCTCCTATTTTCCAATCATCCATATTGAATTTTCTTAGAACCTTTTTAATAAACAGTTTTTGACTGAGCTTAATCATATTCGCAGTTCTTTCAACTTCAGTCTCTAAGAAATGATTTAGGTCTCCTAAATTCTTGATATTGAACTCAGTTTCCATTTTATTAATTATATCTGCAACAACATTATCATTTCCCATATCAAGGAGGTCATCCACCCATACCAGAATATAGATATCTTTTCCAATATATAAACAAGCATCATTGCCAGATCTTTTTAAGCCATTTTTTACACAAAAGTTATTAAAACAGTCATTCCATACCTTGGGAGCTTCTCGAAGACCATATAAGGCACGATTTAACTTTAGAACTTTTCCATGAACTTTAAGGACACCTTCTGGAAAATTAATATATATGCTTTGTTCCAGTTTGCCATTTAAAAAAGCTGATGGAACATCGAGTTGCGTAATTTTAAAATTAATAATCAGTGCATTATTTAAAAACATTCTGATAGTGGATACTTTGGCCCCACTATAGTAATTTGCTATACTTTGTTCCTGGAAACCTTTTGCTACTAAACGCGCCTTTTTGGTACCATCTTCTTTGGTTTTAAAAACCCACTTAGTGTCTACAGCACTGCTTCCTTTTGGAAGGTCTGATATCTGCCAGGTACCAAATTTAGTAAGAGCTTGAATCTCATTATCAATAGCTTCTTGCCAACCTTGAGCAGCAGCTTCCGAGAAATTAACTGGATCTTTGTTATCTGAGAATACACTGAATGCTGCATTTAAAACATAATCTTGTAGATAATTAGGGGGTTTTATTTGTCTTTTAGAAGTCAGTTCTGGAGAATTAACAGGAGAAGTTTCTTCATCTTGATCTACGATAGACTCTTCTTCAACTGGATGGGATTCATATTTTGTGGTTTTATCAGGGGCATTGACAACTTCTGAGAATTTTATGTCCGATTCATCAAATGTCACATCCCTAGAAACAATGACTTGGTTGATGGCAGGATTCCACAAACGATACCCATTTTCTGCATAGCCCACCATGCGAGCTTCTTCTGCCCCTGGGTCTAATTTATTAGGTTTAGGAAGCCTGAAATATCAGGATTTACAACCAAAGATCCTCAATTCGTGGAGAACAAATTTTCCAAGAAAAATATCAGCAGGAATTTTGCCATTTAGGGCTTTCGTAGGGCAGCGATTCATTTGGTCAACAGCACATCTGACTGCCTCTCCCCATAAATTTTTGGGCAAATTACTATCTAAAAACATGCACCTGGCTTTATTTAATATGGAAAGATTATGTCTCTCTGAAACCCCATTTTGTTGTGGAGAATATCTTGCAGTAAATCTCTCCTGATTCCATTTTTGGTACAAAATTCACTGAAGCTATTAGAGGAGAATTCTCCGCCCTGATCCATTCTAAGCCTTGAAAATGTTTTCCATTCAGCATTTAGTCTTAAAATATATTCCTTAAGATGTTTTTCTGTTTCCGATTTATGTGTCATTAAGTAAACAACACCAAAATGGGAATGGTCATCTACTATGGACAGATAATATCGCTCACCATTTATGGCGGTGTGATTAGAGGGCCCCCAAACATCACAATGTAGCAACTCACCAACACGACGTGATCTCGGAGTTTTTGTTTCTTTAAATGATTGACGCCTTGCCTTCCCTTTTTCACATGTGTCACACATTTCTTTGCTGAAAGGTAAACCCATGAGTTGCAGGCCACGCCGGTTAATGTGACCTAGCCTCAGGTGCCACATATCATTATTAGAATCTGCTTTGTTGCTGGAATAACAAATAGAGCCTTTACATTTTTTAAAATTACAAAAGAAGAGATTTCCCCTCTGTACGCATGGTATTTGTGTGTCTTGAACAGAAATTTTAGCTTGGTTTTGCATGAAAATAACTTTGCAACCAGACTTTAATATTTTGGGAACAGAAAGGAGATTGTGAGAAAGTTCTTTTACTAAAAGTCCATCAATATTGATATATCTATCAGCTTCCTCACAATAAACCCTCAAAATGCCTTTTTCCTGAGCCTGAATGAACTGTCCATTGGCTATTTTAATGTTTACAGGAGAAATAGATACTACTAGAACTCCTCAGAGATTCACAGAAAAGTTTATCTGTAGCTCCACTATCTAAAATAAAAGTGACATAGTCTTTTTTACCTTCAATTGCTTGTGTTGTCATGGCAACAAAACTTATATCCCGCTCAGCAATATTTGTCTTTTTACCTCGCTCTTTCACAAAATTACCTCTTCTTGCTCCTCTGTAGCCTCTTCCTCTAAAAGATGTTAATTTTGGGCAGTTGTTCCTAAAATGCTCATTTGAGCCACATTTATAACATAGTCCAGTCAATAGGGAATCACTCCCATGTTAAATTTACTAAAAATAAGGGCCTGGTAATTAAGAGTAATTAAAAGTTTTCTGATAAAATGGAGATTTGGTGAGTTTTTTAGAGTTAGGGGCACGAGAACATGGCCAAAAGCAGTTTTTTTTTTTTTTCAATTTATAAGCAAATATAACGCGGCTTTTCATAAAATGTTGTATATAAAAGTTGTAGATAATAAAAATATCTACAATTTAAGCCATTGATCGTTCGATTCTGATGATTGGTTGTCGTAAAAAGTGCAAAAAAAAACCCTCTAAAATGTCCCTTTTTTGCATAAGAATTATTATAAACAAAAAGGGCCTTTTCAATACTTTTTATTGATGAAAAAGGAAGCTCTTTAAACCCAAAGAAAAATAGGATTTACCCCGTCCTCCTATCTTTATTATTTACTGAGATATACCTTTTGTTTATCTCGATATCGATATTTTCAATGCAAAACGGGCCGTTCGTGATTCACATTTTGAACTTCGGATGACCGGGATATTATTCTTAAGGGCTTATATTTTCATTATGAATTGCTAAAAAATCGATTTCTTTGAAAAAACATGCAATAAAATTGACTTGAAAAAGCGCCCGTTTTACAGCTATAAACAATTGAAGCTAGAGCGTCCGGTATTGAACCGATTTTGTTACAAATATAATAAATTAAAAGCTTACCTCTCAACGATTGATTTGAGCTATTCAAAGTGTAGCTACCATAAATAACAGCCGAGTTACGATTTTTTTTTTTTTAAATCACTACGTCATTTATTTTTGCAATCTCCAGATCTCTCCGCGTGATAGAAATTTAAGACAATGAAAATGCAATGTAGATACTGGAGAAACAACTGAGCAGTAGGTCCATTCGATTTGAATGTTGTAAACTGACTTTGAAATTTGAAAAATTTAGAAGAATATTTTAAGAAATTATCCAGATAACTTTGTTCATCGTCGGTAAAATAACATTTTTCTAATATTCGTTTGCATATAGCAACAAATTTTAAAATATGTCCTCGAATCGCACGTGAAAATGCATGGCCAGAAAGAATTTTTTCGACAGAGTTTGCTGCAAATATAGTTGTGAAAGCTTCTGTTAAGCCACTGCCATCCATCAAATATGAAATACTAGAAAGAAATTACATCAAAGAGTGAAATCCTCCTAACCGTACAATTACAGATTGAAGCCCGTGTGGATCATTCAATGGATCAATCGAAGCTATCAATTCACGTGCTTTCCAGTAAAGAGGCTGATCAAAGGTCACGAAAGCAGTAGATTGTTTAAGAGCTTGGGCTCGTGCTGAGGCTTCAATCAACACTGTGAAAATTGTATCGTACTGGCAAGGAGGATTATTCGCAAATTTTAAAGGAATAATCTTGGACACATGATACTGAAAACTTGTCGAGTAAGTTTCCCGAAAGCCCATCCACCCTTTTGTACTATTTGGAGATTGATTTTTTTTAATTAGCCATAACAATGACGTAGTGATTTTAAAAAAAAAAAAATCGTAACTCGGCTGTTATTTATGGTAGCTACACTTTGAATAGCTCAAATCAATCGTTGAGAGGTAAGCTTTTAATTTATTATATTTATAACAAAATCGGTTCAATACCGGACGCTCTAGCTTCAATTGTTTATACCTGTAAAACGGGCGCTTTTTCAAGTCGATTTTATTGCGTGTTTTTTTAAAGAAATCTATTTTTTAGCAATTCATAATGGAAATATAAGCCCTTAAGAATAATATACCGGTCATCCGAAGTTCAAAATGTGAATCACGAACGGCCCGTTTTGCATTGAAAATATCGATATCGAGATAAACAAAAGGTATATCTCAGTAAATAATAAAGATAGGAGGACGGGGTGAATCCTATTTTTCTTTGGGTTTAAAGAGCTTCCTTTTTCATCAATAAAAAGTATTGAAAAGGCCCTTTTTGTTTATAATAATTCTTATGCAAAAAAGGGACATTTTAGAGGGTTTTTTGCACTTTTTACGACAACCAATCATCAGAATCGAACGATCAATGGCTTAAATTGTAGATATTTTTATTATCTACAACTTTTATATACAACATTTTATGAAAAGCCGCGTTATATTTGCTTATAAATTGAAAAAACTGCTTTTGGCCATGTTCTCGTGCCCCTAACTCTAAAAAACTCACCAAATCTTCGGGGCATTTTAAACAGAAATACTTCTTTAATCGCCCTCAACAACTCTGTGCGGGTTGCTACCAGCCCTTATTTTTAGTAAATTTAACATGGGAGTGATTCCCTATTGACTGGACTATGTTATAAATGTGGCTCAAATGAGCATTTTAGGAACAACTGCCCAAAATTAACATCTTTTAGAGGAAGAGGCTACAGAGGAGCAAGAAGAGGTAATTTTGTGAAAGAGCGAGGTAAAAAGACAAATATTGCTGAGCGGGATATAAGTTTTGTTGCCATGACAACACAAGCAATTGAAGGTAAAAAAGACTATGTCACTTTTATTTTAGATAGTGGAGCTACAGATACACTTTTCTGTGAATCTCTGAGGAGTTCTATGTCCAAAGTAGTATCTATTTCTCCTGTAAACATTAAAATAGCCAATGGACAGTTCATTCAGGCTCAGGAAAAAGGCATTTTGAGGGTTTATTGTGAGGAAGCTGACCATCAGAATCGAACGATCAATGGCTTAAATTGTAGATATTTTTATTATCTACAACTTTTATACACAACATTTTATGAAAAGCCGCGTTATATTTGCTTATAAATTGAAAAAACTGCTTTTGGCCATGTTCTCGTGCCCCTAACTCTAAAAAACTCACCAAATCTTCGGGGCATTTTTGACAGAAATACTTCTTTAATCGCCCTCAACAACTCTGTGCGGGTTGCTACCAGCCCTTATTTTTAGGAGAGAATTTTCCCTATTGACTGGACTAAACAGGCACCTTTAGTTTTTGATGAGTTAAAAGAAGTTTTTTCTTCATAACTCTCACTAGTAGCCACTTCAGCTTGCTTCATCTTCATCTCAGCATCCAGTAGCCGGCTTTTGACAAACTCTAAAGTTATGTCAGAATTAATTGTTTCCAAAACTGTGACCACATTATCAAATCTATTTGGTAGCGTCAAGAGAAGGTTACAAATCTTGTCATCAGCATCCATTTTTTTGATTCTAATTCTAATTCTCTAACTATTGAATCGAATTTCATGAAGTGGGTCCGCAGATCAGAGGAACTACATTTTAATGTTTATAACTTCTTCCTAATGGCTAACTTTGTCAGGACACTCTTTCGTTCAAAAATGTTTTCAAGTGATAACATCATCTGATGAGATGTTTGGGCATCTTTGACATATTCAATAAACCTATCACTTAAACACTTCACAATTGCGGAACGCGCAACATCTTGTTTCTTCATTTCTTCATCCATTTCAGATATCTTTCTGTTGACACTGATAACGTCTAGTGAGCGTTTTTCTTCTAATATCAATTTAACACGGTACTTCCAATTGGAGAAGTTCGTACCATCCAACTGGGGAAAACCATCTTTGTACACTGATGTGGAATTAGCCATTTCGTATGGAGAAATAATAAAAAAAGTTACACGCACTGACTGGGCCCATAACCTGTTAAAACTACTTTATTATAACTGGGATAAATTCAGAACAAACATCTCTCTACATAGCGTCTATTTCAACATAGCGTCACTCTCTCAACAAGATGGCGAGGGCAGTGCTACCACACTGTGCACTGCCTGCCTATATTAAACAAACATAGTAATTATTATTTCTGACATATACAGTGTACACAAACATCCCTGGGAAATCCCAGACCAAGCTCGTCCCTCACTTATGGCAACGCAAGCCTGGCCCACAGTAATCCCAACGCTGTCGCTAGTGTGAGAATCTAGTGGAAGCTAAGCGGAAGCGCCACAGTCGCTCAGGGCTTGAGTTGTGAAGTTGGCCATTACCAGAACTCCATTAATATATATTTATTACAATAGGTCACGGGGCCATAGCCGTTTTAATCTGCGAGGAGGGTTATAACGATATGTGGAGCTGCATAATGAATTTTTCAGAGGGTTAGGGTGGTTGAAAAGGTTTTGATAGAATTTAGAAAACTTAAGGGATATCAGGTCAAGAACAAGAGGTATATTGAGATCATTATGAAGGGTTTCGTTGGAGACGTAATATGGAGCATTTACAATAGTACGAAGGACATTGGATTGGAAAGATTGAATACGTTTGATATTCGATTGTTTTGCTGTTCCCCACCGTTCAAGTCCATAGGTCCAAATAGGTTTAATCATGGTTTTGTATATGAGGACTTTGTTTTCAATGGGAAGGTGAGATGTCTTATATAGAAGTATATACAATTGGCTGGAATGTCTGTTAATTTGTTGCCTTTTAAGTCTTGTGTGAGGGTTCCATGTAAGTTTTTTGTCTAGGTAGAAGCCAAGATACTGTAGTGTGTCAGCACGGTAATGGAATATGATTGATATAAACAGGGGGCAGGATGTGCGTCGGAGGGTAAAACTTAAGTGAGTGCATTTTGCTTCGTTCACTTTAATCCTCCAGTTGTTGCATCAATCCTTTATTTTTGAAAAGTGACTTTGGAGATAATGGGAAGCATAAATAGGACTGGACCGAAAACGCTACTTTGTGGAACACCAGCCTCGATGGAGTAGCAGTTAGAATATTCCTTCCGTAGTGAACTCGAAAGGAACGGTTAAAGAGGTAGGATCGAATAACTAAGAAGAGGGATTGAGATAGATGGATTTTGAACTTGAAAAGCAAACCGGTCAAAAGCTTGCTCAATGTCTAGAAATGCGCAGGAGCAATATGATTTGCTTTCAAGAGCGGAGGAAATGTCCACAACTCTGAGGGCTTGTTGAACAGTGGAGTGGCTGGGAGGCGTTTGAGAAGGAGTTTTTCTCCTAGGAGGACTGTCGACTGATGAGCTCGAGATGAGATGTAAAAGAGTAATGAACTGTTTTATTAGATTTATTTTCGGGATCTCCAGACGTTCTCACATATCTCACAGGTATTCTGAAATTGGGTTGCTTTACCCCAGTTTCCGACATCAATACTTCCTAGGTGTACTCATATTTCAAACCTTGAAAACCAAAAAACCTACCTATATGCATGACCTCCTTACTCTGCGCTCCTCCATTCATCTCTTAAATACTAGAACCCAACCCATCAACCTGTACACTCCGGTGCATCGAACTGCATCCTTCGAGAAATCCTTTATTATCCGTGCTTCCTCTTTATGGAATTCATTGCCCATCTCAATTCGAATAAAATCACCAGATATACAAGTTCAGCTATAGATGCTTGTGCTGTTTCATTAATTGAACATCTCAGCCCCAATAAAACGATAGTCCAGTCGTTCGATGAGTGAGCCATTATAGCTGCCTTTAAGGTTCTGTGAAGGCGTTCAATCTTTCCGTTACTTTGCGGGTGATACGCTACTGTACGATCAAGCTGTGATCCACAAATTTTAGCCAATTTGACAAATAACTCGGAACGAAATGCGGTTCCTAAGTCGGTGAGAACTTATCGTGGGCTTCCAAATCGAGCTATCCATCCTGCGAAAAAACTCAGAGCTACTTCTTCCGCTTTTTGATGACGTAATGGTAGTACCTCCATCCAGTTCGTACAGCGGTCGATACAAGTTAAGCAATACCGATATTCCTGTGATGTCGGAAGTGGTCCAATCAAGTCGATATGAATAATGGCAAATCTTTCTGTTTCATTTGGAAAGCAATACAAAGGTGCCTTAGTATGTTTGGTTACTTTGCTTCGCTGACATTCTATACATGCTTTAGTCCACGTTTTTATATCTCGGTTGATATTAGTCCACACAAATTTAGGTAAGATCAAGTTTAAAGTTTTTTTAATGCCAAAATGTGACAAAGTGTGATTGATACTGTTTATATATTTTGAAAACGATTTTTTTTTAGGTACGTAGGGACGAATATTTTTAGAAGTGTCACACCAAAGTAAATTTCCTTAAATTAAATAAGTAAATTAGGAGTGCTGAATTGTTGAAATTTTATGCTGTTGACAAATTTTGACGAAGATGTTGTAATTCAGTATCGGAGACTTGTTCCGCTTCATAATTTATTGGGACAATTTCTTCCAAGCGTGACAAATGATCGGCGACAATGTTATTTTTGCCTTGGATGTGCTGTATGTCGGTCGTGAATTGTGAAATGTACTGGAGGTGTCTGAGGCGTCTAGACGAAGCCTTGTCGTGTTTTTGTTTATAAGCAAAAATCAAAGGAGCGTGGTCTGTATAAACTGTGAAGTTTCTTCCTCAAAAATAATTCTTGAAATGTCTGATTGCCAGGTACATTCTGAGGAGTTTACGATCGTAAGTTGAATATCGTTGTTCAGTTTCTGTAATTTTTTTTTTTTAGAAGAAGCTGATTGGTCTCCGTCTATCATGTTCCCATTGCTGCATTTCTGCGCCAGCTGATGTGGTAGAGGCGTCAACCTGTAGGGAAAGTGTATATTCAACATTAGGACAAGTAAGGAGGGTGGCGTTAGCCAATGTTTGTTTGGCCTATTCAAATTGATTGCTAGATTCTTCGGTCCACTCTATTTTTCTTTTATCATTTTTCATTGAGTAGTGTAAATATTTACAAAGAGGTGCTTGATTTTCTGCTGCGTGTAGAATATGGCGACGGTAAAAGTTTATGACTCCTAAAAGCCTTCGATGTTCTTTCGCAGTAACAGGCCTTTTGTATTCCATTATCGCCTTGAAACGCTCAGGGTCTGGTCTGATACATTCACCCGATATCAAATTTCCTAGAAATATTACTTCAAATGAACCGAATATAGATTTACTTAAATTAATACGCAGTCCGAAAGAATTCAGTCTTTCGAAGACTACCTTCAAATGTTCTAATCATTCTAGAACTCCTCTGTAGTTCTAGATGCAATAAGAATGTCATTGATATATACAAAACAATTAGGCAATCCAAACAATACTTCATGCATAAAGCGCTGAAAGGTGCAAGGTGCATTTCTTAAGCCGAAAGGGGAAAGGGGTTATAACAGATGTTTTATGCTTATCTTCTTCTACTACTGGAATAAAATAAAAGGCAGAATGCAAGTCTTGGAGAAAATTTTTTTGTTTTCTAAAATTTCAGAGACATCTTCAGCTCTTGGAACTGGGTAACGATCTGGCACTGTTCGCGCGTACAACGCTCTATAATCACCGGAAGTACGCCAGTGTCCATTTTTCTTTTTTGGAAGAGGGTTAGCCCACTGTGATTTTGATGGCCTAATTACGCCTTGACTTAATGACTGAAATTCTCTTTTTGCCATTTTTAATTTATATGGGTCTAGTCGACGTGGTTTACAGTAAACTGGAGGTCCACTAGATGTATTAATATAATGTTATGAACTGGCGGTGTAGGCACTAAGTTAGGTTTGGTGAGATTTGGATAATATTTTAACAAATCAGTAAATGAATAAGTAGATATTAAGGTACTAACTGTATCTTCGGCAGAAATTGTGTCAACAGACGCGGATACAGTCAGTTTAGTGATATTATCGATTATTTTTTTTTTTTTTTAAGTCGATTAATATATCGAATTTACGAAGAAAATCTACCCCTAGTATTGCTTTCGTTGTTTTTGCTATGAAGAAAGGCCATTCCATAGTACGTCTCAGTCCTTAAAATTTATTTTCACTTTAATTAACTATAACTATTTTATTTTAATTTTAAATTATCATCCAGATAAAAGGGAATTTTTTTCTGTTTACTCAATGTATTCACAACTGGTAGTTTATATTTTATGTTTATCATTAGTGAGGAACATGGCCGCTACTGCTATGCAGCTATCTAGAACAGCTCCCTGTTTACTCAAGTAATACCAGTGGTATTAGCGCAGGTATCAGCTCAGGACTTTACAAATATTGTGTATACACATAATTGAACAATTAGTGAAGTTTTCCTGTTAGGTGAGTCCCTAGAAACTAATTTATAAAGGTGGACTATAGGTGTGTGACAGGATAGTTGGGCACGACGTAGGTAGAGTTTCGACCTGCTGACGACTGTGGCTGGCTATCACTTACGTAGGCCTTCCGATTATCATCCTAGGTGGCGCAGTGAGTAAGGCGCTCGTCTCCTATACTCAAGCCCCCGAGATAGAAACTGATTGGACAGAGTTTTTTTTTTTTTCTGTTTATCTACTATATATTTGTCAAATACCACTCACTCACTTAACACGAAATCTCAGAAACCACCGAACGGATTGGAATGAAATTCGATATGTAGCTTCCTCTAGGGCCGTAAGTGCTCGCTAAGAAAGGAATTTAAAAAAATCGGCCTGGATCGCGGCTAATTCGCGAAAAATGCGATTTCAATTTTTATTGGGTGAATAATAAAAGATTAATTATCATATGGTATTTGGATATAAGCTAAGTTAAAAAATAGGTTAGATCTTTAAGCCGCTAACTTTGACCACCGTTTAAGTTCCTTATAGTTGTAAAAAAACAAAAATACGATCGATGTTGAAACCTTATAATATTGGTACTTTCTGTGAACTCATGGTAGCTGCAGAGGTTACTTACAACTTACAAGTTTGAGCTGTTTCGTAAAGAGAAGCTCATAAAAGACTTATGTTAAAGAGGAGGTTAAAAGACTTATGTTCTCTGGTGATGACATGTAAGGCCAGTTCGATGTAGGGACAAAAAACTGATAAGAATCAGTGAGTTCTATCAAGTGTATGATTCTCTTCAGTATCGTATCATGTTCTACCATGGAGAAGAAAGATACAGTATAAACATCCCTCTGCGTGACCCAAACTCCAATACACCACTTAAGAAAACTGTGTCTGCAGCTGATTTTTATGCCTAAATGTTAGTGGAGCGAGGAGGTGAAGAACCTTATTTACTTTAATTTAATAATATCATCAACCAATTAATGCTTGATATGTACGCAAAAATAGTAACAGAAAGACTAAACTTTCTTCAAAAAATTTGAGAAGTTAAGACTATATTCACTTAAAGTATGCCATAATAAGAAAAGCTGATGGTCTGGTATCAGAGCTGGATAAGATGGTAGTGCTGCCTCGAAGCTTCACTGGAGGGCTATCAAAATAATATAAAATTAACTTTTGCAAATTGTCAAATTTACTTATTGAAATTATTCTAAGAATGGAATTGTTCAGGTTTATTTAAGTAATAATAATTATCAACGTTAAGCTTAACTTTTACTAATTTAAGTTGTCTTCATCCTAATGATATTAAACCGTAGCGGAGCGGGGTACTTTCAGCTAGTTATTTTATAGATGTGTTTTTATATATATCTATACATTTGTTTTTCTTTATTTTTTTCTCTACTTTAAATAATACTATTTATTATTTAATATCAATTAGCAATAATAATTATTATTAATATGGAGTGTGAAAAATCTTCGTGTTTTGACTCCGATGAAGAAATGCCATGTTCCGACTTCAGCGAATCGGACTCGAAGTTCCTTAAGGGTAGAACTATGTCAAAAAGACAAAGAAATACTGCTCTTGAGCCCCCTGGGAACTCTCCGGACAAAAAAAAAAAAAAAAAAAAAGAGAAGGAAACAAAAAGAAAAAAAAACTGAATCAACCTCCCACTCCACCACAAACACGCAGTAAAGCAGTCATCACAGCAGCTACGCCTATCGAAACAGCTAACTGATTTCAGCCATTGACTAACATGCCTTCGGATAGCTCAGTTCAACAACCACCAAAACCTCCTCAAACAGATATAAAACCACCTCCTATCTACGTTACCGGCGTAGATAATTACATTCAATTTTGTCTACAGATTTCAGAATTAATTGGTCGAACAAATTTCCAATGTCAATCCAGATACCATGACATAAAAATAAACACTGAGACAAAAGATCACTATAAATCATTGGTAGCCCACCTAAAAACCCAAAATATTCAATTCCACTGCTATCAATTAAAAGAAGACAAGGCCTACAGGGTAGTACAACGGGGCCTTCACCAATCTGTACCTCCTGATTTCATCAAAACCTGGAGCAGTTGGGCCATAGCGTCAGGCATGTCTCCAACGTTCTCCACCGCACTGAAAAACGCCCACTCCCATTGTTCTTTGTGGATCTGGAGCCAGCAGATAACAATGTATAGGTTTTCAACATCAAAAGACTGGTGTACTCAGTGGTCAAATTTGAAGTACCTCGAGTTAAAAAAGAAATAGTACAATGTACTAGATGTCAAAACCTAGGACACACGAAAACGTATTGTAATCGTCAGGCAAGATGTGTTAAATGTGCAGGGCCACATTTAACAGCAACTTGCTCAAAAACAAGATATACGCCTACCTTGTGTGTCCTCTGTGGTGAAATCACCCTGCTAACTATAAGGGCTGCCAGGTATACAAATACAGGCAGAAGCAAAGAGCCTCCAACTCTGCTACAAATAGAAATCCTCTGTTAGAAATCCTGAAACATCCGAAGCAATAGTAACTTCCTTTCAGAATCAACAGAACATTTCAGTCGACAATTTTCCTAGTCAATTTCCTCCTCTGCCATCAACATCAAAAGCTCAACATCCCATCACTTTAGCCGTTCAACTTGCAGAACCACAGCCATCAACCTCAGCAGCGGTGTCATCTCAACTTCATCAACCAACTAATGAGTTCACGTCTGTTAATCCTCGATGATCCGAAACTCCTTGGCAGTTCTTTTATGGAACGCAAATGGTTTGCTCAATCACAGAAATGAACTAGATATATTCTTACACGACAATAACATTCACGTTGCCCTAATTACCGAGACCCACTTGACGCCTACTTCTTATTTCCACATTAAAGACTACATCACGTACAGATCTGACCACCCCGACAAAACAGCCCATGGTGGTACTTGTATCCTTATCCATGGATCACTAACCCACACCCTGATTCCTTCCTCTCCAACTGACACCATTCAGTCTACCGCACTAATCCTATCCTCCCTTCCATTTAACCTTACTCTTTCAGCTGTATATTGTCCTCCAGGAAATAGCCTTTCCCAAAATATTCTGCAATCCTTATTCCAATCCTTTGGGCGGCGCTTCATTGCAGGTGGGGATTACAACGCTAAACACCAGCGATGGGGCTGTAGAACATCCAATTCCCGAGGTAGTGTACTTCCCCGTGTATCATCCGGAAACAATTACCCTATCCTTTCACCTAACAATCCTACCTACTGGCCTACATCCCTAAAAAAACGCCCTGATATTCTGGACATATTCGTTACCTCTCAAATACCTACTTCCCAAACTACAATAGATTCTTTAGATGACCTTACCTCTGACCATAGCCCAGTTTTGCTTACATTACATTCTACTCCTATTATCAAACCTTCTCCTCCATCCTTGATAACTGGACGAGGAAACTGGGACAAATTCCGTTCGGCTTTAGAAAACCATATAGACTTTAAAACTCCTCTAAAAACATGTTTACAAATAGATGCGGCAATAGAACATCTTACTAAATCAATACAAACCAGCATAACAGAAAATACTTCACAAATAGAATAATACATTCAGAAGGCATGGTCTTACCTCATATATTCGGGTTTTACTTGTAGAAAAACGACGAGCTAGAGCCAAATGGCATAGGACTCGATACCCATCTGACAAAACCAATTATACCAAATTAACTAACAAACTTAAATCAGAACTTAAAAAACTAAAATTTGAAAATTTACAGAAACAAACTGAACAACTATCTGTTTCCGAATAATCATTATGGACTACGACCAAAAAACTTTTAAAATTCAAAACCTTCAATCATCCTCTCTTTACTCCAGCTCAAACCTGGACCAAATCTGATTCAGAAAAATCACAGGTATTTGGTGAACAATTACATAATACTTTTAAACCTCATTCTGACATCCTAAATCCTATCCATGTAGAATGTATTGAAACAGAACTGACTATTCCTCTCCAAATGACCCTTCCTCCTAAAGCCTTCCACCCTTCAGATATAATATCTATAATCCGTAGATTGCCCTCCAACAAAGCTCCTGGACATGACCTTATTACCTCAAGAATCCTCAAATGTCTTACAAAGAAAGCAGTACTACTCCTAACTTATATTTATAACGCTATCCTCCGTACTACATATTTTCCCGATTCCTGTAAATTATCAATTATTAAAATGATCCCAAAACCTAAAAAACCGCCAGAAAATCCTTCCTCATACAGACCTATCTCTCTCCTACCTATCATGGGCAAAATCCTTGAAAAGCTCCTTTTGAAACGCCTTTATCCCTTCCTCGATTCCAACCACATTATTCCTGACCACCAGTTTGGATTTTGTCAGTTTCACTCCACTACCAAACAGTGTCATCGTGTGGTGGATGTTATCTCATCTGCGCAAGATGTGTTGTACGGGTGTCTTTCTTGACGTTGAACAGGCCTTTGACCGGGTTTGGCATCCAGGACTGCTTTATAAACTTCGCCAATTCCTTCAATCTACATATTTCCTCATCCTCCGTTCCTACCTTTCTGATAGAGTATTTAAAGTTAATCACAATTCTAAATACTCATCTATCTTTCCCCAGACCGCTGGTATTCCTCAAGGTAGTATCCTGGGTCCCATCCTTTATACAGTGTATACAGCTGATATCCCAACCCATCCTAATACTATCCTCACAACCTATGCTGATGACACCAGCGTGTTATCAGTCAATGAAGATCCATTTGCTGCATCCCAGACACTCCAGTCACATATCACCTCGCTTGAAGAATGGTGTCATAACTGGAGAGTTAAGATAAATCCTAGCAAATCCCAGCAAATAACCTTTACTCTCCGTCGAAAACCTACCTCATCCTGTCCTCCTGTTTCCTTTAATGGTGTACCGCTAAATAATGTGGAACAAGTACGATACCTGGGATTTTATCTGGACAAGAGACTTACCTGGAACCCTCATACAAGATTGAAAAGACAAGAAGCTACACGTCGATTTAGACTGTTACAACACTTACTTGACAAACGTTCAAATCTCCCGATTCACTACAATAAACTTATCTATATGACAATTATCAGACCTATTTGGACTTACGGTATAGAGTTATGGGGATCCACCAAACCATCGAATTCTTACCGCATCCAATCACCCCGATCCAAAATCCTTAGAAAAATCCTTAATGCTCCTTACTTTGTCACAAATGAAATCATCCACAATGACCTTAATATCCCATACGTCGCTGATTTGGCACGAACCAGATACCTCTCCTTTCATAATAAACTCACTCCGCATCCAAATCCACTTGTTGCACAACTTGCTTCCCATTCCATTCCTGGCAATCCTCCGAGGCGCCTGAAAAGAAGATGGCCTCGGGATCTTCTTTTGTAAATTTCATTAGAGTACTATCAATGGGTAGTTCCTCTACAAGTCTTAATCATGTTATCATATTGCATTGTATACAGCCTATTTACTGGATGTATTTTCTAATACAGTTGTAAATTTCAATTAATAAAAGATAACAAAAAAAAAATTTATCATTTTTTCACTACATTTTGTAATATACAGGGTGAAATCTCTTAGTGTAAAAAAAAAAAAAAAAAAAAAAAATGGGCGAAACTAGATCATAAATGTAGCAAAATGCTGCAGACCTCACCTTTCTATTCCAATCCGTTGCAGATTTACGATAAATCAAAGACTTTTTTGAGGAAACCACCATGGATAGGTAGAAATGCCTTCCCCTGTAAAAACAGACTCATCTGCCCATAAAATTCACCTCAAAAAGGTGAATACAGTAGTATTTTTCAACACCATCTGCATTCAGAAGCTAACGGCACAATTGAGGTTTTCAATGTTCATTATCATTTGATTTTAAACATTACATTGATAATGTTATAAAATAAATCCTAAATAATAATGATAAATAAATAAATGTAATAACATAAGGTCCTCTGTTCTGGTGTCGCTTTATTGACAGTTTTCCTTTATTTTCTATTAAACAATAATTTTCTTCTTTGCTTTTTATCCCAATGAAGAGTTTATTATGTTTAAAATGCATATTTCCATTAAGGGATTGTCATGTTTTATTTACAAAACTAATTGATTTGCATGCCAAATGAGAACACCATGTTTTTTCGGTTTCAAAAGTAAAGTTCTCCATGAAATCGGAACAAAATCATTACGTTTAACATATCATTCGAAAGCTTATTAAATTTGCAAGTTTGTGGATGTGGCAGATTTGCAGTTTTATGGATAGTTTTTTTTAAAAAATGGTGAGCATTGAAGTAATATAAGACATTGTGACTTCCCCAGTGCTTGTTTGGACTCAGAAGAGAGCAGAGCTCAGAGGATCACCAGAACAGATAAGCTAAAACCAACTATTTCTATTACATTTCATTTATTATTATTACTATTATTTTTTTTTTTTTTATAGAAATAATTTTAAAATTAAACAATGAATGGGACTGACCCACCAAGTCCCAATGTAAAGCGTAGAAAAAGAGGGAGGATAAAATCGCCTATCGATAATACCCCCATTTTTGCAAACCAAAAAATTTCCCCAACATATATAGTTTTGATAAGAAAAGACGAGGGAAACATTAAAAATGTATCACCTTTTTTTTATTAACAAATTCATAACAAATACGGTAGGTACTACAAAAAATATTAAAAAACTTAAAGACGGAAATTTGCTCATTGAAACAGTCAATGCAAAACAAAGTGAAACATTATTAGCAATCAATAATTTTGGTGGACAATTTCAAGTCGAAGCTAGTCCTCATAGATCATTGAACTATTTGAAGGGCGTAATTAGATGTTACGACTTACAATTTGCCACTATAGAAGAAATAAAAGAAGAACTAAAAAATATCGTTACCGATGTTACTAGAATAAAAATTTAAAAAAACGGAAACGAAATATATACCCATACGTATATTTTATCATTTAATACACCAAAACCCCCCGAAGAAATTAAAATAGGATTTCTCACAGTAGACGTAAAACAATACATTCCGAACCCGAAGAGATGCTATAATTGCTTAGGTTTCTCTCATCCAACTAAGGATTGTAAAAAATTATCAATTTGTTCTAATTGTGGGGAAAAACAACATACTAATAACTCTAAATGCGAAAACGAAACCAAATGCTCAAATTGTAAAGGGGGCCACAATGCCTTAGATAGGAATTGTCCCGTTTTTAAACTACAAAAAGAAATAAAGGCGATTCAAGTAAACAATAAAACCTCATATACTGAAGCCAAAAAAATTATAAAAAGTAGAAACCCTATCATGTTTCAAAAATCCTTTTCTGAAATTTTAAAATCAACTGAAAAAAAAGAAATAGGAATTCAAGTGGAGTTCACTATCCCACAGGTTAGCTTTAAGGCTAACATTCAAAGTGCTGTTAAGCCGAATTTAAATAATAAAACAATAAAAAAACATAGTATCACCCCACTCCCTCTCCCTGCCCCCCTCCCCCCACCATCTCCTATCCAACCCCCTCCTATTCCTATTCCAACTAATCCACTTCGTCCTAAAACACGAAGCTGCTCGGCAGGTACTGCCACCCCCTCCCCCCCACCATCCTTGTCTCTACCCCCCACTCCGTCAAGCTCCAGAGACCAAGGTGATAACGCATCCTCAATCCCTGATAACGCACCCACTTCACCCATGTCTATCGAAGATACGGGCCAGTTGGTCGATGATCAGGGGTTTAAAAAAGTGATTAATAAACGGAATGCAAAAAGAGAATCAAAGACTAAAGAAACTGAAAAAACTAAACAATTTACTAACACTGATAACCTACATGACAAACAATAATAATAAAATTTATAACATCCGGTATTATATTATATATTCCTACGATAGAAATAATAACAATAATCTCTCTATAACTTTCAGAATAATATTATCCACTCAGTTACGTAACGTAAACATAGATAATACAATAAATATTTACTTTCTGCCATTTACTATTTCACATTCACAAAATACAATAAACTCCATCTACTGCAGTTTTCCAATCCCAGATATATACTTTCTTAATTTTATAAAACCTTTTATTATATTAATTAATTATTCAAATAAAATATATATAAAATTTCCTAATCCTAAATTAAATAGTCTTTTAATTATTATTAACTGTTTAAAACTATATATTTGTGCCTTTATTTACTCATTCGTCTCTTTTCTCCTCATAATGTTGGTAAATATCACAATGTTGTTATCACTGTCACGTACATATATATCTGTTATACACGTAAGTATTCCTTTTATTTACTATATTACTGTTCCTATCTGCTTTTACAATCATTTTATCGTTTTCAAGTTATTACTTTTTATCACTAGGCCAGTTGTACCACTACAATGGAAGTACTATATAAATTATATTTTTATGTGTTTTACGGATTTAAGAATTTTTTTTTTCTTTTTTTATTTATTTATTCTTTATTTTTTCCTTAGTCTATCTTTGTTCTTCTCTTTTCCTTTGGCTTTTCAAGTCTGCAATAATTTTTTTTTTTTTTTTTTTTTTTTTCAATTCTGTATCTCCTTACGTCTCTTCAATTCTGTATTACCTATGTATGTACCACATTATTGTGGTATTGGTGTATTATATACATATTCTGCTACTATGGGTTATACAAAGCTATTTTATTTTATATTTATTTGTTTATATATTTCTAATCCATTACAAATAATCCTTTAATGACCTTAGTTCAATGGAATTGTAATGGCTTAAAGACTCATTTCAATGACCTGAAGGTTCTTATTCACGATAAAGACCCGTTTTGCCTAGCCCTCCAAGAGACTCATCTTTCAACAAATGACAAATTCAATTTAAAAAACTTTGAAATCTATAGAAATGATACTTCAAGCTCAAACAATAATCATCATGGGGTTTTAATAGCGGTAAACAAATCTGTATACTCCAAACAAATACCATTAAACTCCTACCTCCAGACTGTAGCAGTCTCCGTTCACCTTCGCTTCAACTTGACCATTTGCAATCTTTATTTATCACAGGACCGTACAATAGATACAAAAACCCTACTAGACATATACAAACAACTGCCACAACCTGTTCTTTTTGTTGGAGATTTTAATGGCCACAATCCCTTATGGGTTCACAAGATATTAACGTTCGGGGTAAAATAATAGAGAGCTTTTTAGACCACTCAAATCTTCTTCTACTTAACACCGGTGAACCTACGTTTCTCAGCTCCAGCTACAGAACTTACTCCTCAATTGACCTTTCCCTTTGCAGCCCTAGCCTTTACAATACAATAAACTGGACAGTTTCACCAGACCTATGTGGTAGCGACCACTTCCCTTTGCTTATGAAATTCATAAATATAAACCCCACTCACACCAAACCGAGATGGGTCCTAGACAGAGCAGATTGGAATCTTTTTAACTCCTTGATCACACCACCTCAAAACCACCCATCCGAAATGAGCACCGACATTGGGTGCGAAATTATCACTAATAAAATTATTCAAGCAGCTACAGTGTCTATACCTATGACCTCAGGCTCCCCAAAAAGACCACTCGTTCCCTGGTTCAATGATGCTTGCAAAAAGGCAATTAAAGAACGTCGTAAGGCCCTTAAAAAATTTCAAAAATCAATGACTTCCGAAAACATGACGGAATAAAAAAAACAGCGAGCTATTTGCAGAAAGTTGTTTAATTCATGTAAATCAGATTCATGGAAGAAATTTACAAGCTCTATAAATTCCTCTGCTACATCAGCTGATATATGGAATAAAGTCCGTAAACTCACCAAAAATCAATCTTCCACACAATACACCATATTAACAAAAGGCCAATTATCTGACGATCCCCTAATTGTATCAAACATATTCGCCGATTTCTATGACAAAATTTACAAAACTGAAACAATAGCAACAGTACCGATGAAATAGAAACAGACTTTATGGAAAATTTTGAAACAGAATATTATAACATCCCTTTCTCAATGTGGGAATTCAAAAATATCCTAAATACTGTTAAAGGAACAACGCCTGGCCCGGACCAAATACATTATGATATGGTCAAAAACCTGTCTGCTGATACCCAAAAATGGTTACTTGAATTCTATAATCATGTTTGGCGAACGGGACTCTTTCCAAAATCCTGGCGCAATTCAATAATAGTTCCTATTCTAAAAACTGGAAAAGATAAAAGGATCCCAAACAGCTATCGCCCTATATTTCTTACAAGTTGCCTCAGTAAGATTATGGAGCGCATGGTGAATAAAAGATTAATGTGGGTCATAGAAAACAACAATTTACTTCAACCATTTCAGTCCGGTTTCCGTAAGGGAAGATCCACTGTAGATCACCTGGTCATATTGGAAGCCGAAGCCCAATATTCATTCATCAATTCCCAGCATATGATTGCTATATTCTTTGATTTAAAAAAGGCCTTCGATAACATCAATCACAAAGTTATTCTAAATAAACTATCATCCATTGGAATCAGAGGACAGTTTGTCACATATATTCAACAATTTCTATCAAATCGCCACTTTAGAGTCAGGATAGGATGCGAGCTTTCAGATATACATAAACAAAGCAACGGTGTTCCTCAAGGTTGTGTCCTTAGCCCAACTTTATTTTGCCTAGCAATAAACGACCTGGGACTAAATTTACCGAGAGGTGTCAAACCCCTATTGTTCGCTGATGACCTGGCTATAATTTGTCGCTCAGAAAACATCTACATTATACAAACAAAATTACAGGAAGCCATAAATAGGCTGCTTTGCTGGTCTTCATCCTTTGGCCTACAATTCTCCTCCGAAAAATCTAATTGTTTGCACTTAAATCGTAAAAGAAACACTCCTACCTCTCCTGAACTCCGATTAGGAAACTCCATAATTCCCTACACAAACAATCACAGATTTTTGGGCATGATATTTGACCGCAGACTAACTTGGGAATCACACATTTCCACTCTAAAATCATCATCCACAAAAAGACTCAAAATATTAAAATATCTTAGTGGCACCTCCTGAGGTTCCGACAGGCACTCATTATTAAAAATCTATCGAGCTATAATATGTTCGAAATTGGACTATGGTTGTTTTATCTATGGTTCTGCTCGACTCCAAATACTAAATAAAATTGATTCCATCCACCATGCTGGAATTCGTTTATCGACGGAAGCGTTTCGAACAAGTCCCATTCTTAGTTTATGTTGTGAATCAGGGATACCCCCACTATTGTTCAGAAGAAAAAATTTAGCAGTTAATTATATCTCCAAAATCCTACCTTAGTCCGAACACCCAGCACTTAAATACATTTTTGATTCAAAATTCGCTAAATTATTTTCTAAAAAGCCGAACGCAACACTTCCTTTTTCAGAAAGAGTAACTTCAGCTATCAAATTCCTAAAAGAAATACCAATATATGAACAAGAAATTCATAACCCTCCATGGACAAACAAACCTCCTGAAACACTGCTTCACTTAACCAGACTTCCTAAAAATAATACCCCTCCTTCTGTATACAAATCTGAATTTTTCTGTCTCCTTCATTTTTCTGTCTCCTTCAAAGTATACCAAAACCTTTTGAAATTTATACTGACGGATCTAAATCCGATTTCTCAACCGCATCTTCTTTTGTTACCCATAACTCCACTCATAATATAAAACAGCATTACACAAACTATGCAATATATTTACGGCCGAGCTCCATGCAATATCATCAGCACTCCACTACTCCATGTCAATAGATCAAAGCATCATCGCAATAGTTACGGACTCGTTAAGCTCATTAAAAGGCATCAGCAACATGTACCCCAAACACCCGATTATTCTAAAAATCCATTACTACCTCAATCAATATATATGGAAAACATGGGAAAGTCGGTATACTTTATCTGGATTCCGAGTCACACAGGGATTATTGGCAATGAACTCGCAGACATAGCAGCGAAACAAGCACTTACCCTCCCTGGTCGTGGCGTGGCTATTTTAACACCACAAGAAATGAGCCATCCCCTCAAAAATAAAATTCTCCAAAATTGGCAAAATATGTGGAATGAAAGTCCACCAAGCAAGCTAAAGGAAATTAAAAAGTCAGTAAAGCCATGGATCTCATCGAGTCATCAGAATCGTAGGGAGGGGGTAGCTATGGCTAGATTGAGGATCGGCCATACGAGGCTGACCCACTTACATCTGATAAAGAAGCAGCCAACGCCAAGGTGCCAACATTGCAATGGCTCCCTAACTGTGAAACATATATTTCAATAATGTGCTTTCTATCTCAAGAAATTAACTAGAATAGGACTTTCAACTAATATTTCGGACACCCTCGGAAATGATATATCTAAAGCCAAAACAGTTTTTAATTTTTTAAAAGAAAATGATCTGCTTAACAATATTTAATTAATTGTCAACAAAATAATACTTATACAACAAATTTGATCTTAATTTATTTAATATATTATATAAATTAACATATTATATAATATATAATATGTATTCTCTTAATCAATTTTCTCAGGAGTCCTGTGGGGCTGTGGCTGGGGGGCGGGGGCGGATCGGTCCCGCTTGGCGGGGAATGCGACACGGCTGCATGGGCTAGTTTTGCTCCAAACCTCGTGGGGATGTAGACTTTTCCATATAGAATAAATGTAAATGGTTTTTATCTACATTCCACAAATGAGCTTTGTATAAAAAAAATAAGAATAAAAAAAAATTATATACATATATACAGATAAGCAAGCCGTGGCGTTTTTCCTTCTCGGCGGGTGCGACTTGTCTCTCCTTGGGGCGCGCCCCTATCCGCAGCACCCATTCAGGGCCAAATTATAAATAGAATTAATCAAAATTACGCAGGCATTGATGACCTTAGGGTCTTAAATTAAATTAAATTAAATGATACAAAATTACTTTAATTAATGAAAAAAAAAGTTAAACAATAATATGTTCTTAACATATAAAGAACCAAGCTTCTGTGTAAAAAAAAAACACCATAGTGACTTGCCTGTTCTGTTTTCTGGTATCCAAAAAAAAAAAAAAAAATAATAATAATAAATAATAATAATAATATATATATATATATATATATATATATATATATATATATATATATATATATATATATATAAAGGTTATTGTTTTATGAATTAATATTGTATGTATCCTTTTGATAATTTATTCATTTCTATTTTGTATTTTTCATGAATTTCTCGATACTTTATTCACTTATTACCTTTATATAATATATATATATATATATATATATATATATATATATATATATATATATATATATTTTTTTTTTTTTTTTTTTTTTTTTTTTTTTTTTTTTTTTTTTTTTTTTTTTTTTTTTTTTTTTTTTTTTTTTTTTTTTTTTTTTTTTTTTTTTTTTTTTTTTTTTTTTTTTTTTTGATACCAGAAAACAGTTCAACTTTTTTTTTCATTAATCAAAGTAATTTTGTATCATTTAATATAAAATTTAAACAATAGCAAAAAAACAATTAAATCATTGTAATTTATTTTAATTTATATGGGTTAAAATAATTATATAACCTTAATTTGAATTTAAATTATAAATGACCCCATTTACCTAGTAATAAAACTGGGATAACACATGTTGGCTTCCACAGGAAAAACTAAATAACAGATCGATCTTGTAATTAATATTTATAGTAGCATATATATTTTTGGGGTAGGGACTTTTCACTATGAAAAACAATCACTGCCCCAGGTGAGTGCTGGTTAAACTATTGTCATCCAAACGATGAAGAAAATAAAAAAGAGAAAAAATAATACTAATTATGTGCATGAAAATTTGGAAAATCTGAAAATAAACTATTATTATAACAAAACACCATTAATAAAAAATTAATGTAATTCTGAGTTAATACTTTACTAAAAATATACGGGGCGAGTATCACTTAGTGTAAAAAAAAAAAAAAAAAAAAAAAAAAAAAAAAATTGGGTTAAACTAGATCAAAAATGTAGCAAAATGCTGGAGACCTCATGTTTCTATTCCAATGCATTGCAGATATACGATAAATCAAAGACTTTTTTGAGAAAACCACGTTTTTCCCATAAAAGCTGTAATATCTCCGTTTTGTTTAATTATTTTTCAAATTTTGACCACATTTTAGGATTTAGCATTAAATTTTCTAATATATATGAGTACCTTTAACATTTTTTTAATTTTTTCTACAGATATATGTATCTTATTACATCTGAATTTAATATCATCAAATGCTAAGATCAACATTTTTTAAATTATGTGTCAGAGATAATCTCTTAAATTACAAGAGACCTAGAGTATAACATAATTTACGTGACCGTAAATTCGGCTAAATTGATGCTTTCAGATATATCCTTTTGTGCAGTGCTCACTATTTTTGACTAAGGGTTATAAATTATTAAAAGGAATCAGAAAATTTTGTATTTTTAAGTAACATTTATTATAAAAATAATCAGGACTAAACCTAAAAGAAATCAACACAGGCAGAAATAAAAATTTTAAAAAATACATATAAAAATATTAATTTATTTATAAACTTAAGTCCTAAGCAATACACTTGTAATATCACATATTGTTTTTCTTCGGTTTCCATGAGATCACATGTGACTATTAATAAAATAACAAAATCTGTTGACTAAACCATAAATAAATAAAAAGCATATCTTTTAAAATAACATTATTAAAATTAAGAACAAACATAGTTGTAGATTAAATTATTAAAACAAATATCATAGCACAGTACAATCCTAAATTATTAAAGCACAGCCAAACAATAATTTGCAGGAATGTAAATCAAGAAAACTTTGAGCAGTTAAAATGGCCAAGACCAAAGATAGTTGGAAAAGTATGTGAGTGTGTGCATCAAACATATATATGTTATATATATATACACACACACACACACACATTTACAAAGAAAATACTACATTCCATACAATTTTAAAACAAACAATTATGTTCTCAACATTAAAAGAAAAACATAGTATAGGAACCTTTACTAATCTCTTGCCTAGTCATGATATTAAATAATTCAAAATAAGAAATTCATAAACTAAAATTTTAAAAATGAACGATAACTAGGAAAACCTTTTTTTACTGAAAATTGAAATTACTTCATATAATATTTAAAGGGAATACTTTCAAATACCCTGGAAACCACTATAAAATAATTAAAATAAAAAACAAGATACATAATTTATTATGAAATGTTTGTGTAATAAATGATTTTTTAGGTACAGTTGTGAATGTATGAATGATCAGCTTGTTAACTTTGATAATGTCTATCAGCTTCCATTCTCATAATATAAAAACAAATAATAATCAGTTGTTAATAGAACCAATTGGAAAAGTAAAATAATTCTGTTCTATAAAACAAAATTATCAAAAATTTTAAGAAGAAACAATTTCTTTAAAATAACTGTTTTCTATTGATTTTAGCCTGAATCAATGTGATAATGAACTCAATTTTCTTTAATAACTGATGAATTAAAAATCAAAACAATGAAATTTTTGGTTAATCCAAAATAAATATTCATATTGATGAACTTACTTATTGAAATATTTCAATTCAAAGTAATCATTAAACCTAACTTTAAATTTAGAACATTTATCATAATATATGTATTATTATGAACTTAAGCAGCAAAGCACTGTATTATTTTATCTAAACAACTTTTAATTTAAAGGTATTAAAATTACGGAAGTGATCACAAACTGATTTTCTTACAAAATTTGGTCTATCAACCCTTAAAAGTATGAATCCATGATTAGGATGATAGTAACAAATAATGAAACCTGAGAAAGGAGTTACTGTTTTTGTCAAAATATAATTACGTAAGTATATAAATACACCATTCTCCTAATACAATACACAACAAAATTACAAAATTTCAAAACTATTTTGATTGAACAGTAAAAAAAAAATTCTTTAATTTTTATTTATATTTGAGGTTGTAAAAACCAAATTAAATATGGTTCGACTACTACCCACAGCCAATTGGTAATGAAATATACATAGAATTTGTAGTTAACGATGCTTTCTGTGCAATTTCAGTATCTTACTGAGCCTTTGTTTAACTGTAGAATGTCTACGTCCTTTAGTAGCTGAAAAAATTAAGAATAAACCATCATAAATTAATTTTCAAAAAAGGGAGCAATACAATAAACTAAATACATTTAAAAATACTAACATGTTTTCGTCAAATGAGAAGTGGTAGGATTAAGGGATTCCTTCAAAAGAATTTTATCATGATTCCTTTTTTTAGGCTCCTGCACAAAAACAGAGATTTACTATACACACAGTCACAAAGCTATAATATAAAATGATAAATTTTATTGAACTAAATATTAGAAAAATAGATTTTAAAATAAAAAATGTCATAAAGGAAAGTAAAAGTTAAAATTTAAAATCACATAAGGAAAATTCAAATTATTTCTTTTTATAGCTAACATCCTCAAGTAGACAATTAATTGATTATAAAGTACATCATAATTTTAACATCAAAAACCAACAGCATAAGGCATAGTAAACTTCTTATAAAACTTACCTTAGGTGACTGAAAGTTGCTTTTATCCACCACTGAAGCCGCTTCTTCAAGTCCTTTTTCAACAGCAACTTTTTGCTTACCTTTTCTACAAGGCCTGTCTGTTTTTGGAACAACTATCCCAACCTTCGCTCGTGGACTCCAGGGGATATCCTTTTCCTGATTAGGAAAGCGATATCCCTGAGCTTCATCATCAGTTAGTATTAATGAAGGATAGACTAAACAAAAAAAAAAAAAAAAAAAAAAAAAAAAAAAAAAAAAAAAAAAAAAAAAAAAAAAAAAATAGTAACTCAAAAATATAATCTTTCTTAGTTCCCAACAGAGTTTAAATATGAGGATTGTTAAAAAAATAAACTGACTTTTCAAATTTCATGTACTATGTATTTTCCTTTCATGTTGATACATATGTCCATTTTGCAGATTTAGTTAGTTTTTGACAGATATTAAGGTTAAATTTGGCACTCCTTTTTTTTTTTTTTTTTTTTTTTTTTAATTAAAAATTGACCTTATTTTATTTTTAAAAAAAAAATTATAAAAAAATAAAATAAATAAATAAACTTGAAGAAAATTCGGGCATGAGAACATTTGCTAGGATGAAGATTTATAAAATGAATTCAGTTTATCAAGTAATTTCTTTTGAGAAAAATTATAGCCATAGTTTAATGGCAATATTAATACTATTTCACTATAAATTAATAGGATTGAAAGAAATCTAAAATACCAAACACATGGAAAGTATCTATTAAAAAACAAGAAATTTTGCCAGATATAACAATAACACTTCACAGAAATTTGAAGCACAACAAGAACTTAAAATGGCTTGTTTAAAATCCCCTTAGGTTTATTTTAACTTTAGATGCAGCCATTAGGAAGACCAAATAGTAAATTAAATTTTTTTAATTGGATAAATAAGCCTACCTGATGAAAGACCTGTAGATCTTTCATTATTTCTTTTCACCAACATTATAATTTTTGCAGAGGATGACTGACATCGTCAGTTTGATCTCAAAAGGTTGCATTACCATTAACAAGATTAACATGAACATGAAAACTGTAAACACAAAAATGATGAGGATCAAAAAGAATCTAAGGATTATTAAGAGTTGGTGGAGCACGAAAAGTGCATTGCAAACATGAGGCAAATAGAAGCTGGGATCAGTATGTTCTCCATTGTTATTGTCATAAGAAAGTATCAGTGTAAAGAACTATATTTCTTCCAGCCCTAACATCCTCTTCAGAATAATGTTTTCCTTGTTAAAAGGAAACAATCAAGAATCTAAGTATTGAAAATATAGTTCAGTCGATTATCTACAAAAAAAGGCTATGTTCGCAAATGCATATGTATTAACTAATTTTTAGTATATTGTTAGGACCCATAGGATGGTTGATATTCAAGTTTGTGACACTGAAAACTCTTTGGGATAGGACATAGTCCTAGAAAAACCACAAATTTAGATCAATTTATCCAGTTTTTCGCTTATATCTTCTGATTAACCATGTGGTTTTTGGTAATAGAGTTATACATAATTTACCCTATTAAGGAGCACTTTAACCACAGATCTGCAGGCGAATTGTATTGTATTCAGACATACAGCTCTCCAAAAAAATTGATTTTCCACAAACTATGAGATTTTTTTGTTGAGTCATGTTCTCGACTGCATACTGAGAAAAGTACAGGTTTCACAAAATAATCTCTTGAAAAGAATTTAAAGGAAATTTAATTAGTTTTCATTTGAGACCCAAGCAGTGCCTGTAGGTGAAATAGTGTTCTAAGGCTGCATCCACACCAACGTGAACATTGTTCTCAAACAAATTTGAAGGAACAAATGTTTGCTAACAATGGTTGTGAACATTCTATGTCCACACCTAGTGAACAAAGTACAGTAACAATCATGTTAAGCAGTGAGGAAGATCTCACTTTCTGGCAACTATTATAAAATCGGAAGCAGCTTCAGCAAGAAGAAAAAGAAGGTGTGTCAAAACTGTGTTGAGAAAATGATTAGAAAATAGAGTTATGTCTGATTTGAAAATGGAAAATGGCAGTGGATTCAAAACTTTCCTAATTCTTTTTAATTTAGAAATATAATTTTTAATTATTATGAATTAAATGTTAACAATATTTTTCTTTTCTTTCTTTTTTTTTTTTTTTTTTTTTTTTTTTTTACATTTGCTTTATTATATAAGATGTTACGACTACAAGAAAGAAAATACTGTCCAGGAATGTCCACTATCACTTCAAGATATGTAGCTCTAGGTGTCAAAAGTGTCTTGTGCAGAAGCCTACACAACATGAGCTGGCTGGATTGATGGGAAAAGAAGTTCTTACCAGACCATGGCAAATATTTGCCACCGATGTCATGGGCCCTTTACCGACGTGTTCGTCTCAAAACAGGTTTATTGTTGCTTTCTCTGATCACTTCACAAAGCATTCTATGTTTGAACCTGGACATTCGGCTGCAGGTAAAAAGGTGGCTGAGATTTTCGAGAGAGAAGTCATCACAAGCAAATACCCTTAAAAGGACCAATTGTGTTATAAAGGCTGTAATTTCGTCATTCATGAAAGATAGCCAGCATTAGTGGGATAAACATTCATATAAATTCTCCTTTGCTCTCAGGACGGCAGTACATGAAGTCACCGGATACTCGCCGGCTTACCTAAACTTTGAACACGAGCTAACCAAATCAGGACATGAACACTCTCCGATCACCAATGAAGAAATTGTGCCGGAACTGGACGGTAGAATGACCTATGCAGCTAAATTCAAAGATCTACCATTGCTTTAACAAGAGGTTAAGGACAAATTTAATTCCAGAGGATATACAATCTAAGGAGAAGTCCAAATACAGGGTTAAATGGCAAAAAACTTCAGGAACTTATAGGGGACCGAAAAACTAAGACAAAAAGTTTTTTAGAGATTCGCTCGTTTTTGCTTAGTTTAAGAGAAAATCGCAAAAAAAAACAAACAAAAAACAAGTTTTCATTTTTATACTTATTTATTACATTTATATTTATGTTATGTTCTTTTTAATGTAAATATTGCTCAAAATTTTGTCCTCTTGCACCAATGCAAGCATTACATCTAGCACTCAATTGATAAATTACAGCTAAACATTGTTCTGATGATATTTGGTGCACTGCATCTATGATTTGGTCTCTTAATTGCTCTATTGAGTTGATTGACACCGAATAAACTTTCTGTTTCAAGGTTCCCCATACGAAGAAATCCATGGGTATCATATCAGGTGATCTGGGTGGCCAAGGTACTACTCCTCCACGTCCAATCCATCGTTGTGGATAATTTATATCCAGCCAAGCTCAAGCAACTCTGCTATAATGAGCTGGACATCCATCGAGTTGGAACCACATTTCAATCCGCTGTTGTAAGGGAATGTCATCTAAATAATTAGAAAGGCGTTCTCCAAAAAATGTGTAAATGTGATACCATTCAATTTTCCAGGTAAAAAATATGGTCCCACCAGTAATCCGTTCCAAATTCCAAGCCAAAAGTTAATAGCAAATTCATGCTATTCTCCACTATTCACCTATTCTCTCTAATAGCTCTGGGATTTTCAAGAGCCCATATAATTTTCAATGGAAATAAATTATCATCGCGAATTTTGTCAAGAAACCAGTTACTAAATTCAGTCTCTTGACATAATCTTGAGGTAATAAATTCTTAACTTTTTGAAGATAGAATGGGTAGCGATTATCACCTTTCAAAGTTTACCATATTGCTTGCCGCGATATTGCTAATGCAGCAGATGCTCTTCGGATGCTAGTCTCAGGATTGTTATCGAAGTGGCGTTGGACACAATTTCTTCTCCGATAATCTGCTCTTAATGCTGCCTGGAATTGGTCTCCTTCATTACATATTAAGAATGACCCAGTCTCTCGTAGTCTATTAAAAGTTAAAGAAAAGACTCGTCGGTTAGGCACTCTTCTATTTGGAAATCGGTGCGCAAACTCCCGCACCGCTTCTAAAGCATTACCGTTACAGAAACCATACACAAAAATCATATCAGAGTATTCAACATTAGAATATGTATGCGGCATTGTGGCTGATGCTATTCACACAAAAATATCTGAGTAACTGACTGATTTAGGAATTATAATCCTAGAAGGAAGCCAAAATGTAAACAAATAAAAGAATGTAAAGGATAACATTAAGTGTTTACATATCTCACTGCATAGCCTGACGAACTTTGAAAGGTGATAATCGCTACCTGTAACATTTTTGTTTGTTTCTTTTTTTTTTTTTGCGATTTTCTCTAAAACTAAGCAAAAACGAGCAAATCTCTAAAGGACTTTTTGTCTTAGTTTTTCGGTCCCCTATAAGTTCCTGAAGTTTTGCATTTAAATTCAGGACACCCTGTATATACACTCAACTGCTTATTCTTGTCTAATGACACAGCATGGTAGCAATGCACATGCATCAAGGTGGGCTTCAAGTGCTCAATATTGTGCATTTTTGGAAAGGAACTTGCACAAACATTCCTCCAATCACTATTGATAATGAAGAGTACTAAGGCGAATATGATCCCTTACCACAAGTGCTACTGCTAGAATCTCCATCCAACTACTAAGTGATGATGATCCCCCCATCCCCAACCACTGACTCTGACTGGGCTGAACCTGTTCCATCATGTAAAAGAGCCAAAATAAGAGCATTCATCTTTTGTTATATACAGGTAGGCCCTACCTACTTTTTTTAATTGTCATTCAACTGTCTGTATCCACATATCAAACTAGCTATATGTGTTATATTCACATTTATATCGGTCTTTGAAAACTTACGTTTTAGATTATTTTTAGAGAATACACATTTATTAAGTAAAATGTGGACATGCTACCTTCAATCAACCTCCAAATCCAATTTTCCCATTTTTAAATCTTTTCCCATTTCATAGAAAACTATTTGGCCTATAAGCAATATTAGGTCTCAAAGCTAATTAGATTTCCTTTAAATTCTTTTCTGAAGATGTTTTCATAAAACCAGTACTTTTGACAGTATGCAGTCAAGAACTTGACTCTTAATATAGAATTTCACATTTTGTGAAAAATCACCAGTTTTTGGAAAGCTAGATCTCTGCATCTGATTGGCCTACATAGCTGTGGGCTACTTGTAGTGATGGGTCGTTCTGAGTGGAACGGAACTTGGAACTGGTTCCAGCTTTAAACCGGTTTGGAACGAAACAAATCGTCTATGTTTTTTTCACATGGAACGAAAACCAACGCCTAAAGATCTCTCGTTTCGTTCCAAACCGATTCAAAACAGTTCCAAGTTCCGTACCCCGGTGTAGTAGAGTTTAGATTGCATCTCTGGTTTCGTTCCGCCCAAGGTCGTTTTAACTGCTTTATTACGTTGATCCTGCCGCTCTTGATTCCCTCCATTACCTTACCACCCAATGCATGGGCATCTTCAAAATAAACCGCTTTCTTTGAAAATTTCTATTCTACCGACAGAGCTCGACTTCTTCTTTCGGATTCAGAGCAATGAACAGCACAAGGTTTTACTACATATGTGATTAAATATTTTTTTCGATATTTGGTTATTTCAAAATATTCAGCTGTGTCCAAGAGTTGATTACTCCTTATTTCTCGGAACCAATGTAATTGAATGATTCTTGCTCAATTGTGCACTATACTTGAACTAACATATTTCCAAAAAAAAAAAAATAATTGTTGATTGAATAAAACTATTTTAAAAGATGACATTTTTTTAATAAATATACTTAGCGATTTAAATCATCTTAATATTATAGTACCTATGCAATTTTTAATTATGAAATAGAATTAATTTATGGAGATTAACAGCCCGAAGTCACAACAAGGGATGGAACGAAACTGCATAGTAAGTAGGTTGTAGGTTAGTCAAACTAATGTGGAACGAAAGCTGGAACTGGTTCCAATAGTGGAACGGAACATAAAATCTCATTCCACTTTTAATTCGGTACGGCCCTTCACTAGTTACTAGAACCAATAGCAGACTAGAAACTTAAAATCAAATGAGTGGACAGGAAAACAAAAATGCTAAAAACCTACATACAACAAATTCTCAATAACAGCTGAAGTAGTAAAATACTTTAATGATAATTAACAAGACAAACAGAAACAAAAGAAAAGAAAAACCTATAGAATTTAATAATAAAAGAATATTCCAGAAGTCAGCTAACTTTAATGCATTGAATATACAGTTAATTATTAAAAACACATTTTATAAATTTTTTAATTTTTAATTTTTTCAAGCAGCTTACTGTACTCATCATCTTGGTGAACCACAACAGATCTGTTGGATCCACTAGTAAAGTGGGTGGTTTCCTCTTTATCAGGAGAATTAGAAGTTCTAAGAGGCTCACCGAATGCAGCAGGTTTTGAATGTACACAATAGCGCTCATGGCTAATAGTGATCCGAGTATACCTGAAATAAATAAATAAATTTATTGTACATAAAAGTCCTTAGAAGGCAAAATTTTGGAAAATTATCAATAAAATGTTTTGCTAAATAAATATATAAACAAGTTCAGAAATTAGCAAAGGAATAGCACTGTCTACATATTAAAGCATTTTAAAGAAGAATTAGCAAAACCATTTATTGTGATAATGAATATTAATAACAATCAGAGTTGGGAAAATTGTAATTGAATTCAAAATTAAGATTGCATTGCAATCACATCATAAATGAAAATTTCATTAATTCATGAATTACAATCACAATGTAATCCCTGCATATAAAAGAACAATGATTGAGATTACTTGTAATTCTGAATACCAATTATTTGCAGATGTAATTCAATAAGAAGTTTAATATGTTATGAGACTGTGACTTGTAACTAAAGCATATGAATTTTTTGTTTGGCATGCCCCATTATCAACCTAACACCTAACTAAAATAAAATTAATATTAATGAGAAAAGAACAGTTGACTGTTACGTATCATAAAAGAAGATGATCAGGGATTCATTAAAAAAAACAAAAAAAAAACTCCAAGTAAAAATACTATAATTGTGTGCCAACACACTGCCTTGCAGGTCTTCTTCAGGGCTAAAATGAACAAAAAAACTAGATGTGAAATAAAACAACAGACAGATAAACTAATGACAAATGGATAATTAAAAGGGATAAGAGATAATAAAGAGAAGGATGTTGTAGAAGATCAGTAAACAAAAAGCAATGTTTGATATAAGCAAATATATTTATTTATTTGCCAATGTTTCAGCCAACTTTGATGGCCATCATCAGGGCAGAAAAAAAAATTAAAAACTAAAACAGTGCTTTTTTTTCAACTGACGATCCCAACAGCATCCTACTCTTTATTTCATCCATTCAACCGATAAAGGTGTTCAAAAGATAATAAATATATGACATAGATATAGAAAAAATACAATAAAGGCTACAGAAAAGAACAGATACATAAATCAGTCATAAAACAAAGAAGCAAGTATAAGGATAAGACAGGAATGATAAGGAAAAAAAATATCTATAAAATGACAATAATAGAAAAGAAAAAAAAAAAAGTGGACAGAAGGAAAGGTGGAGTAAATAAACGGTTGGAAATATGGGAGGGAGCGAAATATACAGTAATCGAAAAAGGTGATATAAGAAAAAAAAGGAATAAAATAATGATAAGTGAAGCAAAATAAAAGGTAAAAGTAAAAGTAAGTAATGGCAAAAAAAAAACAAAAAAAAAAACTTACCCACCAAACTAAACAGGAGAGGAGAATAATGATAACCAGATAAAAGAGAGAAAAGTGCAGGAAACATGAATTATGAATAGGAAAATGAAACAATGAAAACTTGGCAAAAAAAAGAAAAGAAAGCAAAACCAATAGAATGACCAGAAGGAAACAAAAATACAAATAAATCCTTCTCCCTTTTTTTTTTTGGCTTTTATTGAAATAAATGTACAATCTGCCTCAGTGAAGGGCAATAGGTAACAGTGCTAATGATGTATTCATTCGTACCATATATATAAATTCACATACACACACAATTAATAATAATAAAAGAAAAAAAGAAAACTTACTAGAAATAATTACTTACAATCATCCAAAATAAAATGAAACGGTAAGAAAAAAAAAATGAGAAGTTTGTTACTAACTGAAAGATGAGAATTCCTGCCTAGTAGTCTGTAAAGTGGCAGAATCTCCTATTGACTTCTTGCCTTTTGAGTTTGGTGTGAGGATTCCAGGTCAATGTTTTGTCAAGATAAAAACCAAGGTAATGAACTGTTTCAGATATAAGTATAGGAATATTATTGAAGTGGACAGGCGGGACAGGATTTTCGATGAAGGGTAAAAGTTATATGATTCCATTTAGCTTCAATGGTTGCACCAAGCTTCAATCTGCAGATGTCTTTGGAGGTTGAGGGAAGCGAGTTTAGGATCTGAATGGAGTATGGCAGTATCATGAATGCAGGATGGCAGTATCATCTGCAAATGAGGCTAAAATGGTGTTAAGATTGGTTGGTATATCAGCAGTGAAGAGATTATAGAGGAAAGGACATAGGACTGGCACCTTGTGGCACACCGGCATTAATAGGATAACAGTTGGAGAACTCTGAGCCATATCGGACTTGAAAGGAACAGTTTGAGAGAAAGTTGAGCTTGAAGAGCAAGCCCTGGAGCCAAACTCGGTCGAAAGCTTGTTTTACATCCAGAAATGCACCAGTGCTATACTGCTTGTTTGCCTTGATTAACAGTGGAGTAACCAGTCCGGAATCCAAATTAGTGAGAAGGAATGCTTTGGGATCCGAGTATAGATAGAATACATTTTAGAATGATTTTTTTCAAAGATTCTTGAAATGATGGGAAGGAGACTTATGGTTCTATATGATGAGGTTTGCTGGTTTTAGGAAAAGAATGATGGAGTGTTTCCATATAAAAGGAAAGTGGGTTGTACAAAGAATATAATTGTATATGTAAGTTAGGAAGATGATCGCTTTTTGTGTTAGTTGTCGGAGGATCTGGGTGGTAAGTAGATCATATCCAAGTGATTTGCTGATTTTCAACTTTTTTAAAAGGAATTTGACCTTCAAAATTTGCAAATCAACTGGATATGATCTGCTCACCACCCAATAGAATAAAAAGAGGCAATACACAATGAAGAATGACAATGCCATCATGATCAGCTGTATAGTATAATATTGTTAGGTGCGTGGCAATTAAGAAAAATACTATTTTATTTTCCTCTTTATTTCAAACCAAATCGTAATTCCAATCGTGATATCCATATACAAGCCTTAGTCAAAAATCTATATAACAATTAATATCTCATATCCGCACACTAGAAAACAGGTAACAGTAGTAAAAGGGGTTATAGGTATCAGCTGGATTGAGGTTTCTCATGGATTTGCCACTGCATTATATGAAAATGAAAATTGGGTAAACTTCTAAACAAAAAGAATTATAAATCAAAAATACATCTAAATAAAAACAATGGTAAAAATAAAATGTAAATATATGAACTGTGGCAGTGACAAATCCATTTCACATAGCCTCTTTGGTTATCACGCCAGCTGATAGCCAATAACCTTCACCGAACAGTGTTGCCCACTACAATATAAAATAATACAGGAAAATTAAAAAATGATGGCTATAGAAATAAAGATATATACAAAATAATAACAAAAGAGAGAAAGTAAGGTGCAGAAGGGAAGAATATAGTTTTTTAATAAGATTTAAAACTTTGGAATAAGTTTCAATAAGTCAATTTTTCAGTTGACGGGACTAAGTTTAAGATGAATATAGATAGATACGGATAATAAACGTTTGCTATGGCTGGCAGTAATAGAAGTTTTTTTAAAAGTCAAAAGTGTCGTTTAAGGATAAAGCAAGTTCAGAGAGTTTCAAGGCAGAAGGATTTTTGGAAGAGATAGAGAGTCTGTGTCGGGAGATGCGGGTTAAGGTAGTATTTGGTTTCGCCAATTTATGAGGAATGACAATTAGGAGTAGCACAAAATATACAGTATACTACATTGGATTTGAGCTGGAGAGGGACGAGATCTTTTAGGTTAGTATAGGTGTACTTAAGTTTCTTGTGGGATTTGAGGCCTAGGCATAGGTTAGGGAAGGTAGAGCGGAGAATTTATTATTGTTATGAAGGAAAGCAAAAGGAAGGGGATATAAGGTAAGTATCTGTTCAAGAATAACAGGGGGGGAGGAGGAAGGGAGTTCAAGGAAGAAAGGAGAGGTTGAATGATTTATGTAATTTGGAAGGAGTTAGTTGATGGTAATAAGTGGGAAACTGTTAGTCTGAAGGATTTGTTTGATAGGTAATATGATAGTATTATGATATTGGGAATCAGATAGGGAGAGGTAGCAATGGATGAGGTTTATAGCAACATTGATTTTTGATGGTAGAGGTGTTGGGAATGATATTTCAAAAGTCTACCAGAGTAGGTGGGGGTTTGCTATACCAATCGGTGGAAGTACTCCATAAGTGGTCCGGATTTCTAGTGACTAGGAGATCAAGTAAAGGAAGGGAATTATTGACTTTACATTCAAAAGTAAAGTGGAGTCAAGGGTGGTAAGAATTGAACGCAAAAAGGATAGGATGAATTTTATCAGGATATAGTACTAGTAACAGGTCGTTCTAAATTAATATTATTAAAAATTGGAAATATCAGAAACAAAAACATACTTTATTCAGTTCAACAATTTTAATTTGAACAAAAAAAACTAACAATATACCTTTTTTTTCATAAAGTTTTATTGGCCATTCCTCTGTACTAAATTTTATGGAAACATGAAAAAAAAAAGAAAGAAAAAATACAAACGTAAAAGAAATTAATAAAAAACTAGCATACTTCATCCACTATAGATTCAACAACAATCCCCAACTAAAATAGGATAAAATTCAGAAAATCTTCAACTCTACTCGGTTCTAATTCTAGGTTAGAGGTAGAAGTAAATTTCACTTGCGTTATTTTATAAGACACAAGGAGTTTGAAGGCAGATCATAGATTTTCATGTTATTTTGATTACAAGCTTATCAGTCATTTATTCATGAATGAAGGATGTGAAAATGTGGCATAAGGTGCAATTCAGTTTTGAGGCATTGTTGTTTCAAGAAAACAACTCAGCTCTTTACGAAAGCTGATAAGATACTGTTTGCCAGCGGTTAATAGAAAAAAACACGGAGAATGAGGAAGTATAGTCTAGTCAATAAAGGATTATAGAGTGCGTTTTCGGCAATGCAAAGTTTTTCTTCGGAAACATGTTTTATTAATTTCTTGTTTACCAACAACGATAACATATTACTTTATATTTTGTAAAGAAATTAATGGTTTATCTGCAATTCTAGAAAATTGAAAACACATTTGTAATTTTTTTATTTTCCTGGGTACTAAGGAAATTAACATACTAAAAGTCCTGGCATTTTCGGGGCTGGGAACAGGAAGGGGGGAATGGCGGGAGGTACCAATCTTTTCAAATATTTAAGAAGAAGAAGAAATATTTCCAGTTTTTCATATCTGGAAAATGGCGCGTCGTACGCAAAACATGACTAATTGCTAAATTAAAGTTAATTAAATGCTCTACACATTTACATACGCTTGGCAAATGTGAAAATTTGCGAAAAAGTGATTTTCACCTCACGTTCTCTCTCCATATCTTCTAGGCCGTTCATCCTATGACATAAGTCCTCATAATAAATGGTGTAGAACATCAAATTTACTTTTAAAAAATGTACATATATACCAATTTATCTTCAGCATTTTGAAAGTTACACCAATTTTAAGGTTTTTCAGTAAAATGTGGTATTTAGCATTGGTCTTATATCTTGAAACTCATGCCTCCTAGAAGTCTATATACACATTATATATAATAATTAACCGTAAATAATGAACTTCAATGATTAATTTCACACTGAGAGTCCCAAAACCAAATTAAGTTGCGGTAAGTCGCACTTGTCCGCAAAAACACGTTTTTCAATACTCTTTAGGCTATAACTCCGAAACCATTCATCCCATCCAAATTTTCATTTTTTCATCTGAAAGCTGATTAAATTTACTATTAGATCCTATCTATAAAATTTCAATCAAGTTCCCTAAACCACTCATGCCAGCACGCTGAGGCCCAGTACTGTGTTGAAATCCACATTTTTTCAGCACATTTCTCGCTATAACTCTGAAACTATTAATTCCATCTAAAGTTTCATTTTCCCATCTAGAAGCTGCTTAAATTTACTATTAGATCCTATGCATGCATATATATAGTTGAGATATTTTAAAACTGAAAATTATATAGGACAAGGGATGAAAGTGTAAGGGTCTAAACCAGGTAGGAACCCTTGGATTAGGAACACCTGAGGTACCTGCAAGGTTCAGCCCTTGAGGCAGGTAAAGGAAGGCGGTTGGTATTAGGACAGAGAATGAAGAAGACATGGTCAGTTGTTTATGGACCTTAGAGAAACCAGTGTCAGGAGTCAGAAGACTATGGAACCAAGATAAGTGAAAGTGTTTAGCAGTTCTCTCCTTAATGGACTTCAGAATTTAGATTAAACAAAGGTAAAATTAAATATTGTTTCATATTGTAATTTATATAAATATAAAAAGTATGCACAAAACATTGTTTAAAAATAGATCCAGTCATAATTCAAAAGAACATTGACAGAACCCTAATAATGAGTTAAAGTCAATTAATTATTGATAATAATATTATTTAAACATTAATGATTGAGGAAAATCATAACAATATATATAAAATTTTAATTAAAGTTCTTGAAACACTCACGCCGCCCACTGAAGATAGAACCTGTGGCAAAAACATGTGCGGCAGGTTGTGGTACTGTCAGTATGAAAATGAATCATTGAAGTTCATTATGTACGGTTAATTAGCATACGTAGAGGGTATATAGGCTCATAGGAGGCATGAGTTTCAATAAATGAGACCACTGCTAAATACCACATTTTACTAAAAAAACAAAAAAACATTAGAATTGGTGTAACTTTCAACAGGTTGGAGATGAATTGGAACATATGTACATTTTTAAAAATTAAATTTAATGTTCTACATTTATTATGAGGACTTCTGTCATAGAATGAATGGTTTAGAAGATATGGATAAACATATAACTATGTCGAAAGGGCCTTAATATCGACTTGAATATACTGAATGACCACTCGACGTCAACTGATGTAACTTGAGCGTTTCGGAAAGCGACTATTTCAGAAGGGTTCCACTCAACTGAAAGTTTTGCTGTCACCTCTCCACTTATTATGTCTATAATCAGCAGCATATTTTTCCAACCCGAATTTTTTTAGACATCTTGTAATTTTGTCTGGATCCTGTTTCCTATTTCTCCTGAAACGTCTTTCATTTCGTTAATTGCTGCAATGACAATTGATATGATTTTCAATAGAGGCACATTCTGTGATTCAAGCTGCGTGATAGTGGAAGCGATGTAAACGAATGCAATTGCAGAAAATTAATGCCACATTACTTTCCAAATTCGGATTTTCCAACAAGTTTTGAGCTTGCAAAATGGCTGAAGCTGACTCGCCATCCAACATTGATATGATTCCTTTATTTTGTCAAAATTCATGTAGTATAGAGCAGTCTCTAACCAAGTTCTCCATCTGGTGACTACAGGTCGCGGAGGTAGAGGCAGTTCAGGATAATTTTCTTTGACAATTTCCACTCAGCTATAAAAAATATTTTTAATTGACGAAATCAACGAATCAACCTCAGGAAAAGCAGACATAAATGATTCAGCCACCCGATGAATGTGTAAGCGAGACATGTGACACGATGCATTTTTAGAAAAAATACTCTGAACTGCTTTCCTCCTGTGATCATGTAAGGAGCTCCATCTGATAAAAACAAGTACTTTTTCAAGTTGTAAACCATTCGGCCAAATATGTGTTATGGCAATAGTAGCACCCACCTTACGACTCACAGATATACAATTTTTTTTTATTCTTTTATTAATATAAATTTACAACTGTATTAGAAAACACATCTAGTAAATATGTATTACAATGCAATATAATGACATGATTAAAACTTGTAGAGGAACTACCCATTGGTAGTACTCTAATGCAGATAAACACTAAAAAATAAATAGGCTTGGCTCTATTTATTCAGGGCAAAAATCAAAGGAGGAGGAATCTCAGAATTGTTTTGTATGGTTTGTTTCTAAAAAGCGATTAGCAGCAACAATAGAAGGGCCAATTTTTGTGAAAGGTTTTTTCTTCCCACAATGATCATTCAAGTTTTGTTACAAATAAATAAAAAATTGAAGAAATATAGATCAAAATATGTAACGATTTATAAAATATGTAAATTAAGTCAAACATGTAAACATCACGGCATTAGGTGTCTTGAAATTACTATGGAAAAACTTTTAAACAATAACAATACAATAGAACCATTTCAAACATTGGCAATGGTGCACAAAAATAAATTCGTTCCGAAACAAATCTACAATGGCAACATCAATACATCTTGTGTAGGAGGATGTTGCCTAATAAAACATTAGCATTAGCTGAAGAAAGCAGTGCACCAGGAAGAAAACTTCAATAGGAGAGAATCACTTTCATGCCATGTACAAATGTAACTGGGAACCATAAACTCCTTTTGCTCGTTGCATAAACTGCTAACAAATTAAGGGCTTTTAGATCAGTTTAAATCCATCAGTCCTGTATGCTATTGAGGTCAGAAGAATGGACTGATAAATGGATCATAAATTGATTTAAGAACAAATTGGTTCCTGAAGTTCGCCCTCATCTCTTATCTATTAATTTACCTTAAGGGAAGTATTGTTGGATAATTGCAACACCACACCTCTGGTGACATAATTAAAACTGAAGATGGAAATGTTTATGCAATGTTTCTTCCACCAAATACAATGGCCCTCGTCGATCCAATGGGCCAAAATGTTTATCAGGCCAATAAACTGAAGAACCTTTCCTTCTTACGAACATTCTTGCTGATAAAGAAACCAAGGTAGCCTGGTGGCTGCTATAAAAAAAGTAAATTAGGCATATATCGTTTCCAATTTGGCTAATTGTTGGTCTTCTGTTTCATCCACTCAGATCTAAAAATCTTTATCTTCACTTGGTTTCTGGCCTACAAGAAACTACAGAAAATAAAATTCTGTCCACTTCCACAGAAGGTGATAGAAAACCAATTCATAAATGAAGAAGAGGTTTAAAAGTGGGCAGCTAGGGGTGCTGAAGACCATCACCAGAACCAAGAAATCCTTCATGTAGGCCATAAAAGAAAAATATAAAAAGGAAGAAGGGGACTATGAAGTGGCACCTGGAATAAGTGTAACACCGTGAGAGGCGGTAAAAGCCTGTTTAAGTACAACTCTGTTCGCCCTTGCTATCAATGACCTAGGTATAAATTAACCACACAGTGTTAAAGTTGTGCTTTTTGTTGACAACCTCGCTTTTCTTTACCGATCGAAAAATGTACTTAACATCAAAGAAAAACTTCAAGATGCACTAAATCGGATTAATGAATGGTCTCTATCAACCGGATTGCTCTTCTCTCCGGAAAAAACTAAATCTTATAAAGGAAAAAGAAACCTCAACCACTAGAACTTTTTCTGGGTGATGTCACCTTACCTTTTGTCAATAGCTGTAAATTTTTAGGTTAGATATTCGAAAGACGTCTATCTTGGTAATATCATATACAATCATTGAAAGGAAGATGCATTGAGAAAATGAAAATACTAAGAGTACTTGTTGGAACAAATTGGGGAGCGGACAGATGCTTAAAATATATGTAGCTATGATCGGCTCCAAGATAGATTATGGGAGTTTTATTTATGGATCAGCTCGCAAAAATAATTTAACTAAACTCGATTCCGTGCACCACACTGGAATACGTCTCGCAACTTGAGCTAGGACCTTTATGAGCTTTAGGAAAAGTCTGATACGAAGCATTTGTGTTGAATCTGGTATTATACCTCTGTTCTTCAGAAGACAAAAACTAGCTGTAAACTGTATAAGCTTCCAAACATGGACTTAAATGGCAACATTATGCTACTCTGTCGTATGAGGAATTGTGCCTTTTAATTCTATTTTGGAATACGATTCAATTTAAAACAAACAGACTTTTCCTATCTGTATTCAGAAATATTTATGTTATTATGATGTTAATATAATTATGTTATTATGTTTTGAGTAGATAACAATTTTAACTGTACATACAACTTACCTATTACTGTACAAAGATACCTATATCTTTTTTTTAGTTTCAATTTTACTTGCTGTACACCTTAAGAAAGCAGTAAGTACTTAGTAATCCATACAATTTGCTAGTCTGTACGATCCCCAAACAAAAATTCTTCTAGACTATCAAGGCCTACAGAACTAATAATGACTAGCTGTGAATATGTTTTCTTAGAATAATAAATATTGGGTTTGTGAATATGACTACACCCTTACTATAGGTTCGCTAGCATCACAGCATACTTGTTGAGTTTGAAATGTCAATATTGATAGGATTTTAAAAGTATATAGTAATAGTATGTATCTTGAAGTGGTCTCAGTCATTAAGGTCGGAAGACCCCGGTGGGCTGGACACGTGGCACGAATGTATGAAGGAAACATTCCCAAACATGTCCTAACTGAACATATTCATGGAAAGAGAAGAATTGGAAGGCCCAGACTGCGATGGATGGACTGTGTGGCTGGCGATGCAGGATCCCTCGGCGTCAGGAACTGAATGGTCGTAGCACAGGACAGGGGCGCATGGCGCTTGTTTTTGGAGGAAATCAGGACTCGTGCGCGGGTTGTAAAATTCAGTTAAAAAAATAATAAAAAATAGTATGTATAGAAGTGATTAAATAGACCAGATAGTTCAATAGACACTGTAAATTAATTGTTGAACTTAAAATCAGACACCACGCTTTAAATGCTGTTAAAACATATTTAAATGGACAGGAATGGCAAGTGCTACCCAAACCGCCATATTTGCCAGATATGATTCTTTCCAATTATTACTTATTCTGATCAAAGCAGTCAGATCTTATGGAGGGGAACAATTTACTTCTCAAGGTTGGTATCCACTATATTCGCGATCCAAGCGTGTAACAAGTGGATACGCTTCAGCACTCAGGGCGTGTAACAGTTCGTGAACATCCTAGAGCGCTCCGAGGTCTGTTGATTTTTTTACGAAATCTAAGGGGAGCTCTGTATGTTCGCAGACGGCATTCAGACCATATTACATACATAGTATCACTTGGGTAAAATCTGGCAGATATTTACAGCGGTAAATTTGATCTATGCTTTGACATTGAAAAACATGATTAAATAGAATTTTGAATGTTAACGCTATCTGTTTGTTTAACAAATTTAATTATTTATTGAGTAATCGATCAACTCCTCACCAGTGTGGTTCGGTGGCCCTGAAGACCTGCAAGGCAGGTCGAAACGTTGGCACGTATTAAAGTATTTCTATTTAGACGTGGTGTTCCTCTTTGACTGCATCCCTGATCATCTTAATTACTTATTATTTTAGTTTCATTTATAATTGCATATTATTTAGTTTCATAGTTACTGAAACCAAAAGACTTAGTTTTAACAATTTTTGTTTTAGGTGTTAAGCCACTATCGAATGTTAAAAATCGACAAATTTTGCCAACTTTCTTAAAATGTTAGTTTTAATCATGTTTAAGAGTCTATTACAGAAAAACGGCTAGTCAAATCAAAAAATGTTATATAAAAAAGTTGTAGATCATTAAAAATTATGTGAAAGATAGGATTTTAAAAGTAAAAATTTGAAAGTATACTTCATGACAAATTTATTATAGCCTTGTCTCTAGCTATATCTCAATTATTAACTTATTCAACTAACAAATGTAGACAGGTAATAAAAATGAATATTTATTGGTTTGCACCTTCATTTATTTCACACTCTTTGTGATGGGCCCAACTCTAGGCCTATAATGTGCATTTTTTGGTTGGTCAGTGTTGATCCGTAGTTTTGTTGTAATCTTATACTCTATGCTCCTATATGTTTTGGGTTGATGAGCACAAATTTGAGGTTTGCTAACAAAAATTTTGCCTGGAACCTTGGAAAAAATGCAAAAAAAAAAACACCTAAAAATATTGAGTTTCCGGTATTTTCCTTGTATCTCGAAAACGAAGCCCTTTAAGGAAAATATGATAATTTCCTTTTTTAAAGATCATTAAATTCTGCGTCGATTGATCTCATTTAACATTAATAATCGGTTCAGCGGTTTGGCTGCCACACGTGTTCAAATATTGGCTAAGTTGCGGTAAGTCACACTTATCCATAAAAACAAGTTTGTCGGTACTCTTATGGAAATAACTCTGAAACTATTTGTACGATTCAAATTTCTTTTTTTCATCTCAAAGCTAGTTAAATTTATTATTACACTCTATATATTAAATTTAGATCAGGAATCATAAAATACTCATGACAGCACGCTAAGAACCCCCTACTGTTGTGAAATCCACGTTTTTTCCAGCACATTTCTCGCTACAACTCCAAAACTATTAGTCCGATCCGAAATTTCTTTTTTACATCTTAAAATGGTTAAATATACTATCTATCAAACCTTATATATGAAATCTTATCTAATCAAAAACTTGTTTGGATGTCTAGTGATTAAATAATATTTAGTAGAATATTAGCTGAACTAGAAAATTATATTTGAAAACATAATTTATTTGCCCCAATAAATTAAGTTTGATGTGACATTTTACTGTTGTTGACAAAATATTATATTTTTTCCTTCCCCACAGCACTAAAACTATTGATCAGGGCAAAAAAAAAAAAATAATAAAACCAAATTTCTAGTAAATTTGATTTGCTTTAATAATTTATCATCATCATCATCATAATCTGTCCCTCTCCACCGCTGTGCAGTGTGGGGATTCCCTCTATAGAGCTTGACCCAATTCTCTCCTCCTGCTCCATTCCAGCTCTCGCTTCCTGAACGCCTTCCTCCCAGGTGATCCGTGGTCTTATTTAATTTATTATTATATTTTAATAAATTATTATTAATAATTTATAGAACACAAAATGTGCTAAAAGTAACAATTTTCAAGTTATACGATCAAACAGCTAAGAACATATGATTTTTGATTGCGAACATAGTGGATACCCACCTTTATAAAAGCATCAAAACTAGGATTGCCATTAAAAGTCCAGGATTCCTTCAGGCAAGGAATCCGTAAATTGATAGAAAGATGGTCAAGGGTTGTAGCTGCAGATAGAGCATAGTTTGAATAAATAATTCTTCCATTTTGTTGGGAAGCAAATTTGTTTTATTTTCACAAAAAGCACCAAGTTACACTCACACACCCTATATAAAGACTGTAACAGACGCACAGTGGGGCAGCTGACCAATATTTAAGGCTAAATGTCCCCTCTGTAGTACCTAATGTAGCCACCACATAGCGTGCCAAAATAAACAAAATTTAGACTCATCCTCAAATCTCAACGGATCATCTGATTTTGGGACTGTAAAGTTTGTTTTGTTCCATATTTCTGTTGAATTTGAGATAACTGGTTTATAAAGCCATATTTGTGACATTTACAATTTTAGAAATTGTTGGGGTATGCAGTCATAGATACACAGCAATTAAAAATAATATTTGACTACACAATCAACTAATACCTTATCAATACTTTACAATTTTAGGTTCAAAAAAACTACTTTCTAGTATTTCTTTAAAGAAAAATCAGGTTATAGGCAAGTGTAAAGTCCCGATCTCGCTCCATCTGATTTTCACTTGTTTAGTCCACTCAAACAGGCAATTAGGGGCCGTCGATTTGCCTCGGACGAAGCATTGAAAGAAGCGGTGCATTCCTGGCTCGCATCTCAACCCAAAACCTTCTTCCATGAGGGCATCAGGAAACTTGAACAACGTTGGACCAAGTGCGTTGAAAAGCAAGGTGACTATGTCGAAAAATGATGTACTTGTAAGTTTTTCATTTCAATATAACTGCGGATAATTATTGACTTACCCTCGTATATAACTTATATATGATGTTTAAGTCATATAACAGACAAGTTCACTAGATGATGGATTAATGTTAATGAAAACTTGTTTGCCTTTTATTTAAGCTCTTCTTCTGTTTTGATTATTTTTGTTTATGTGTTGAACAATAGAATTATTTTAATTCCAATTCATTTCAACATAGTTTGATTTTGAAGTTTTTGACCTTAAGGCTAAATGTCCCCTCACTCTAGTACGTTTCTTCTACGGGATCAATTTTAGTCTCCTCCTAATTAAGAAACCGATAGACATTGTTTAGATCTGAAAACAGATTTATTAATAAAATAGACATAGAACTTGAGGTAATTGGTTTATAAGGCCATATTTGTGATGTTTACAATTTTATGATCAAAAAAGCTACTTTCTAGTATTTTTTAAAAGAAAAATCAGGTTATAGGCAAGTGTAGAATAATAAAATATAGATATTGGCGGGGGAAAAAAAAAATGATTATACGAACAACAGTAGCCAAAACACTAAAATACGAAATTTCTGTTCTCCCCCTCCCACGTAGCATCTACATTTGTCAAGACTAGTGCAGCCTCAAACTACCAATCGAAAATAACACTTCAATTGAATAAATCGGTTGTTTTGAAATTAAAATAGAATTTTGATGATCCAAACTGAAAATTTCAAATAATTATAAAATTATTATAGAGGCGCGGTAGCTCAGTGGGTAAGGCACTAGACTACCATGCTCCCGGGCCCGAGTGGGAGTCCGACTGAAGGCAGAAAATTTATTTTTTGTTATTTCGGCCGTGGATCGGATTCGAGATCGGGAGACCTTCCGGGACACACCAAGCCTATAAAAAAGGGGGTACCCTTAAATGGGGAAAAGACCTGGCAGTTGAGCGTGAATTCTAGCCAAATCACCTCCTTTCACAACCGTTGGCTTAGAAACAGTACAACCTACCAAGTACTGAACCCGAGACCCTTCTTGGGTTGTAAGTGGTACGTTTTTTTTTTGTTTTTTTTAAAATAATTATTAGCACATAATAATTAAAACTATATGACCAAAAAAACTGCATACTTATTGTAAATATATTTAAAAATGCTAAGTGTACCAAAATATATGAAGGAATTAGGAAAAATTAGAAGTAAGGCAGAGGAAAAGCAATTATAAACACAAATGTGGGATCCTAATCCCCTAACCTTCCACCAGACACATGAACTTTTGGTACACTATCCCACTAGAGTCTACCCGTCAATTTTGTGGGTGGACTAGGTAGGTGGAGAGGGGATCATTGGGCTCATTCGGAAGTGTTCGGTGGTCATCACCTTTGGCATTCTCAATGTCACCTTTCCTATGTTAACAACACTCCTGGAGTTATGATTAGTTCTTTTCTTTTTGACCATTTTTGCTTGAGGATTTCACTAAACTTTTTTCTCCTTTCTTCTGTACATCTCTTAGACGGAAATTTCTTCTTGTCCACCACAAGCACCACGTTTTTCAGGAACTTTTTTAATTCGGCTCTATCCTCGCACATCTCTCGTGTAATCCCGAGTCTTTGTGCTTCAGATTTAATTTGGAATGTATAGCCCTGTTTAAATTTGTATCCCATAATTTTGCTAAAAATTTGTCTGTGGTCATAAATTTGGTTTTCTGGATGGAGATTTTAAGCCTAGTTTTTCAGCAACTTTCTTAAGGGAATTTAGCTGCCTAACCACATCTTCTTCTGACTCAGCAAGTATAGCCAAGTCATCTGCGAAGGCTAGACATTTCACTAGGATATTACTCCTTTGATTTCCTACTTTAGCTCCTGATGTTTCCTTTTCTCATAAAGTCCTCATAATTTTGTCGAGAACAACATTGAAAAGAACAGGTGAAAGTCCATCCCCTTGTCTTACACCGGTTTTTATCAGGAATGGTTTGCTGACATTTCCTCTTAGTTTTATTTTAGAATTGGTTTCTGTTTAAGTTTCCCTTACTAGGTTTATGGTCTTTTGATCAACTCCGTATTCCCTCAGCGCCCTCAGTATAGTATCTCTGTCTAAGGAGTCATATGCTTTTTCAAAATCGACGAAAGAGATATATAAATTTTTTTGCGGTCTATGAAGATAATATTTTATAAGAAGTTTTAGGCTTAGTATCTGTTCTTGGCAGGATCTATTTTTTCTGAACCCTCCTTGGTATTCTCCTATTTTGTGGTTCTATCTTGTTCAATAGGGCTTTAGAGAAAATTTTATAGGTGACCGGCAAGAGAGAAATTCCCCTGTAGTTGTTTACATCTGTTTTCGTGCCTTTTTTGTAAAGAGGATGGATCAGAGCAGTTTTCCATTCTTTTAGTATTTTCTCTTGTTCCCAGACGTTTATTAGTAATTCTGTGAATTTTCTCTTGAATTCCATACTGGAGTTTTTCCACATTTCGGCCAGGACACCGTCTTCACCAGAAGCCTTGTTGTTTTTCAGCCCCGCGATAATGTCCTCTATTTCTTCTTCGTCAGGCGGATCCGAGTCAATATTTTGCGGAGTGTTTTCTCTAATTTCCAGTTTTTCACTAGGTTCCTCACAATTTAAAAGCCCCTTGAAGTACTGTGCCAGAATTACGCAGTTTTCTTCGTCTGTTAGTGCCAGGGTACCGTCTTTTTTCTTCAGTGCTAGTCCTCTGGGGCAGAATCCTCTCATTCTTTCTTCAAAGGCTTTGTGGAAAAATCTGGTGTTGTTCTTCCTGAAGTTGTCCTCCATCTCCACCAGTTGCTGACTGAGGAAGTTTCTCTTCGTTTCCCTAATTATTTTTTGTGTTGTTTTTCTCTGCATTATGTATTCCTCTCTTTTCTCCAGGGTTTTTTTTTGTTTTCCATAGTTTCCATTTTTCCAGACGCTTTTTAATAGCACCTTCGCACTCTAAGTTCCACCAAAGATGTTTCTTGTTGATTTTCCCAAGAGCAAATTCCAGGTTCCCTGAGTCTTTCGCTGAATTCCTGTCCTTTCTCTTTCAAAATTTCTCTGTCGATTCTATATGTTTTAGTTCTTGTTGTTTTTGATGGTTTTTTAGCTGGTACAACATTCATCTTGATTTGGGAAGGAAAATGGTCTGATGTTACGTTAATTCCTCTTTTTACTCTCACATTTTGAATTTCTCTATAATATTTTTTTGATATCGCTACACCTGGTCAAAGATAGTGGACTGGCGGCTTCAATTCCCCTACCTTATTCCCAGGTGACACCCAGGTCTTTTTTTTATTGGGTTTTGCCCTGTAGATAGTGGACATAATTCTTAGTCCCGCGGCTTCACAGAGTTTAACCAGCCTAAGACCGTTCTTGTTGGTTCTCTGGTGCACCGGATAGTCCCCTATGGTTCTATATATAAATATGTATATATATATTTTTTTGTAGTAATATAGCATAAGCTATTTGAATTTTTTTATTAGTAATTGGAATAGGTACCAGAGTCTTTGTGTCCCCCTCTCCACCCACCTAGTCCACCAACAAAATTGACGGGGAGATTCTAGTAGCTCATAGTGTACTGAAAGTCCATGTGTCTGGTGGAAGGTTAGGGAATTAAGATCCAACATTTGTGTTTATAATCGCTTTCCCTCTGCCTTACTTCTAATGTGATTTTTACTAATTCCTTCTTATATTTTGATAAACTTCGCATTTTTAAATATATTTATAATAAGTACGCAGTTTTTTTGGTAATATAGTTTTAATTATTATGTACTAATAATCTTATAATTATTCGAAATTTTCAGTTTGGATCATGAAAATTCTATTTTAATTTCAAAACAACCGATGCATTCAATTGAAATGTTATTTTAGATTGGTAGTTTGAGGCTGCACTAGTCTTGACAGATTTAGATGCTATGTGGGGGGGGGGGAATAGAAATTTCGTATTTTAGTGTTTCGGCCACTGTTGTTCCTTTAATTCCTCCCCCCCCCCCCCCCCACCAATATCTTAAATTTTTTTTTAAAAATACTAGAAAGTAGTTTTTTTAACCTAAAATTGTAAATGTCACAAATATGGCCTAATAAACCAATTACCTCAAATTCTATGTCTATTTTATTAATAAATCTGTTTTCAGATCTAAACAATGTCTATCGGTTTCTTAATTAGGAGGAGATTAAAATTGATCCCGTAGATGCTGCGATCTCTTGAGGCAGAAACACACTAGAGTGAGGGGACATTCAGCCTTAAGGTCAAAATCTTCAAAATCAAACTATGTTGAAATGAATTGGAACTAAGACAATTCTATTGTTCAACACATAATTCTACTTTTGAATAAGCTTTTATTCATTTATTTTTTTAATATTTTGATTATTTCTTTTGCGTTAATTATTATATGTGTTGACAGTAAAAAATGTGGAAAAATTACTACGAGAGAATTTGACCATAAATACTAGTGATTGGCCCCATTGTGAGACAGAAGAGTAAAAGAGTGCAAAGAACCACAATAGGAATTCATAGTGAGCATAAAGCCACAAACAATAATGTTGAAAGACTGATCCACTCTACCACTTCCAAACATCTATTGAAATAAGCACAATAATCCAATTTTTTTTTACAATTAAATGAAAAATAAATAATTATAAGAAATGACACAGTAATGATTTGCTCTCGTAAAACAAGTGAACATCATTAAAGCTGCAGCTAAACAGTATCTTGGCTCATCTTAATTGATTTTTTTTTTTTTGCACTGCATTTATCCCTTATTGAATTATGTCTACATATGAATATCTTTATTTAACAAAGGAAAAAGTATTAAATAAAATAATAGGTCAGTTTAATGTAGTGAATTAATGAATAGGACTAATTAAACGTGTAAAAAAAAAATTTTTTAAAAAAAACACCTGCACTACTACAACCTACTAAGAGTCTCCAGGGTTCAGTTCAGTACATAGTAAGCAAGTATTGTTAGTAGAGTTTTAAGAGCATTGATAATTTTTATGAAAATCTGCTGTCTTTCAAATGTTTAAATTTACCTCCCTTCCCCTTAAATTAAATAAGTTTCAACCTTTAAATTGTTAGCAAGTATGTATAAAACTAAATTTTAGGAAAATCTGCTATCACTCTATAGTACAAATACCCCCTCCCTCCAAATTAAAAATATGGATTAAAGCTGTTTTCACCTTTTGATAATGGGAATAAGAATATAAGAAACTTTGTTCCCAAATTTAATTATAATAAAATGAATTACTCAAAAGTATAGGGTAAGTCAAAAAGTCCATGCAGTCCTCAGAGGTTGGGTAGTTCTGATTTTTTAAAATATTTGTAGTGTTGTGTACTAAAATCCAAGCTTTGGACCTTATAGCACTGTCGCTCACTAATTCGTGGCGACAAACCGTACATAATTTTAACAACTATTTACATATAGAAGCATTCACAATAGTAACACAATATGCTTGATTTATAAAAAAACAACTCAACTTTAAAATTGAACATTATGAAGTTTGCTCCTCTAAACGTTGTTGTTTAGGATGTAAATAGCAAAAACCTCAAAAAAACTATTTCCACCACTTATTGAGAAACTTTGAAAGCCTTTATATGTATATCAGTTTGGTTTGATTTTGAAAATCTTTAAAGATATATTTTTTTTAGATAGAGATGTTCAAAATTTTTGACATTACAAATTACTGATTGGTGAAGCTACAAGTTCTAAAACTTCGATTTTAATAGACAAGCATAACACTAACAACATATAAAAAATCAAAACTACACGGCCTTAAGCATACCAAAATTTAAAATTTTACTAGACTATAATCCTATTGCCAACTTAAATACTAATAGTAATAACTGGATCATGGTGTCTACCAATTTCAACTATCAAAATTCCCGACATATTCCCGACTTTTTCAAGAATTTTTCTAGAAATTCCCGACTTTTTCAAAATTTTTTTTAGAAATTCTAGCCAATCGATATTTTAATGGTGTTTCAATAATAATCTAAACAAATCAATCTATGCATACTTTGCTACTTAACAAATCACAGTTAAACACATAAAAAAACAAAACATTTTTTTTTTTATATTTCAGATTACTCTAGATATATTTCAAGAAACACATCAATGTCGAGTATTGCCATTCAGTTTGAAAATAGTTAGAAGGTTACAAGAGGTTGTCGGATAAAATAACTCCAGCTTTTTTCCATCAGAAAGCTGGTTAAATTTACTATGAGACTTCATACATGAAATTTTGATCAAGTCCATGATATAATCACGCCATCACGCTGAGAATCCATACTCTTGTGAAATCCACTTTTTTTTTCAGTATGTTTCTCGCTGTAACTCCGAAACTATTTACGAGCATTGTACTGAAAAAAAGTTTTTTTCACGATGGTATGGGATTCTCAGCATGCTGGAATGGGTATTACATGGGATTTAAAACACATTTCAAATAAGAGGTCTCATTGCAAATTTGACCAGCTTTCAGATGTAAAAAAGAAATTTGCATCAGACAAATAATTATATACTTATAGCCAAAAGAGTACCGACAAAAGTGTTTTCACGATGTGTTACTTACAGCAACTTAGCCAATCTTTAGGCGTTGGTGGTGGCCAAACCGCTGAACCGATTTTAATGTAATATTATTAAAAAGTAAGTTTAATGTGACGTTTTACAGTTTTCAACTAAATATTGTATTTTTCCCTTCCCCACTACTGACTGCGCAGAAAAAAAAATGAATAGAATCAAATGTGTTGCAAATTTGATTTGCTTTAATGTGTCGATGACAAACTTTGAATGATTATTTTTCTTTATTAAATAATTAACTTTATAATTATAATTACCTAGTACACGTAAATATTTTCTTTATTTTTGTTTGATTTGTAAAAATTTAAATAAAAGTTATAACTGCAAAAAAATGTTGAACTATAGATCCAGTTAAAAATAAAGTAGCAAAGTTATACATAAAATTAAATTTAATTTAATGCCCTATCAATTTGTTTCTGACTATTCTTCTGAGTGCAGAAGAAGCAAACCTAGTGCCCGGCCACGACCGTATAGCGAAAAGTGAGGTGAAAATTATTTTTTTTTTATTTTTCATTAATCAATTATTTCAAATAACAAAAATAAATTAATATTGATTGATAAATAAACCGTAAAAAGACAGAACAGTATTTTCCCCCAGAACCCACTTTTGACTGTTTTTTGTTATCTGCCCTATTTGAAAGAACTGTTGGGCCCACAGGTACCATTCTGGTCTCAAATGATGTATTTCAGGAGATATTTCACAAAACAAGTGACCATATCGAAAAAAAATAACTTTTTGGGAAAAAATGGCCTCTTTTTGATAATAATATCCATGTACCTTGGGAACCAATGGCAATATAGAGCTCACCCTGATCTCAAATTGTAGCAAATTTAGTTTACTTTAAAAAGATGTGGAGTGACTATACCAATCAGACGCTTCCTTAACTCACATATTGAGCAAAAACTGGAAAAAAATTCTGAAAATTTTAGCATTAACGACAACTTTTTCTGTAAATTCCTGACTTATTCCCGAATTTTCCGACTAGTAGACACCCTGTGGATATTTAGAAATGGCTCAGTGCACTTTTTCCGTACAGTTTTTATTTATCGTTTTTTTTTTTGTGATAAAAAATGGAGTGCACAGTTGGCGGAGCATTATCACTATGTAATGTTGTATCATCTTCAAAAGGGGCTAAATGATTTTTAAATAACCAATGAAATATATGTTGAGATGCCATAAAAGAATGTTTGGTAAAAAATGGTTTACATGATAAATGGCTTTATTGGACATAAACGCACATCTGAGGGTAGGGTACAGGATATTTAATATGATATCAGTTCGTCACATAGAAGTGTCGTTTCCCAAATAAGAGCTAGTAAGCAAGCAGAAGTATGTGGGTGCCACACAGATTTACTGAAAGGAACTTGAGCAACTTGAAAATATTCAAATATCTCCTTGAAAATATTCAAAACCACCCGTATTTGAAAACAATAAATACTGGACACAAAAAATATATTGTTAACAATAAGGTAAAGCGCAGATCTTGGGAGCCTAAAGGTAGTCTCTCCCAAACGATTTTGAAAGATGGACCCCACCAGAAAATGTACCTGTATTTGGAGGGTATTTTAAATGAGGAGTCAATTAATAGCTTCTCAGACCATTGAATCCATAAAATACTGAGAACAACTGGACAGGTTGAGGGAACACATTGTACAAAAGCGCCCGGAAATTGCCAATAGAAGAGGCATCAGTTTTCACCATGACAACATTTGGTCACACATGCCTTTATGCACTCGTGAAAAATTTTAGGAGTTTGCTAGGGATATTTTGTTACACATTCCTTATAGTCTGGCCTTACAACATCTGTCAACTACCTTTTTCAATTTATGCAAAGTTCTTTAGCAGGGAAACAGTTTCTGAACCAAGATGCTTTCAAATAACACCTTCAACGTTTATTTGATGAGAAACCCAATTTGTTCTGAGAAAAGGGCATCTTTGATCTTATTCGTTGGCAAAAGGTTACTGAACAGAAGGGTGCATACATCACATAAAATTAAAAGGAATGTAAAAAAAAAAAAAAAAAAAAATTCGATTTTCATTAAATCCTAAAAACTGTATAGACATTTTGACTGATCCAATATTAATAATCCCCACCCACTTAACTCACACCTCCGGAAAAAAAAAAAAAAAAAAAAAAAAAAAAAAAATCTGGTTTCTAAATTACAATTTTTAATCTGGTTTCTTTGTCATAAGGTTATGATATCTGGATTTTATTTATTCGCTATCCACATACTTGGATAAAGGCATCTGGGATATCATAAGATCCAAGAATACAAAAATTGAATACTTGAATTTAATTTTCATCCCTTTTATATTAAACTCTAGCTGAGAACAAAATAATGTATTGTATTAATATTTAAATTAATTATATAATTCAAACAATTACAGATAAAGTAATTGAATCACAGTTAATCCAAAATGATTTATTTTTTACAAATTAACTTAATTCACATGTAACTTTATTTCAATTGCATTTTATTATAACAATTAATTTGAGTATTAATTGAATCTCAATACAACTGAATTCCCCTAACTCTGATTATAATGGTTTAAACCCAATATTTTATATGGAATATAAAATAATAAAATGAGTGTCAAATCAAATAGGTTAAAGTGAACATTTTTATTTAAATTAACCAAATTTGTTATCTTGACTAATAATTAATCTCCTAATTTATAATTATTACAAAAAATAAAATAAAATGCTAGTATTATTTAAATCATTACTTATATGAGGATTGAAACAATACTTATATTCTGCCAGTCCTTGAACTGGAGAGAATCAACTTCTTTGAATTTATTACATTGATTTTATAAATATGTCGGCACAAAATGAACACTTACCTAATTCCCCCTAAATGAACACTTCTAAATAACGGGTGACCAGAAGGCCTATAACAGAATGTTAGCAAGCATGACAAATTGTTAGTTAACAATAGTAAACTAATATCTTAATTAAGTACATGCTTCATTTTAAAGTCTGAAACGAATAAAAAAAATGTCAGGTTTTTGTGGTATATATCCATACACCTGAGTGTATTCACCCGAGTTTGCTTGCATGAGTGTGCGTGTAGTATTTGTGTGCATGTATACCTTCAGATAACCATGAATAAAACTAAACACATAATCACCATAAGTGAGTCATGGAAGAAAAATTTCTAGAAAAAGGGTCTAAATTTGTGTTCTGCCTGTGTATTAAAAAGAGAGAAAAATCTATTGCTAACACCACTGTAACAGTGGTAAATTATCTGTTCTATTCATAACAGAAAACATTTAATATTTAGAAACACAATACAATATGAATATATCTACTAAAGAGAAATTTCACTATAACAAGTAAATAATCAATGAGAAATTCCCTTCCAAAAAATAATTCAATTTTTTAGTGTATACTAGGGAAATAAAATAAACAAGGGAATAAAAATGCCAACATAATTAGCTTGATTACATTATTGAGTAAATCATTACAATCTTAGAAATAAAAACAAAGGAAATAATTTCCTCCTTTCTTGAGACAGTTCGCTAAGTGAGTTTTTTATCATGTTAATCATTTTCTTTGATGGAAAGGGGTAGCTCAGTCTGTAAGACATCAAAATCTTAACACCCTAGCATTGGTTTAATTCTGATAGATAAAAATGTATTTCCTTTGTTAACAACAATGGAATCGCTCAGGAATCGAGAGGACCCGCATAAAGCAAAACCCAGTCCTATAAAATGAGTACCTAATCCTTCATGGGTCTTGGAGGGGGAAGGGGGAGGGGTGAATCTAGCAGTTGAGCATGTACACTGATCGTAATATAGCCTTCTCAAAAAAATAATGAGTCAAGAAATAGTACTTCCTTGCTGTACTGAACCAAAACCCTTAGTGGATCTTAGTGGTGCAGAGTTTCAGACAGAAAAAAATTAACATTAGTTAATTTTTATTTTGAAAGGCAAGATTTCATTTTGAGAATATCGTAGAAACCAACTGGCCTATTGACACATTATAGTAATTTTATGAGTTTAATAATCCACAGTGAATCAGCAACTACTCCTAATTTTTTTTTTTTTTTTTTTTTTTTTTTTTTTTTACTGGAATTAAACCTAATAATAAAACGTTAACTAAACAGTATTTTGTAATTAAAATGTCTTGTATATTGAATATAAACTATATTTTATAAAAAAAAAAAAAAATAATAATTACAATCACAGGAAGTCTAACACCAGAAACAATACATGATAACACAAATAAAAAAATTTACATTTTTTTTAATTTACAAAAAATTACCTATACAACATATTTTCCAATAAATACTAATAAACTTTATTGCATTTTTAACAACCAAAAAATTTTCAAGACAGCTCAGGGGTAAGTTCAAGTAGGAGATTGTTGCTTAAAATGTTAAAGAATCCAAAGAAAAGAAAAAAAGAACAATCCATTAGAAAGTGCATAACATCATTTTCATTGTCTACATTACCTAATTTACAGGTTGATTGCTGTTAGCTATTACACGATAATCCAGTACTCTTTTTGCCCTCCAGCTGATTAGCTGAGCAAGTATTCTTTATTTGTTTATGTGAATTTTAAAATGTGGGTATTCTAGGGTAGTTATGAAGGTTATAATTAGAGATAGGCTGACTATGACTTTAGCCGACTAGTAGGCCATTATTTATTCTGTTGGAATTTAGGTAACGTCTGTAATTTTCAAGGCGCTTTGTTTATAGCTTTATTTAGGTTTTTGTTTATCATATATTTTTCTACTGTTTTTGCCAAGGGGCCGGTAAAAACAGTGGTTAAACCAACCGGTAACTGAGTGTTTTTTTTAGAAAATAAAAGAAAAGCCAGCAATTTACTTAACTAAGCTTAGATGGTTTATTGTAAAATTTGGAATTTAATCATGCCGAAAAAGATAACGTGTTTATGGACTTATACACATAACACAAATACATACACATAATTCAATTCCTTTAAAACATTTATTTATGTTGCAGATATACTAAATAAAGTATTAATGCTGTAGATATTCCAATAGTAAATTTGCAAATAATTTCTCAGTGATTAATTAGAACTCCTAGGAAATAAATGGTCTGTGTTTCTACAGTTATAGTAACACTTTTCACCAGTAGGAATCCCTTCTTTAACAAAAACAAAGCTCAGAACTTTCTGGACTGTTGTGTTTTTTAGTTTCTTAGAGGTATTGCTTTTTTCATTGTCTGCTGTTAATGAAGGTACGCTTAACGTTTCCCCTACCTCTTTCAGAGAATAAAGTACACAGTGGCATTAAAATTTATTTTTTAAGTATATGGCATTTTTATCAATTCTGGATAAATAACTGAAGCAGTTAAAAATTTGCCTGCTATACTGCCGATCTTCTAGACTTCTATCATGACTGATTGGTGTTTTGTTAATTGAGAATTTCAATTTCCTCATCATTATTTCTTCTTTAAAAAGATATAATAGGGATACCAGAATTGAGCAATTGGTGGTACCTCTGCTTGGTCTGAAACACTTGTTTAAGGAATTTTCAGATGATTCAGCCGCTTTGCAAAGCACTAACTAAATCTGTCTCCAGAGCATCCTCTTTGATTCTATTTTCCTGTTCAGAAACTTGATCATATAATAAAGTAACTACCTCTTAGTTGCTGATTACATATTTCACTTCATTTATTAAAGTAGCATTTCTTTGTTCCAAAGAAAAGTAAATCTTTTAAACTGTTTATTTCTCCCCCTGTAAGCTTCAGAAATGTGGCTATGGTTTTAGTCGCCGCTGTTATTTCAAGTATTCCCTTTGAGGTCTATTTCTCCTACTGTAAGCTTCAGAACTGTGGTTATCGTTTTAGTCGTCGCCTTTATTTCAAGTATTCCCTTTGTGTTCTTCATTAAGGCCTCCATTACTTCATCATTAGAGCAAGCCATATTGAAGCAGGCAATGATTTATTCAACAAATAATAAAAGGATCGTTATATACAAGATGGTATACAAATTAGAAGGATCAATACAATTAGGATTGATGAATTATTTGTTGCTTCTATTGGAATTTCTTTTAATTCAGAGGCTAGTTTCGAAAGTTAAACATTTATCATATTTATCATGGTCCAGTCAATAAGCATATTGTAGAGAGCATGAAATATTTGATAATTTTTGACTTCATAGCTTCATAGTTATACTAAAAGTAAATATACCGCTAAATGAACAAAATTATAACAAAGAAATCCAAACAATATACACTATAGCTAAAAATAACGGATACAGTAAAACCACAATCAATAATATTTTAAGAAAACAAATACAAGAAAAAACTATGAATATATATATAACACCCCCAGAGGATAAAGCTACTCCGGAAAAATATATTTTGATACCATACTACGGCCCAATATCCACTAAAGTTGGGTAAGAACTAAAAAAATTAGGTTTAAACCCTGCATTTAAAATAGATAAACCATTGTCATCATACCTCCCTTCTCCGAAAGACAAAATAGACCCTTTCCAAAAAAGCGGCATATACGAATTAAAATGTAATGACTGTGAAGCAAAAAGCAAAATACACGGGAAAAACTGGACGATCGGTAAATAAATAGAAGTGGCCATTAATTCATCAATCCTAATTATACTAAAAGTCCCTGCCCCTGGGGGATAAGCTTATGGTTGGGGGAGGGGAGAAAGTCCCATTTTTGGGTTTTTCGATTATATCTCAAAAAACAGTGGACTCTAAAAAAATATGTTACAAATAAAAATTAAAGCTAATTAAATTTCCTATAAAATTGTTTCTTTACATATCTGTTAAAATTCCAACGGTTTTCGAGATAAGATATATGTTATTGAAAATTGATAATTTTCGAAAAAAACATTTACCTCACTTTTTGTCAAACATTTGCTTCTAGTGCCTTCCATGATAGTTTGTCAGAAACAAGATAGAGCATTAAAATTACTTTAATTTCATATTTACATTTGCTAGTTTCTTTTCAACTAGATCAATATAACTATTTCTATTTTATATAGATGGCAACGAAGACATCTATGACGAAGATGACAAACCTTAAATGTGTATTTATCCATGATAGCATTAATTTTTTTTAATATTTTGATTACATGTACATATAATCATTTTTATTGTATAAATTGTAATAATTCATTTTCAACTGGATCAAAATTACAACATTTTTTGGCAGTTATAACTTTTAGTTAAATTATTACAAACCATACAATAATAATGAAAGTATTTATATCTACTAATATTTAAGAAATGTATGTTATGTTGAATTTGAATAAACGTTTCACAAACAACAAAAATGGAAAACCAGTCATTCAGAAACATCAAACTGACAAGTAAATGTTGTAACAAGTAAATGCACTTCCTCTTACCTCAATGAATTAGACAATCAAGATTGACAATAAATAAGTTATCGTAGATCCACTCTTGCTTTTTCAGGAAACCACCATTACTTGAGGATTTGGAGAATTACATGCGAAATATTGATTAAAAAACCTTTAAACACGTGTGTGGTTCCAAGTTGCAGTAAGACTCCGAAACTGTTTGTTCGATCCAAAATTTCTTTTTTCCATCTGAAACCTGGTTATTAAATTTACTAACAGAGCCCATAAATGAAATTTTGATTATGTCCTATAAAATTCCCATGTCAGCAAGCTAAAAAAAGCTTACTGTTTTGAAATCCACGTTTTTTTGACACATTTTTTGATATAACTCCAAAGCCTTTGTTCAATCCAAAATTTCCTTTTTTCATCTAAAAGCTAGTTAATTTTCTGTCAGATCCCTTATATAAAATTTGATTACATTCTGTAAAATACCCATGCAAGGCCACTGAAAATGTCAAAATCGTCTTATTTTGATTAAAACATACATATTTAGCATGCTGGCTTGGGTGTATTATGGGACTTGATCAAAATTTCATACACTAACATTTAATTTAATAGATGGTAAATTTAAACAGCTTTCAGAAGAAAAAAAAAAGAAATTTTGGATCGTACAATTAGTTTCATAGTTAAAGCCAAAAGAGCACCGACAAACGTGTTTTCACGGAGAAAAGCTACTTACCCCAAGCATTAAATATACTTTAATTTTATTGTTAGTTTATTTTCAACTGGATCACAGTTGAACAGATCAACATTTTTTTTTACAGTGATAAATTTTATTTGAATTATTATTAATCATACAATAAAAATGAATATATTTAAATGTAATCATAATATTAAAAAAATGAATGCTATCATGAATAAATAAGCATTCAAGGTTCGTCATCGAAGCAGTCATCTTCGTCATAGATGTCTTCGTTGCCATCTATATAAAATAGAAATAGTTATATTGATCCAGTCGAAAAAAAACTAACAAACGTAAACATGTAATTAAAGTAAATTTAATGCTCTACGTTGTTTCTGACAATTTTTCTGAGAAACGGTCATGGCAGAGACTAAAAAAAAAAAAAAAAATATTTGACAAAAAATGAGATAAATTTTTTTTTTTTCTCGAAAATTATCAATTTTCAATAACATATATCTTATCCCGAAAACCGTTGGAATTTTGACAGATATGTAAAGAAACAATTTTATAGGGAATTTAATTAGCTTTAATTTTTATTTGTAACATATTTTCCTAGAGTCCACTGTTTTTTGAGATATAATCGAAAAACCCAAAAATGGGACTTTCTCCCCTCCCCCAACCATAAGGTCTTCATTGCCATCTAATTAAAATAGAAATAGATATATTGATCCAGTTGAAAAGAAACTAGCAAACGTACATATAAAAGTAAAGTAAATTTAATGCTCTAGGTTGTTTCAGAAATTTTTTCACAGAAACGGTCGTGAAAGGCACTTGAAGCAAATGTTTGCCAAAAAGTGAGGTAAAACTTTTTTTTTTCTCGAAAATGATCGATTTTCAATAACATATATCTCGAAAACCGTAGGAAGTAAGCTCATACCCCAGGAGCGGGGATTTGAATGTTTACCTTTTAACTATTCCTAACGAAGCTATGAAGTCAAAAGTTACTGCATATTTCATGCACTCTACATCCCTCATTTAAGCACTCGTTGACTGGGGTCGCACTTCCTTGCGAAAACACCTTTGTCGGTGCTCTTTTGGCTATAACTACAAAACTAATTGTACAATCCAGAATTCCTTTTTTTCATCTGAAGCTGGTTAAATTTACTATCTACTAAATTAAATTTTACTACATGAAATCTTGATCAAAATGCATAACACACCATTATTTGCCACTTCTATTGAAATTTTTTTTTATTTGAAGATTAGTTTTGAATATTAAACATTCATCATCAATTATAAAGATCCAAAGCAGAAGGGCTTCTCAAAGCTATCGTATGCAACTCTAGTATACTTGAGGATTTGATAGCGTTTAGAAGCCCAATGGTTTTGCCTCCTTATAATTGATGATGAATGAGCATTCGAAATGAGTCATCGAACAAAAAACAATTCCAATAGAAGTGGCAAATAATTTATCTATCCTAATTGGATCGTTATAGTTAGAGACATAGTATCATCCAAGTGAAAGATGATTAAAATGAGCAAAACCCATCCTTGAATGCCAAGGAGGTAACTGAGTCAGACAGGTAATATCACTATCCCCATCTAAGGTATAGTGTAATACGTATAGGTATTGGTGATAATACCACTGATCACATAAAGAGAAATGTGAAATGTTCAAGTTAGTCGTAATTCACTTCTAATCGTTAGATAACTATTGAAGATATCAACCTCAGATTTCACAATACTGATTAAAACACTTGAAACCAAAAGAGTTACGAGTTTGGTGAAGCTTTTGCCAGAAAAAGAAAAAAAAGTGAAAAGCATCAACTGTACACAGACACATGTGAATGTCAGAATCCTGGATGTCTTATCTATAACAAACTTCTCAAATCTTTCTATGTGAATGGTAATTTTATGAAAAACCTCAAGGAGATGTATTATCCTTTATAATATTTAATTAAATCATATATTATAATTACACAACAAAAATATAGTTCAATGTAAATAATTAAATGAATATCTTCAATAATCTATATCATTATCATTTGAGGAATAAAATTTTAAAAATTTACAGGCGATACTTTTAATAAATATAGACTGAACTTACTGTGAATGTTGGGAAGTTTTGGATGGACCTGGCTGGTTAGAGAAACCTGGTTGTTTAGATGAACCAGGCATTTCATCAATCGAGATTATCTCACTTGAAGTATCTGAACCACCTTAAGTAAACATATACATTTTAGATTAATGAGAGTTATTACAAGCGAATTACAAACATATAAAACCAATTAATGTCAAAGATCATTTACAGCTTAAAATTGTTTCTTGCAAACAATAATACAATACAAACAAATACATTTTAATACAAAACAAATACATATAATACAAACAATACATTTTAGATTAATGAAAGTTATCATAAGTGAACTACGAAACAAATAAAACCTAACAACTTATGTCAAAGTTCATTAAAAAAGTTGTAATGAATTTTTATCAGCAGCATACAGTGAATTCTACCAATGAGCATAATTTTTAATACAATATGTTTTGAACAACTGTATTTATTTCTGTGTATCTTTTTACATTAAGAAGATGCCTTCAAGTAACAGTATAATCTAATATGTAATTTATATCATTGCAAATGATGCATGGTTTAGTATGATACAGCAATTGAAAACTTAAGAGCAGATAAAGAAATTGAAAGAGCTAATCACAGCACAGACTGCAAAAATTAAAGCCTTCCCCATCAAAAATATGCAGCTAAAGACGAAAATATCAGATCCCATGGTGAAATTAAACACCTTTTATAAATCTCCAATGAGTCAGTAAAATCTGATCTGGTAGATGATTGTTTCTCTTATATCTTCTTTTCATATAATATTGAACTCACACGCCTTAGTTATTTCCAAATGTATCAAACGCTCACTTGTACCTCTGTTCATTCAGGAAATTAAAATCCTGATAAATAAGAGAGATGCAGCAAGTCATATATTTTGATGCACAAGACTTCCAAATGACTTTCTCCTTCCAACTTCTCCTTAACCTCAATCCAACAGTTTGCAGGGCTAAATCTATCTATTTTTATGAATCCTTAACCAGTAATCCTGAAAAAACGCAAATATCAAAATGGAAAATTCTTAGAAAATTATTTCAGGTCAAAACTAAACGACCCGATTTCATTTAATTTTCAATGACCTCAACTCCCATTTCTGATGTATAACATCCTTAACCTTCTCTTTCATAGTAATCATTTTCATATTCTTTTTGATTCAGACCACATCGTTTTTATCTAAACAAAGAACTTCTCAGCTATTAATTCAGATTCTATATGAATGATTATGGACCCAAAAACATTCCTACAAAAACTAATCAATACATAAATAAAGGTCTAGTACCTGACGGCCTATACACATTTACGATGTTCCTTATCAAAATTCAATTTTCCCCTCATCTAGGAAAAAAGCCCTTTTACTCCCTCTAAATAAGACTACTAACCCTTACACTACTATTACCATTTCTATCCAATCAAACTTTTCGAAACTTTAGAATACCCCATCTAAAACCAATTGCAGTAGAAACCCTCATATGCGACATCAGGATATCCGACTCCTCGGATTATCCGTCATATCCGTCACCCTTCCTCCCGCTAGGAGGATGTTCGATTTTATGTGAATCACAGTAGTGCAACTGAGTTCCTCACATAGTTACCTATTATGGCTACCCCAAAATGTAACCGTACTGTATGTACACTTCAGAAGAAATTAGAAGTTCTTCAGCGCTTGGAAAATGGTGAGTCAGTTCAAAAATTATATTCTAAACTAGGAATAGGGGTCACAACAATTAAAGACTGGAAGAACAACAGAAGGAATATCTAATCGTACACCATGACAGTGGAAGAGGAGGAAGCTTTGAAAAATAGAAAGATGCTTAAAAAGCCTAAATTTGATGTCTTAGTTGATGCTCTCTGGGTTTGGTTTTGCCAACAAGGAGGCAACGGAACCCCTTAGTCAGGTCCTATAATTAAGGAGAAGGTGGCGATTTTGCATAAAACAATAGTAGGCGAGGAAGGGGGAATTTTCAGTGTAAGTGCAGATGGCTTCACCGATGGAAACCTCGCCATGGTATCCGTCACATTGTTATTTCTGGGGGAAAGCTCTTAGCTGATGATGACGCAGCCAAAGACTTCGTGAAAAAATTTGAAGTTTTTATTAAAGATAACAATATGCATCCGGACCAAGTCTACAATATTGACGAGTCAGGGTTAAATTACAAGAGACTCCCACAAAAAACCCTTGCTGCAAAAAAAAAAAAAGGATGTGAACATGTCATCATTACCTGTTCATTACCAAAATCAAAAATCGACTTGGATGGACAGTTCTTTGTTTAAACAGTGGTTTTCTGAACAGTTTGTCCCAAATGTAGAAAAACAATTGAAAATGGAAACTCTGCCACTCAATGCAGTCTTGCTTCTCGATAATAATGCTCCCAGTCATCCTTCTGAAAATGGGAAATCTTAAAGCTATGTTTCTACCCCCTCATGTGACATCCTTGATCCAACTGATGGATCAGGGTGTAATTGAGTGGTTGAAAACGAGATACAGACGAAAATATGTTAGCTCCTCATAAGAACAAACAGAACGGGGCAGTAACCTAAAAAAAGATTAGTCACACAGCAGCTAAAGAGGCTTTCGAAATTGCGATGAAATACATCGAGCAGCATCCAAACGCAACACCGATGGATGCTCTGTCCATTAAGAAGTGGAAGAATACTGCTGCTAAAGCAAGATTAAGTACATTAATACAGAAAAATATAACTGATTTTTTTAAAATGAATTTATGTGTAATTAATTTGTTGGCTATGCGTATATGTACATACATGCATACTTCCGTATTTTATGCTTCAGTATTTTTTGTGTTCAATATGTTTTGCATGCAATAAACACGTACATTTACATACATATGTACGTAAATACTCGTTTATGTGTATTTTTATTAATGCTTTGTTGTTCCTCGGATTATTCGACCTTTTTTGTTATCCGACCACGCTCTGATCCCGTGGGTGACGGATATGAGAGGTTCTACTGTACCAAGAGACATAAAAACCTCCTAAAACCCTTTCTATCTATCTATGTTTCGTTCCAATTTATTCACTTCATTCACCCTCTTAAGTATAACACAAGAGAGCTTCTATTTATTACCAATATCTTTATTTTTTAATTTAAATTCTGAAATTTTGTTTAAGCATCTAAAATCTCTTCTAACATCATAATGCATATAATTATACTAAGCCAAGTTAAAGTGGCTTTTCCTAAATACATGGTTGCAAGTAGGTATTTCCTTATTTCCTTCACGTTTTTTACTATCCACTTTAAATGCTCTTCCAACTCCTTCAGTTCACATCTCAATTAGACACACTCAAGCTCTTCTAACTAATCTCTAAATCCATTTTCATAGGATTAGAATGAGCATTTGACAAATACTTCATTGATTCTGCAATGTTTAAATGAAATTATTCGCTCATCCTAAATAACAATGCCTCTTCTCTTCCCACATTTAAACCTCTAATCTCAGCTTACTTCTTAGCCCTCCAAGAATTTTAAATCCTTGTCCTTGATTAATGTAAATTTTGTACAAATTGTTTACGTTAATTTTCATTTCTCATTTTGTTTTCTATATCAGTTCATATTTAAAATATGTACATATTTTAGTAAAATGTTCTTCTTCTTCTATAGCTCTACAGCCCGGGGTGGGCCTTGGCTTCCTGAACAATAGTTCTCCAAACATCCCTATCCATAGCTTTCTTCCTCCATTTAGTCACTCCTAGCCGTTTAAGATCATCGACCACGTCACTCTGCCACCTTCTTCTCGCCCTTCCCTTTCTTCTAGGACCACATACCTTACTTTGGAGCATCCTTCATAGACTATCATCAGGTTTTTGACAGCATTAACCCTTTAACAGGCAATGTATCCTGGAGGATACACATATTTAATGCCTTTTGCTCAGTAAATAACATAATGTTCGACGTATTATCCTACTCATAATCGTCTAATATCCTTTATTTAACCTTGATTTTCATGATACATGAGTGGGGGTTAGCGTAGCTATAGTCATTCAAAGGAAAAAAAAGAAGAAATGTATTCTAAAATTCTCGGCCTGCCCGTTAAAGGGTTAATAGGATCAATTTAATTAAAGCACTATTCGAATATAACATTCCAAGAAAGTTAATAAGACTGATCCAGGTGACGCTGAGTTACAGTAATGCGAAAGTAATTGCCAATGATAGTATAAGTAGTGCATTTCCAATATCAGCTGGTGTAAGGCAGGTAGAAGGTCTATCTGCCACTCTTTTTAATTTGTCATTACATAAAGTGGTGAATAGTATAAATGTACAGGGAAATATAATTTATTCAAGTAGCCAAGTCTGCGCATATGCGGATGACATAGGTCTTGTAGCTAGAAACGTTCAAAACCTTACTGAAATGTGCGATAGCCTCAATATTGAGAGTAAAAAATTGGGCCTTGAAATAAATGACTCAATAACAAAGTATAAGTGCATTGTACCAGATAATTCAAGAGTTAACAACAATCTTGTTGTAGAAGATTATGTTTTCGAAAATGTCACTAACTTCACGTATCTGGGGGTAGAGTTAAACAATGCAAACAAAATGACAATAGAAGTGCACAGAAGGATCATGGCTGCAAATCATAAAAATTTTGGAAATTGTAATATGTACTAATAAAGAAAAATATTTGAAGACCATGGTGGCCGAATGCTAGGACGAGGGACTCAAAAGTTCATGGATTTGATGGACACCTGGGAAAGTTATTATTTATATTTTGGTGGTCCCACAAAATTTATTAGCAAGGGTTGATTCAAAATGTGTTAGCAGGGGTTGACTAAAAATGCATTACTAATAAGAAGAATCAGAGAGAGAAAACAGTAACCTTAATAACACGACAAAGTCAACAAATCCTTGATATCACAAACCAAAATTAAAAGAATTAATAACATTACAGTTTCCTAATCTCATTAAGATTCTAGCTATCGAGGTTTCACCACTGTACTATCATCATACAGAATATACCTAATCCGGCCAAAAGTTCTGTCACAAATATGAAACACTGACCTTTGCATGGCTGAAAGTTATTAGAGGCCTCTAATCTTAACTTAATCCTTTCTGTGTTTACATGATAAGGCATTGAAATAATACTAAGCTGCTCAGTTACAATGTTTTTCTTGAGATGGAAAGTTATGTTAAAGAGAATCATCTGTCCTGCTCAGGAAAATCTAGCGAGATTTTCAAGTTGCCTCAGTCCCCCATGGATAGATCAGTGGTTGTTCATTTATAGGACTCATGACAGATTCAGGGAAACTCACTCTATCGAAGACAGAGCTCGTTCAGGTCGCCTTTAGGATTTAATGCTACATTCGAAAATGTGATGAAAGTTTGAAAAATATTTAAACAAAATGAAGATATTACAGCTTTTATGATAAAAAACGTAGTTTCCTTAAAAACATCTTTGATTTATCATATATCTGCAACAGATTGGAATAGAAAGGTGAGGTCTGCAGCATTTTTCTACATTTTTGATCTAGTTTCACCCAATTTTTTTTTTAGACTAAGAGGTACTCACTCTGTATAATACTAAAATACATTTATTCAATTTAAAAAAGGATTTTGAGCAAAGTTTTTTCTTTGAAATTATTTACTAGAGCAACTAGTTTAAGATATATATGGATTTTCCTGATGTAATTTTGGCAGATAATGGCAGCCATTTTGGAAAAAATCTCCCTAAAAGAAACACGAACCCTTGGTTAAAATAATCTATATGGGATAGGGAAACACGCAAAACAAAAATTTGCTAAACACATCTCTGTGCAACAGTCACATTCTCTATAGCCCATGGACCACATACATTGTGGGCAGAATCGCCATGGCCAGTAAAAAAGACACAGCACCCTTAATGGCCTAAAGAAATTTGTGATCAAGGCAGTAGAATTTCGCATAGAGTAGGTGCATACTGTAATTGACGAGTGGCCAGAGCTAATTAAGTCCTGAGTCAAAGTCAAAGGAGGGCATTTTGAACAACTATTTTATATATTTGTTTATAAATATTTTCAAAATCTGTAATAAAATATTTTAATAAATTACCATATATTATTTTTTACTCTTTAAAATGAGTATGACAGAACTTATGGCCAGACTAGGTATATATATAAAATCTATACCACTAACCCATGAAGGGTCTTGGGTTCAGTACTTAGGAAAGGTTGTACTTTTACTGGGCCAATGGTTGCAAAAGGAAATTTGACTGAAATCATACTAAACTTTTTCTCCAATTCAGGCTAACCACTTAAGCAGGGAACAAAAAAGCTCCCTAAAAATCTGAACAAAATTTTATTTTTTAATGAATTTGTAAAAATAATTATGTTCTTATATTTTAAATTTATTTTAGGAAGTTTTGGCAATTGTTAATTTCAATTTACAATAATTTAATTACCAAAGAAATGAAAGGAGTTAGGTAGAGGTCTGAGGAACGGGCTCTGGTTTTGCGGGAACTCACTGACGATTTTAATGTTAAAGCTTTAAGGATATAGGAAGGTGACTGAGGTGAAAGAGATTTGTAAAGGAACGAACCAAGAAAGTACTGTCGACGGAAGGAAGGAAATAACCATTTTAATTTGGTGTAGTGGTGGGAAATATGTTCGTGGCCTGGTATTCTCAGAATGAATCTCAGACAGCAGTTCATTATCTTCTTTAATCTTGCATCTTGAGATTTCGAGAGACCTCCATACACCACACCACCATAATCAAAATGGGGGAATATGAGGGATGTAATTAACAGTTGGCGGATTGACTGTGGAAGGAAATTACGGGATCGGTTTAGGAGTCGAAGGGAGGAGATTGATCGTCGGATAAAGATATATCAATATCAATAATGAAAGATCTCAAAGGAATTTTCACATTAAATAATTCTGATGAGGGAAGTAGTTTAAGAATTCATTCTTTACAACCAAAGGAGCAAAAAAATCAACTAATACAACTATGAGACTCTAAGGTAGCAATAACTCACTTGATAGATAGGTCCCTTAACATGATATATTCTGAATGGAGTAACAGTTAAGTTAAAGGCAAAATATTAATTTATGGTTCTGAAAAATAAGGATTGGACAGTAATCAATTACTTTCTTTTACAATACAAAAGCTGTAGCAATATGAACATTTCCATTTAAGTAACCATTTTACATAAAAAATTGATTTCACCTATACTCACTTGACAAGATAGCTGTTGTTTCTGGATCATTATTAGATGATACTTCATTTTCTTTTAATGATGGTAAAGGATCATCATTTAAAGGATCATCAGGTGATGGGATATTACACTGCCTGAATAGAATAATAGGAAAAAAAGATAAAGTAATAATAATGTATAATTATGCATACTGTTTCCAAAATATAAAATAATTATATGGTTACTTTAATATATTTTTTAAAAAAGATAGAAAGAAAAATAATAAACTATGAGAGGTTAGTGAAATATAAATTGAACTTAAGCCTTTGTAACCCCAGACAATAATGAACTGATAGGCAGAGAGGAGCTTTTAACGTCTATGTTATACAATTCAGAAAACCTGCCTGGTAAGCTAATTTGTCTCTGGCTATTCGTGAACTTGTGGAAGGTGAATGGTAGCACTAGCTAGACAAACCCTTGTATGCTCATAATTTTCTGAGGTTTCCTAAAAGCTTAAGCTAAATATGGTAAATAAAATAACTATAATATACTATATGTTTAACAAAAATAAAAACAAAACATGACAATGAAGAATTAATAGGGAAGAGATTATATAATTTTTTATAAATGCTAACTGAAAGAATTAAAAAAAAGGAAGAAAAAAAATATTAATATAGTGAACTCCTGATTATCAGCAGACTATGGTCGCATAGCAACTGTGGATAATCCACAAAATGGTTGAAAAAGGGCATAATTCAATTAGGATTGATGAATAAAATACCATAATTGGAATTATTTTTATTTGAAAACTAGTTTTGAATGTTAAATATTCATCATAAGTTCTAAAAACATACAAAAATTTCAAAACATCAGCACTTTGATACATAGATTATACGTATTAAACTTTTTTAAGAATGTAAGACAGGAAATCAAATATGCTGGTACACACCTACGGAGGCAAAATGAAAAGGACTTCTGAAAGATATCAGGACCTAGAACAGACTGAATTAGAACAGGGAAAAGGGAGATCAGGTAGAAAGGTGGTTAAAACTAGAAAGGTTTTCCCTATGACTCGTTGGTTTCTTGCATTCCTATTGGAAGCAATTTTAAAATGGGCTATTGTAAATATTTATATGGTCATTTTAACTAAAACCTGGGTTGGTTTTGAAAACTTTTATTATTTCTAGTGATTTATAAATATTTAATTCTAGACTATTTTTTACTTGATGTATTATGTATAATACATCTATTATGTAGTACACATATAATGATTACTTGTCTTACATTTTTAAACTTTATATTAATATATAGTTTAATAATGTATATTGTAGTGACATAGATTCTGAGAATATTTTTCACCTGAAATCATGTTTTTAATTACAGTCCTATTATTAATTAAAGAAAATTAATTTTATTATTTGATTGATTTGGTTTGCAGATACAAAACTTAAAATAAATCTTTAACTTCAGAGATTATTAACAAGGTACATTAAAAGGCCAAACAAATATTCATGAATTGTAAGATATAGGTAATAAATTACCCTGGTAGGTTCTTCATCTTTTTTAAAACAACCTTGGTGTCATCATGTTGAACATGCCATTTTTCATTATTGGACAATTCAGAGACATCATCTACAGCCTGTATGAGAGTTTTGTTCACTTTCTATAAAACAAATAAAAATCAAGTTAAAAATAGTTATAATTTTTAACTTCCATGTATAAAACCATCACTATGGATTCATAATTTAGTAAACACATTATTAATGTTAACAATAAGACTGGCCAGGGCCCCTACCAGACTGAGTGACACTTTTATATTACTGTTCCTAATACAGATAAAAATTTTTTGGTGATTTAACAATGAAAAAAATCAATATATATTTTTTCTTTTCATCAAATGGACCTTAAGTAGCTAAAAAAAATAATATATTTTTTGTTTTTTATATTTTAAATATAAGGGTTTTCTGGTGTTTTGAATCAAAATCTAATTTTTTGTATTTTTTTATAATTTTATAATTTTTTGTATGAGAAAAAAAACCGAAAGAATAGTATACTCGAAAATGTAAATATTAATAAAAATTATTTTTTGTTAAAAAAAAATTAATAACAATTTATTTTAATCGAGTAGACACCTTGTAGATTTTTATTTACACAAAAAATATCATATTTCGATTCAACACACCAGAAAACACTTATATTTAAGTTATTAAAAATCTTTTTTTAACTGTTTTGAAGAGGATGAAAATGCAGATGTGAATTCACATTTTATTATGAGGCTCTGATCTTGTTAGCAGTTTGTTAGATTAAAAGTTTGTTAAAAGTTTTAAACCTCCAAGAAATAGCTAAAGAACGATTTTTTTTTTTTTTTTTTCAATGTAGAATAACCAATAAAATTTGGATAAAAATCAGCATAAGACAGTCCGAAAGATCCCCTGGTCAGAATACCATAAATAGAACACATAATTATGATCATACCTTCCTTGAACAAGGGTAAGGAACAAAATCAGCTAAAATTCTCTTCTTCCTAGGTCGAGTTGAACCCCTCTCGGGTTTGGGTGGGTTGATTACTAATAAAATTCTCTCTGCAAGTTTAACTTGCCTGCTTAACGTTTTTATAATGTTTTCCTTTTCTTTTTCTGACAGCAAACTTCTCTGAAATTATATAATGGACCCATTACATAACTGAATTGGTTTCCCATAGAAATAATGGTTACAAGTAGAACTATGTTTACAAGTTCATAGTCTGTATATATGTATTGTGGCGATCATATCCATGATGGTTAAATGATAGAAGATTGAGCGATCTATAAAATATGTCAGCGGCAGATGAGAGGAGAACAAATAATCGAGATCACGAAGTGGGAATCGAAAAGGCCGTGGAGAGGCATCCCCTTTACCAAAAATGGGTTGGGAGCAACACTTCCTCACTTTCTCCTAGGCTCTCGGCCTGTCAAGACCTCTTTTCCTCTCAAGAGTGCAGGAAATGATAGCTACTTTTGACTATCCTCAAAGTATCATTTCAAGAAAATCATCACGTCAACATTAGTCAAGAATGAACATTTTGCTTTTTTAAAATTTTAATTAAGATTCTTGCCCTTCAGGCAAACAGTGAAATTTTATTTTTTGTATATTCTATTTAAAGATTTTGGCCCTTCACAATGTATTAATTTGTCCATTTATATCTATTTTTATTACATTTATTATGCAATAGTTCACATGAAAATTAGAGATAATAAAGAGCCTAAAAATTTAAAAATTTAATTTATTAATTTTTTTTTTTTTTATACCCAGTAATTCCTTTTAATTTAAAATTAGACCTATTTTATCATGGTTTCATGCTCGAATTTTTCTATGACTTGAAACAAAATTTTTGATAGTACGTAAATTACATTTTCAATAAAAAAAGAACATGACAGTATATAATGTGAGAATACAGACGTAAGCTGTACAGCTGTAAAGAAAGCTAACATGACAGGGGACCCTATTGAATCACCTGCACACAGATTTGCTAAATCTTTCAGAACCTAAGTTTTAGATGGAAATACATATATACATAAAGCAGTTCATATATAGGCATATATTTTTAAAGAAGTAAACATTAGGTTTCAAGCTGAGAGTGGACTATTGTTGAGAGAAGGGAAACTTGGTAGTTAATAGAAAAGAAATTTTAGCAGTATGGATGCCAGATTTTAATGTTGGTTAAACATCGCAGGAGAACCAGCCATTAAAATGGAAGAGTACATTAATTACAGTGGTGACATTGATAATGAGTAAGGAACACTTCTGGAAAAAGAGGACATTCAAGAAGTAATAAAATGTAATAAAAACCTTAATAGAAGACAAGAAGTGATAAAAGACTATAAAGCATCAGACATAGACAGAAGACATGCTGAATTCCTCAAACATAGAGATGATGTAGTGCGATAAGTTTATTTGGGATACAGGGACCACTGAGATGACAAGTGAATGGAGTGTCCCATTTATAAAAAAGCAATACGATGGATTACAAAAAATATCAAGGGGTAGCACTCCCCCCCCCCCCCCCGTGATGTATAACATATTATCAATTGCCATAAACAAACTTTTGGCAAAATGGGCTGAGAGCTTCTTTGATGATCGACCGAAAGCATGCAGGAAAAAAACAAAAGTTTTTTAAGGATTTGCTTTAGCTCTGTATAGCGCACAAAATGTACTAAAAGTAATGGTTTCCGAGTTGATCAAATGGCTAAGAACATACGATTTTCAGTCCTTTCTCCCCTCTGCCATTTTGTTGCAGCCCTGACCTTGATTGGCAGTCATTAATTTTCATTCAGAACAGTGGAGAGATCACACTGATGCATTTGAAAAAAGGGGTGAAATAACTTGGTTTTGTTCCTGTCGGGCTCTCGGTCTGAGGACCAATGTGGTTTCAGTTTAGGAAGATCAACTGTCAACCACATATTCTCTTATGCCATCCAGAAGATGGCTGGATGATGAGGAGCAAGACCTCTGTCAGACAGGAATGAAAGGATGGAGCTTCAAGGCTGTGGACCGAGATGGATGGAAAAGACTTATAAGGACTGAACCACAGAAAAAAAAAAAAGAGTAAACATAAAGTGGAATCAAACTCTCTGAGGAAGCTCCACCCAAGAATGTCCATGCACCACTGTCATCGTATGACGGATCTTGACCCGTAGGCCATAAAAAACATCCCTTGTGATGGGCAGCAGCTTCACCAGTACTTACATCAACCCTTCAAAGACAGCAGAAATAGGACGAGTTAAACCACAAGGTGCAACTTGTCTTATTGTTCAACTGGGGCAGATGAAAAATAGGATTCCATGCACTTACTCCACATCATGGCAACTACTAGACAAAAGATGATAGAGAGGTGCTCCTCTCGTGGTTTCCAACCGGCAAGCAAAGCATCTGGTCCTACTCGGAGGGGCCACTACTAAGCTACTGGTGGTAAACTCCCCACCGGTTGTGGCATCAGGACTAAACAGGGGAGCTTGGCTACTTACCCTACCAACAACAAAGAAAAGAAGAGCCTCCGAATAATGCAATGGAATGCGGGTCTAATAAGAAAAAAGTTAACGTCTTATTAATAGAATCCAGAAGAAGAGATGGACGTAAATTTGCATACATGAGACCTACCTCAATCCCAACTTACGATTTAACATGAGAGGTTATCAGGTCTTTCGAAAAGATTGTATTGGCCAAAACAAAGGAGGTGTTCACAGAATGATATAGAATCCACTCCCAACTAAGGACTGCAAGACATGCAGGATGCCCATCAATACATTGAAGCAAAGAAACTTGGAACATCGATTCAAATCAGTGATAAAGAAATAAAGCTGTACAATTACCATTGCCCCAACAATAAAATGCTTTCTCTTTAAGTTATGGATATTCCCGAAGACAACTGCAATGTAATAGGTGATTTCAATGCCCACTCTCCCTCGTATAGATATCAGGATATGGACCAACAAGGTGAAAAGTTGAAACATGGCAAACTGAGGTACAGTCGACGCCGCATAATGAGATCATGGTTAATGTTATCAACCGCTTTGTGTGATCATAATGGCTTGGAACGGGCCCAAACATTACCATTTTTAATGGTTTAAGTCAGCGTAAAGCCGCTATAACATTGAATATTTCTCTAAATCTGAGGTTTTAAAAGTAATCCTCCCTAAAATGCTGTATGTTGTTCATGTTTGGCATCCAACTGTACTGTGTAAAAAAAAAAACTTTTGATAATAGCAAAAAAAATCTGCAAGGGTTATCATTTGATGTGTAAGGTTATTCTTACAATTAATTATTACAAGTTGAACACATAGTCCATTTTACTTTACTTTGTCCGGGCGCCGTAATATAATAAATGAAAAATGGATTTTCATAAAATGATATAATAAAAAAATCTTAATCACAACAACAATAATAATTACTAAATTGTCCTGTTAAACCCCTAACCAACTCTTCTCTTTACAGATGCTACAACACTTTTGGCGGATCTTTTGCCAATTCAATTAAAAATTGAGGAACAGACTACTTTATACAGCATTAAGAAAGAAAAGACAGGATACAACAACTTAACATTGGATACAACAACTGCTAGTTTTGGATACAACCAGCATCAAATTCGTGGAATTCATCCAAATGTTATTCAGCAAATACAGACAAAAAAGAAATATACACAGACGCAGTAAGGACAGAGACAGCATTGGATGTGCATAGTAATTGAAAGCTCAAGATAGCAGAACCATAGAACAACAGTATGAACTAGAATCATACTGTTCGACATATTTAACGAACATAATTAACGAACCTCAAAAGACTAACGCACATATTACAATACAATACATACCGACAATAAAATTCTACACGACTCGATTAATAATACTGATATCTATGACAATATTTAACTGACCTAATTAGACAAAATTTAATAAGCATTAAAAAAATAAAAAAAATAAAAAAGGGGGGGAGGAAATGGTCATTTTAAAATTGGTTAAGGCACACTCTAGGATTGAGGGTAACAAAAGGGCTGATTACCTAGCCGAAGAAGTGGCTAAACAAGACATAAGCTCGGATATGGTAGAAATATGGGACCAATTGTGGGTTGCCTCATCAAAGCCACCAATATTACACAAATTGATACCTGACATGAAACACGACAATGACAAAGATATACAAAGTAACAACTACAAACTAACACAATAAATGACAAAATACAGTAGCTCTAAACAATATCTAAAACAATTTAACATTCTATGATCTGACATATGTAATGAAAATGGACAGATTCAAAATTTTAGACATGAATGTAAATCTTCTAAAAGACAGAGATTTGATCTAATAAAAAGTATAATTCTCAAACATGGAACATGGCCAGAGACAGACTTGCATATATACGAAAGATCGACTTTGTCAAACTGACTAATTATGGGCAGCGGAGGTAGTTTCTTGTTGGCTAGATAATTTCTTTTGTTTTTACGTTTTTCTTTTTCTTGTGATTTTTTTTTTTCTTATAGTGTTTTATATTATTACTATTATTATTATTATTATTAGGCAAGATTTTGATCTAAGATAAATCACGTCAAGCTCTTGTGGTTCTTCTCTCCTTATGGGGCACCCAAATGAACTTGATCTTCTTTCAATCTTCTTCATTCCTATCTTCCGACCAAGTTCTTCCAGTTTTCTTGATTCTGTTCCCAGGTTGTACTTTCCATGCATTTACCTTTCCTCCATAAACATTTTTGTCTAGAGCTTCTTCTGGGTTTGTTTTTGCATTTCCATTCTTCTTCACTTGTCTTTCTTCACTTATGTGCTCCATTCTATTGTTTTAAGGTATATTGTTGCATTCAGGATATGATGGGTCAGTCTGTGTTTGGGTAGTCTGCGTATGTGTCCGTAGAATTTCAGTCTGCGTTTCCTGATGTCTGCTTCGATATTTGATAGTTTCTCTATGGTTTTGTTATTTTGGAGTCTGTAGTCATCATCTTCAGTCTTTAATGGACCAATAATTTTTTTAATTATTTTTCTATATGCTTTTTTTGATGTTTTCGAGGGCTTTTTTTCTGTTGAGTACCAGGGTTTCAGTTGTGTACAAGGTTGCTGGTTTGATATTAGTATTGTAGTGTCTGATCTTTGCTTGAATAAATAAGCACTTTTAATTGTAGATGTCATAATGTCTTTTCTCAAGTCCCGAAGGTTCAAGAATTTCACCCAGATATTTGAAGTATGGAACTCTTTTAATGATTCCGTATTTTGTGCTTAAAATCTTGGTTCCCAATTGTGTGCAAAAGAATATGAATGAATGAATGAATGAATGAAAAATAATCTTTATTCTGGGACACCTTGTCCCCTAAGAATAACACAAAAGAACAATAAATTATTATTGTCTAGTTGCGTACATATCAGGCAGCAACTTATATAGAGTGTAAATTATATACTATAAGTCTTTGGGTTTACAAAAGAAAAACAAAATAAGTAAATAACAAAATTAAAATAAAAAGAAATATTTTAACACTAAAATATTATTACATAATTTCGGAAGATTGATAATTAGGAGGTAGATGAATAAATTATGTTTAAAGGAAGTGAGAGAAGGAGCATTGCGGATCGAAATGGGTATGGAATTCCAGAATAAAGCTGCACGATTAATAAAGGATTTTTCAAAGGAAGCAGTTCGATGAGAAGGGATATACAAATCTATAGGCTGAGATCTGGTGTTCAAAAGATGAATGGAAGAATGAAGGGCAAGGATGTCGAAAATGTACGAAGGTTTTTTGGACTTTAAGGATTGGAATAGAAAGGAACCAAGGAAGTATTGTCGCCGAAAACTTGGATAAAGCCACCTCAACTCAGAATACCAGCAAGTGATGTGAGAACGCCTGGGGATCCCAAAAATGAATCTTATAAAGGAGTTCATTAATCTTTTCACCTTCATTTCAAGCTTGCCAGACAGTCCTCTGTATAATAAGCATCCATAATCGAGGTGGGGAAGGATGAGGGAAGATACTAACAATCGACGGGTATTGCGAGGGAAAGATTCACGGAATCTTAGGAGCTGTTTGAGGATGGAGATGGTTTTTCGGCTAATGTGGGAAATATGGTTATTCCAATACAGATGTTGATCAAGTACTACTCCAAGGTTTTTGACAGAGTTTGTGAACTGAATAGGAACGTTATTGAGATAAAGAATTGGATAACAGGAAAGGGAATTATAGTAATAATTATAGGAATAATAGTTTTTTCTCGGTTCAGTCGTAACTTTTTCTCTACTGCCCATTGGTGAATGCTATAAATGTCATCTTGAATCTTACGAGTTGCCTCAAAAATCTCACAAGGATGAAACGATAAGTAGATTTGAAAGTCATCGGCATATTGTGTTAAGCTATACTGTCTTTTCGAAAGATATCTGAAGACCCACCTTTCTTGAACATTCTACCAGAGTTTTGTGTTTTTATATATATTTTATTATCTTATTATTGCATCTTTAAATAACCAATCATGCTAAATTTGTACTTTTATAATCATACACATTGTATGTCTATAAGGCATGGAGCATGTAAATATATAAATAATCAATCCTTATATGAGAGTACCATGTAAAGAAAAGAATTAAAAAAACATTTAAAACGTGAAAATGGAAACACGCGAATTCTGAGTTATTTTATTTTAAGTTTAACCTTGGTAATTCCGCTACCCAAAAATCATTAAGCTTATAATAATGGACGCTGATCATGTTAATAGTTGGATGTCGATTTGCTACTTTTTCACATGCCAAAACAGAATCTTCAACCAGAAAAAAGTATCGGTCACTCTACTGTGGTCTATGGCTGGGGTCATCCATTTTACTTTTATAACATTCTAATTTTATTTTATACCATCCATTTTACTTTTTATTGGTCAAGAAATTGACTAAATGCATCTTTTTTAACAAACATGCATTCGTTGACAGGAAAGCTATACTGTTGCATGCATGATTTCGATATTAACAGTAAATAAATTGAAGGAGCTGGGTCACGGTCACATAGTCCTACTTCAAACTTTTTTTGGAGCATGGATAACCTAATTTAGGGAGGAATATTGTTTACAAATGATTATGAAATTAAAAATTGCTTTTCTGAATTAGTTTCATTACTGATTTCAAATCTGGCATTGAAAAATTGGTTAGACTTTGGAAGATATTGTTTTAAAAAGATGGTATTAGATATTTTTGTTTATTTACATCCTGTTTCCAAAAGCGGATATTTCATGTGGGACAAACCAATATTATGTGTTAAGTTACTTTTAATTTATTTATAAAAAAATAAAAACATAAAAACATAATATATATATATATATATATATATATATATATGCAGTCCTAAACAATCTGAGATAGAAATAAAAATGTTATGCACACAGCTTTAGTAAATTTTACAAAATAATTTTAACTGTTACACTTAGAATTTAAAAAAAACATACCGGTGAAGAAATCCACTGTTTTAAATGAGTCAAAACCGCTTTTAAACCATTGATGAGATAGGCTGGAGCGGCAAGTGACCTTGAATTAAAATCTTCCAGCTCAGTAGAGAGGCTTTGAGCAGCTCGCCAGTGTATTTCTTCAAACTGGGGATATAGTAACCTTTCAGGGGTTTTGGTTCTGATTTCCAAACCGTATATTCTAAAAATAAAACAAAACAGCTAAGAGGGTTTATAAAAATTATAGCTGAAAAATAAAAATAATAAACATCTAATATGTTATATTTAAAATAAAACAGGTATTAATTGGATTAGTGTTAAGCTCTACCTATAAGATCTGTTCTTTGACCAATTCAGCAGGTATAATACGTCAATAAATAAATGAATTAGGCCTCTAATTATGCACCTATTGATCACAAGTGTAATTAAAGATGATGATTGAGGTGTAGTCAATGGAAAACACATTTTTGAATCTTAAACATTCATCATCAGTTCAAAAAAATTATACAAATTTAAAACATCAGTAATTTGATATAAATATTATATTTATTACTTTTAAAAAGATAAGACAAGAAATGTAATAATGTAAGACTGTTTCCTTAGGTATTAAAATATATTAACTCTGGGGACTTGATGGCCGAGTGAGTTGGGGCGAGAGTCCCAGCGCGCTCGTAACCAGGTCGTGGGTTCGAATCCCACTTGGGCAAGTTAAAATTTATTTTGTGGCAGATCTACGAAATGAATCTTGACCATCCCACCCTGGCTAGAATAGGTTGGTAACCTGTAGGATAACCCGTCCTTCCTGCCCTAGTTGGAGTACATAAGGTCGTTAAGCCCCAAAAAACAACAAAACAACATGTATTGACTGATATAAAGTCTATGTTTTAGTCCTTCTTTAACACCATAAAACACGAAATGACAATAGGAAGAGTAAGATGCAAAAAAAAAAATGTTAATATTACATAAAAGAGAACATCTAAAAGAAAAAGAAACATATGATATATTTCAAAGAAACATGAAAAAATATTCATTAACATTGAACAAGAATAAATAATTACGATAAAAAAGGGTAAAAATGATGAGCAATAAAAATAGAAAAATAAATATGTACTTACCAGAGAACTGCTAGATATTAATGTGAACAAAATAGTTTCGTAATAGAAACAAGAAGCCCAAATTATAAAAGGTAATTTCAGTGGCAATATGAGTAAATAAAAGAAAAGAAGGATTTGAAAAAAAGGAACAGAAAACTAATTATAAATTTAAATAAAAGATAATACATGGCTTTATTTCTTTATATGCCAACATTGTGGCCATTAAAACATGACTTTATTTCTTTATATACCAACATTGTGGCCATTACATTGATGGAGATATATTATGTTAAAATTAACTTAAAAAATATAACAAGATAAAATAATAAAGAATGATAAAAGAAAAAATAAGAAAAAAATATAAGATAATTTATAACTACCATAAGATAAAGAAAGTCAATGAAATATAATATACAACGTTAATGAAACTGAAAGTTCAATATAAAGTAAAGAAGATGCATATTTAAAATATAATGATAATAATGGTGAAAATAGGAAAAGAAGTGGATAAAGGCAGATTAAACAAAAATAGTCAAAGGTGAAGTTATAGGTAAGAGCTATAGATAAATGAAATAGTCAAAGTGAAGCATCAGAATCGATCTGCAAGAGTGATGAGGATTTGACAAATTTATTATAGCAGTAGTTCAATGTGTTACCTTATAGCTCATAGCCCAGGAAAGTTGATGTACGTAAGAAGGAAATTTTGAGGAATTAATTCATGTAGAAGCCAATTTTGGCACAGTTGTAGGGGAAGGTGTCCTTTACAACATACTAAAAGTACTGAGGGGAGGAGGTGGAGCTAAAGATGGGGGGGGGGCGCTCTAAAGGTAATTTTATTCAGTTTTTCATTAATAACTCGAAGACTATTGCCTCTAGTGAAAATGTGTTTATGTACTAAATTAATTAACATAAAATTCTTTACAAAAAAGATTCTATACATGTTTTTTCAGGGATCAATGCTTTTGGAGATATAGTGGGGGGAATATGGAAAATTAAAAAAAAGATTTTATTGTTAAAAATGATATGTTTATTGTTTAAATTGAAATGTTTACTGTATCAAATAAATAGTTTTTATTATTAATTAAATAGTTATTGCTAAAATAAAATGTTTGTTGTTAAAGCTAATATGTTTATTATAGTACAGGGTAATTAGCATTCGAACCTTGAATTGAACCAAAAAAAAAAAAGTCAGACTACTGGATATCATTCACCAACCTTAGCTCTAAATGTGGTATAAAGATTTTCTCGAAATAGCGTTGGGTTTAGGCAGGGGAGGGGGGAAAGTGTTGAAAATTGTTTTTAGCAGTTAGATGCAATAACTCAGAAACCGTTACACCAAATTTTGTGTTCTATACATTATTAAAGCTAGGAAATTTGCAATAAATGAGGTTATATTAATTTTTTTGCACAGATCAATATTTTTAGAACTGTGGACGAAAAATTGGATAACGTGCGGTAAGTCGCACTTTTCCAAGAAAACACATATGTTGGTACTCTTTTGGCTGTAACTCCGAAACTATTTGTCTAATCTAAAATTTGTTTTTTTTTCATCTGAAAGCAGATTAAATTTACTCTTCTATGTATGATATTTTGATCAAGTCCTGTGAAACATCCATGTTAGCCCAGTACTATTGTGAGATCCTTATTTTTTCAGCGCATTTCTCATTTAACTTCAAAAATATTTGTCCGATCCCGAATTTCTTTTTTCTATCTCAAAGTTGGTTAAATTTACTATCAGATCCTATATATATCAAATTTTAATTAAATTTCGTGTAATTTCCATGCCATCACGCAAAAATCTGCATGATACATGATATTGGTTCGCTCAATTTTCCTCACTCATAATGACCTATTCAAAATTTTAAAATTGTTGAGGCTGTCGGTATACAATTTCAGCTCAGTAATAAAAATATAAATGCAATAACAACTTACGTTCCTCCAAATAAACTTCTTTATACCGATCTAATAAAAATGTTTAAAATTAGAAAAAGAACACTGAGTTTCAGAAATTTAAATTCAAAAAGTAAAGAGTGGAATTGCCACAACAATAATAAAAATGGTAACACCCTCACAAATTTAAATATTAAAAATAATATTAATATACATAGCCCAAGCGAACCCACTTATATACCTAGACAATCTTGCTAGAAACCAAGAATAATAAATTTGGCCTTAACTCGTAACTTGTGGAATGCTTCACAATTTTGGGTGTCAACAATCTATCCCGTCTCATATCTCTTCCATCTCCCATCTCGGACAACAAACCAAAGATTTTTAGAATTGAAAAGAAAATGACAAAAACTCCAATTTGAGTTATTTTTCCAAAGGCAGACTGGCAAAAATTTAATTTAATTTAAGTAATCAGATCGATATAAATCCATCAATAAAATCTCCTATTGAGATTGAAGATAAAATAAATAGTTTCAATAGAATAATAAAAACTTCTATGTTAGCTTCCATCCCTCAAACCTCATCCAAACAAAAACCAGCAGAGCTACCACCACAGCTGAAAAAACTATGAAAAATAATATCATGAAAAAATGCCAAAAAGTCAAAAAACTCCAACCACAAAGCCATAACCAATAGAATAAATGAAATCAATTAAACAAATGACGAAACAAACAGTGGTCTCAAACACTCAACAAATTATTATTACCTGGTGACAAAAGTTTATGGTGGATCCGCCACATCCTAACAAATGAACGTCAGCTCGTACCTCCACTTAGAAATAATAATGATTTTGTTTACTCTGACCAAGAAAATACTAAATTATTGGCAAACTATTTTAGTTCCGTATGCACGCTCACACCAAATTACAAAATAAACCACCATCACAGGAAAGTTGTTAGTTTAGTAAACAAATTTCTCAAAAATCGTAACCCTCCTTTCTTTCCATCCATATCGCCAAAAGAAACAAGTTAAGTTTTAAAAGCACTAAAAACAAAGAAATACACTGGGCAAGATTCAATACTTGCAAGTCATAAAAAAAATAAAATAAATAAATGAGCAAAAAATCTATCTTCTTTATAACTAAAGTTTACAATAGTATTATCCATTTGAATAATTACCCCTCTTCCTGTAAAATAGCAAAAGTTATATCCATCCCGAAACCAAAAAAAAAACTTTTTTTCCGAAACTGAAAATTAGAGACCAATAAGTCAACTAAATATAATGTCTAAAATATTTGAAAAACTGCTACTATCAAGAATACAAAAACACATAACCCTTCATAACCTTAAACCAAATGATCAGTTCGGATTTAGGGCACAAAATTCAACCGTTGCATAATTGGCAAGACATAACCAAAGGTTTTAAAGAGACATACAGGAATGCTTCTCCTCAATATTGAAAAAGCATTTGACAAAGTTTGGCACTCAGGACAAATGTACAAACTCATTACATACAAATTCCCGCCTTATGTATTCCACCTTAGAAATTCCTACCTAAACAATAGATCAATATATGTTACGATTAATAACTCCTTCTCATCTACCCATCGAATAACAGCAGAACTTTTAAGGTTCATGTCTTTCACCCATACTCTTAAAAATTTAATGATCAGATCTCCTTAGTATCCCATCAATTGAACGATCCCTATATGCCGATGACACAGCCTTATATACAAGCTCATACAGCTCATACTCATAAATACCATAGCACACCAATTATCGGTCGTATTTAAAAAGCTTAAAAGATATTACTAAAAATGGAAAATCCAAATTCACGAAAACAAATCAACAGCAATAGTTTTCACAAAACGAAGACATACAATAGACATTCTATTCCAATCCGTTGCAGATATATGATAAAACAAAGACTTTTTTGAGGAAACCACATTTTTTCTATAAAAGTTGTAATATCTCCATTTTGCTTAAATATTTTTCAAATTTTGACCACATTTTCAGATTTATCATTAAATTTTCTATAATAATTGAGTACCTGGAACCTTGAATTTTACAAACTTGGTACCTAAAGAACAGCTTGATCTTCACCATATTTGGGGAAGTCACAATGTCTTATATTACTTTAACGCTCACCGTTTTTCGAAAAACGTCAAATCTCACAAAAACTTGCAAATTTAATAAGCTTTCGAATGATATGTTAAACGTAACGATTTTGTTTAGATTTCTGGGAGAAATGTACTTTTGAAACCGAAAAAACATGTTCTCATTTGGCATACAAATCAGTTACTTGTGTAAATGAAACATTATGATTATCCATTAATGAAAATATGACTTTCAAACATAATAAACTATTCATTGGATTGTAAATTTTTTTAATTTTATAATGAAGTTTAAAAAATTAAATTTTTTTTAAATTTTTTAAATTTTATAATCCAATCCAATGCATTGCATGTATTGTATAATGTTTCATTTACACTAATGATAACCTTCTTAACACCTGTTTGGAGTAATACTTGTATAATAAATTACAGGAAACTGGAAGTTATACAAAACATTTGTATGAGAATCATAAAAAATTACTCCAGATTCACATGAATATCCACTATGCTCACTGATCTCAATCTACCCAAAATCAAACAACATTCAGACGCAAACAAAGGCATTTTTCTTATCAACTGCAACCCAAATATCCAAGAAATAGGAAAATACAACAAAAAACTCTAAAAAGATACAAACACAAACGGACAAAACATATATTACTTGAAGACTGAAAAACTAATTTCTATAAAATATAAAACAGTAAAAAAATCAGAATAGTGCAAATATCTTATTTCCACCATAGAGGTAATAAATAAAAGTTTAATTTTGTATTATACCACAAAAGAAGTTTTATTTTTATTTTGTTTGTATTATTATATAAGTTGTATATAATTACTAGTATTTAATCTAGCTTGGATTATAATTTACCATTATTTATTATTACTCGGACTAGTATTGTTTATTATGTTATAAAAGGTGAGTCCCTCTTAGTGCAAAAAAAAAAAACCTGGGTGAAATTAGATCAAAAATGAAGAAAAATCCTGCAGACCTTACCTTTCTATTCCAATTCGTTGCAGATATACAATAATTTAAAGACTTTTTTGAGGAAACGACGTTTTATGCCATAAAAGCTGTAATATCTCCACATTGTTTTAACATTTTTCCTATTTTGACCACATTTTCGGATTTAGCATTAAATGTACATGTAAGCTTGAATTTTAAAAACTTAGGACCTAAAGAACAGAATGATCTTCACCTTATTTAGGGAAGTTACAATGTTTTATAAAACTTAAATGCTCACTGTTTTTCAAAAAACTGCAAGTCTCACAAAAACTTGCAAATTTAACCAGCTTTCATATGGTTTGATAAAATTAATGATTTCGTGGAGAAATTTACTTTTAAAACCGGAAAACATGGCATTTTCATTTGTCAAAGAAATCAGTAACTTGAGTAAACAAGACAATATGATAATCGCTTAATGGAAACATGTATTTTAAACATAATAAACTCTTCATTGGAATAAAAAGCAAAGATGGTTGGTTTTTTTATTTTTGTACTGCTTTCAAATAATGTGGAGGAGCACCATGGTGTTGGAAAATCATATTTTGCTGAACTTAAGGTGGAATATCATGATGAAGTTGTGGGAGGACATTGTTTTACAGATCTGCCAGGATCTGAGGATTTTTTGAGGCCAAAGGACATCCTTGGCCACTATCCTTCCACAATTAGAATTATAGCATATAACTTTATTATAACAATTATAATTATATAACTCTCCACTAAAAACTGAAAAATAAAAATCATTTTTAGAAAAAAAAAAAAAAAACGACTTCAAGATTAAACCTACATATATAGAACTAAAAAGTAAAAAAATAATTGTCCTAGTAATTGCCACCATTCAATCTGTTGTGCAAACTATGATTTTCCAACATTATTTGATAGCAGCAAAAAACTGAATAAACCAACGATACCCCACATGGATAGGAAGAAATACCTTCCCCTGTAAAAACAGACTTATAAAATTCACCTCAAAAATGGTATTCTTCAACATCATCTGCATTCAGAAGCCAACAGAAAAATTGAAGTCCATGTTAATTATCATTGGATTTTAAACCTTACATTGAAAATCTAATGAAATAAATAATAAATAATAATAATAAATAAATAAATGTAACAACAGAAAATCCTTTGATCTGGTGTCACTTTATTAACAGTTTTCCTTTATTTTCTATTAAACAATAAATTTTTCTTTGGAAATTTAGTGCTAAATCCGAAAATGTGGTCAAAATTTGAAAAATGTTTTTAAAAAGTGTAGATATTACAACTTTTATGGCAAAAAACGTTTGATTTTCTTAACATCTTTGAATTATTGTGTATATGCAATGGATTGGAATAGAAAGGTAAGGTCTACAGCATTTTTCTTCATTTTTGATTAGTTTCATCCAATTTTTTTTTTTTTTTTTTTTTTTTTTTTTACACTAAGAGGTGCTCAACCGGTATAAGTAATATTTATTTTGTTGTGTGGGTTTTTTTATTTTTTCCTACTGTTTTATCCCGTTTACATTCCACATTTGTTATTAGATTCCTCCTTATTACTTATTGTGTCATGTGAGATGTATGAGTATCCAGACATGTGTCTATGTTATTATTAGCCTAGTTCAACTTTTGTAATTTATTTTCAATAAATAATAATAAAAAAAAAAAAGTTTTAAAACCTATTGAGTTCTGATCTTGAGAGCCCTTTATCCCCCCCCCCCCCCCCTCATCAGATAGTGATTCTTGCTGTGCATGATCATCAAGGTATTTTAATCTCTTATCTTTCAACATATATTAGCAAATCGTAGTATCCACGACTTGAGATTTTCATAATTTGGGAATAGAGGGAATCTTATGCACAATGCTTTGGTCTACAACTCATTACAAAGAGTGCAAGCTCCAATTAATATGTTATTCTTATGTTCCTTAGCTAATTCATAGTCATCTGGTGAAGTCTAAGACATTGAACCTGTACTGCTAAAACCCATGAAGGGTCTTGGGTTCAGTAATTGGTAAGGAAGTATTATTTCTTGACCAATAGTTGTACAAGGAGATGATGTGGTCAGCAATCATGCTCAATAGCCTTTTTCAAAACTGTTTAAAAAGTGCTCAGTAACAGCTCCCAACAAAAAATGATTATGGGTGATACTGAAGAAGACCAGTATACTTCAAAACTTACAAAGTTTGTCAACCCACAAAAATTAGAGAAAGTTTATATCATCAGGGTGTATAGATATTAGAAGAAATGCTTTCTTCACATCTTATATAATGTAATAGCGTTCTAATTTTTTTTATTTAGTTTTTTTTTTTTTGGATCCGCCATGCAATAAATTTTAACCCACCCAGGTAGGATTTGAACCCACGACCTTCTAGTTACAAGCACACTGAGACCCTCGTCCCAACTCACTCGGCCATTGAGCCCCCAACGTTCTAATTGAAAACAAAATAAAATTTTCAGTATTATCACAGTAAGGTTAGGCTCTTTCCTAGACAGTGGTTTAAAGACGGTTCACATTTCGGTTAAGCGGTAACATTGAAAACTGGTCTGATTCTTGTTATCCTTCTTTGATTACAGGTCTGTAAGACAAATAATGTCCACTCCTTTTGTTTTCTATAGAAACTTCTTCAAAGATACCCAAAGATTGCCACTCTGAAAATACATTTTCATTATCTGCATCTAATTTAGAATATTGCATCTTCAAAAAAACAGTTCTAATCTGTGCCTAGCCATCTCAAAATTGTGTGGTAGAGACGGTTGATCTAACCAAGGTAACCGTACTTCATATCTTTCATCTTCCTCAATTCATACAGTTTCTTCAAAATGATGTTTTGCTTCAAGTGTTTGTTCATCTCCACTCTTAAGAGTAATGGGATCTCCTATTCCAATTAAATCAACTGCAAATGATCGATTGGCAGGAATATCTAAAGTGGCTAGACTAACATTACTCATGGAAGTCAAATATTGAAATTTCACTTCATTAGGAAACTTGTAATTACTCTTACAATGTGAAATTGCAGCCAAATGACTACTTGAGTTTGACTTATTTTCAATAGATAACCCCTCCTTAATTAAAACAGTCGCTACCCATTTATTACAAATATGGTTCTATCTCATCAAACTGTTTCTCAATTAATTCATTCTCAGAATTTCATGAAAATTAAAGCTGTCTGTCAATATCAAAAAGTATTCCAGCTTTGTGAAGATTGTCAAAGCCACTCATTTTTATTTTAAGAATAACACTATTCACTCTCACCCAACAAGGGATGCCAAATATTTTCAAATATTAAAGAAAGATTTTGTTACCATAAAATTGAAACAATAATAAATGCTTATTTTTCAAAAATTACAATCCTGTTTGACAATTTGTAAGCTTTATTTTAACATTTATGTATAGAAAAACATAAATCTCTTTTAATCAGAGGTTTTAACAATTTGTTATTCTATCTTTTTATAAGCAGCATATATCATTTGACTATTCCCAATATCTTTTTATTTGAATTGGTGGGCTGCAGCCCACATCAAGCCCTTTAAGTCTTTTTTTTTCAAAAATACACTAAACAAAACATTCCAGATGACAGCAACCTAAGAAAAGATTATCTCAAACACTTGCAAACATTCTCTTAAGAAAGTACGTAAACGAATAGAAAAAACTATATTTACTTCATAGTAGATGAAACTATAGACCTCCGGGGACTTTACATCAGTAGAAGATTGAATGCATGTTTGCCAATTTTTTATTTTTTTTTTAATTGCACATTCGGCTGAATTTTACTGCACATTTTTAAAATTTTTACTGCATCAGGCCTTTAATCATAAGAATCGAAGTTAAGAATACAAAATGTTTGTTTACTAACTAAATCTCTAAACCTTAGAAAGGCTGTTATTTTTAAAGGAAAATAATAATGTTTCAGTTAAATTTTTAATATTAGTCATATCAATATCGTATAGTCAAAACCCATTATAAACTATACTATTAACCAGCTTATAATTTTTAATTTTGTTCGAAGATTTTTAAATATTGATCATATTTTTTAAGTAAAAGTTGTAATTAAAATAAAGAAAGTATGAAGGAATTTAAATACCTTAACTGACCCTCCATGTTAAGGCTATGAAGAAAATTTCCTCCAAAAACAAGGGAATCCTCCACAGTCAGAACAGCATGAATCCATCCAGTGGGGAGAAATAGTGTATTGCCTGGGACCAAAGTTAGCTTGAAGCATTCATCTACCTGCAGGCATGAAAAAATATTTTTAACATTTTAATATTAATATCCTATTATAGATACTACCTTGGAACCTGATTCAATGATTAATGCAGCTATTATCAATTAGTTTTACATCAAAAATTATACCTCAACTAAAAAGTTATTGGTTTTTGTGTTCTTAGAATTGTTTATAAAGTTAGGGAAATTAAATCAAGTTAATAAATATTAGTTAATAAAGATTCAGGAATAGAAAAAAATGTTGAATTGCCTTTCTATAATTTTATCATTACAGACTGAAATTGATTATATCCTCAATAAACCTTAGTTGAATTAGTTAATAACAATAATTTTTTATTAAACAGAATACAGAGGAGTATGAAGCTACTTACAATGTTACTAGAGGATATGGACTAGACTAACAATTCTAGTACACAACAAACCTAGAGGAATTTTGAACAGACAGTTACAAAGGTTGTGGGGAAATCCCTGTTTCTTAAAAATTAAGTTAAAAATACCAATTAACTAAATTAAATACTTTGAGAATACCACCCAGTCCTTTTAACTTAATTTTTAAGAAACAGTGATTTCCCCACAACCTTTGTAACTGTCTGTTCAAAATTCCCCTAGCTTAGTTGTGTACTAGAATTGTTAGTCTAGTCCATATCCATTTGTAACATTGTAAGTAGCTTCATACTCCTCTATATTCTGTAATTATATATATTTTTATTATTCTAACACATGTCGTTATATACTTGTACTGTAGCGAACTTTATGTTTTGAAATAACTTTTATAACTTATAAGTATAATTATAATTATAAGTTAAAATTATAATTTTATAATTATATAATTATAATAATTTTATTGTAACCTGTTTTTTCACTATAGGGCATGATTATGAGAACAATATAATCTCGAAACGTCGCCAAAATAGTTGTTTTTTATTTATTGACTGAACCTCAAGAACCTTACTAAACATATATATATTGTAACGATATTTGGATTTAAAGTTCAGGAAGAGCAAATATTGGAAGTAAGGGTCAAAACCAGGTAGGAACCCAGGGATTAGGAACACCTCCAATACCTGGGAGACTTGTAGCCCTTGAGGCAGGTAGGAAAAAGGGCAGTTGGTTATGAGACAAAGAGCAAAGAAGAGAGTCAGTTAGTTCTGGGCCTTCGAGCAGCTATGTGTCTGCAGAAAACGTTCTGAAAAAGATTCAGACCTTCAGGCCATAAATGTTAGTGAAGATGAAAAAAACATTGGAACTGAAGAACAAATGGAATTAGAAGAATAAAAAGTAACTGATACTGTGAAAGAAGACAAAGAATTGAAAAAGGAAAAATTAATAAAATATGAAGAAAGTAAAATGAACAAAGAAAAAGTAACTGATAATGTGGATAAAGAAAAAGAATTAAAAGATGAAGAAATAATGGAATCAGAACAAAATTTTACAAGTGAGATTGAAGTGTGTAAAAGTAATTGTTGATGAATTAAATGAAGTGGAAAAAGAAAAACGTAATAAAAGAGGCCAATGGTGAAAACATAAACAATGACTTTGATGAAAATGAAGAAGTGCTAAACTGTGAAATGGTTCGAAGAAATAAATATAGCAATATCATTCAATTTCAAAAAGTAAATTTCAAAAAAAGGTTTCTTTGAATATAATCAAAAATTAAAATATGCTTCAAAGAAAGGTTTGAATAAGCATATGATGGAGTTTCAATTTCCACTTAGTTGGAGCAAATATACTTCAGAATGGTTATGGTGGTTATATAAATTAAAATGTTCAAACAGCCATAAAGGGTTTAAAAAGAAATTTATATACGTCAAGAAAAGAACTTAAAAATTTTTTCTTGGTGAAATTTAGTATATTGCAGACACGATTAAAAAAAAAAAAAAAAAAAAAAAAAAAAAAATGTTTGTTTTCATATGGAACCATTTTATTTTTAAACAGCATACATAAAAAATAATTTGTATTTCAATCAGTCTCTTTTGTCATTAAATTTATTTATTTTTTATTTTAAGCATCTACCAATCATAGAATAAAAAAGGTGTGAAATTTCACAAAGAATTGTTATTAAAAATTTTACTAATATTATATTAATGTTTTAAACAATAGATCATAGATAATTTATCTGTAAATCAGCCTATTTTCATGGTCATTAAATTTTTGTCAGTAATAATTTTCATAAAAATCTAATAGGTTTGTAGTTACTAGTAGTTATTATTATATTAAAATAATTTGACTGTATTATACAAATGTTTGAAAAAGTTATATTATTAATTAAATTGAGTTTCAGTCTGTTACCTATGTTATTGAATTAATTTGAAGATTTTTCAATATACGAGGGTAAGTCAATAATTATCCGCAATATAGCTATATTTTTGTTTATGTTGGCAGTACTGTTCTTTTGTGTTGATGGCGCATGCTTTGTTTATTCGTTGTTATGTTTATGTGCGTATCAAGCTGGTAGGTTAGTTTTGTTATCGCTGTCGTGCTGTTAATAATGGCCGCTCCACTTTCTATTTGCACCAAAGAAGAGCAACGTTCAGTGATCCGTTTTTTGTGGTCGGAAGGTGTATCAGGGGCCGAAATTCATCGAAGACTTTTGGTACAGTACGGGAACAATTGTTTGCCACAACGGAGTGTCTATGAATGGATTGAAAAATTCAATACACAGTGAACAATAAACAGTGAACGTTACAGTGAGATGCTTACTGCTAAGCTGAAGCCTGCAATTCGAAGCAAACGCCGAGGACTGCTGTCAAAAGGCGTTGTGTTGTTGCACGACAATGCCCGTCCGCATACAGCTGCCCACACTGTAGAAACGCTCGCTTCAGAAACTCAATTTTGAAGTATTGAATCATCCTCCATATAGTCCCGATCTCGCTCCATCTGATTTTCACTTGTTTTGTCCACTCAAACAGGCAATTAGGGGCCGTCGATTTGCCTCGGACGAAGCATTGAAAGAAGCGGTGCATTCCTGGCTCGCATCTCAACCCAAAACCTTCTTCCATGAGGGCATCAGGAAACTTGAACAACGTTGGACCAAGTGCGTTGAAAAGCAAGGGGACTATGTCGAAAAATGATGTACTTGTAAGTTTCCTATTTCATTTCAATAAAATTTTATAACTATATTGCGGATAATTATTGACTTACCCTCGTATATAAATATATAAATTCAAAAGAATATTGACAGAACCCCAATAATGAATTAAAGTCAATTAATTATTGATATATAATTTTAATAAAAACTTCTGATTGAAGAAAATCTTTACAATATATATATATATATATATATATATATATATATATATATATATATATATATATATATATATATATATATATATATATATATATGAGGGGAGGAGTCCTCCAGAATCCAATAGTCCTTTTTTTTTTTTTTTTTAAAAAAAAAAAAAAAAAAAAAAAATATAAATATAAAGAGGTGTATATATATATATATATACACAGGGTGTCCTGAATTTAAATGGCAAAACTTCAGTAACTTATAGGGGACCGAAAAACTAAGACAAAAAATCCTTTAGAGATTTGCTCATTTTTGCTTAGTTTTAGAGAAAATTGCAAAAAAAGAGACAAAACAAAAATGTTACAGGTAGCGATTATCACCTTTCAAAGTTCCTCAGGCTAGGCAGTGAGATATGTAAACACTTAATGTTATCATTTACATTCTTTTATTTGCTTACATTTTGGCTTCCTTCTAGGATTATAATTCCTAAATCAGTCTTCAGTAAGTTACTCAGAAATTTTTGTAATTTTTTTGTTGTAAATTTATTTTGAAAAACTAAGACAAAAAGTCCTTTAGAGATTTGCTCATTTTTTCTTAGTTTTAGAGAAAATCGCAAAAGAAAGAAACAAAACAAGTTTTCATTTTTATACTTATTTGTTTACATTTATATTTATGTTATGTTCTTTTTAATGTAAATATTGCTCAAAATGTTGTCCTCTTGCACCAATGCATTACATCTAGCACTCACTTGATAAATTGCAGCTAAACATTGTTCTGATGATATTTGGTGCACTGCATCTATGATTCGGTCTCTTAATTGCTCTCTTGAGATGACTGACACCAAATGAACTTTCTGCTTCAAGGTTTCCCATACGAAGAAATCCATGGGTGTCATATCAGGTGATCTGGGTGGCCAAGGAACTACTCCTCCACGTCCAATCCATCGTTGTGGATAATTTATATCCAGCCAAGCTCAAGCAACTCTCCTATAATGAGCTGGACATCCATCGAGTTTGAACCACATTTCAATCCGCTGCTGTAAGGGAATGTCATCTAAATAATTAGAAAAGTCGTTTTCCAAAAAATGTGTAAATGTGATACCATTCAATCTTCCAGGTAAAAAATATGGTCCCACCAGTAATCCGTTCCAAATTCCAAGCCAAACGTTAATGGCAAATTCATGCTGAAACCTATTCTCTCTAATAGCTCTGGGATTTTCAAGAGCCCATACATGATAATTTCTTTGATTAACAATTCCTCCTCTTGTAAAGATAGCCTCATCGATCCATATAATTTTTAATGGAAATAAATTATCATCGCGAATTTTGTCAAGAAACCAGTAACTAAAATTCAATCTCTTGACATAATCTTGAGGTAATAAATTCTGGACTTTTTGAAGATGGTATGGGTAGCGATTATCACCTTTCAAAGTTCGCGATATTGCTTGCCGTGATATTGCTAATGCAGCAGATGCTCTTCGGATGCTAGTCTCAGGATTGTTATCGAAGTGGCGTTGGACACAATTTCTTCTTCGATAATCTGCTCTTATTGCTGCCTGGAATTGGTCGCCTTCATTACGTATTAAGAATGACCCAGTCTCTCGTAGTCTATTAAAAGTTAACGAAAACACTCATCGATTAGGCACTCTTCTATTTGTAAATACTCCAGCACCGCTTCTAAAGCATTACCGTTACAGAAACTATACACCAAAATAATATCAGCGTATTCAACATTAGAATATATATACGGCATTGTGGCTGATGCTATTCACACAAAAATTTCTGAGTAACTGACTGAAGACTGATTTAGGAATTATAATCCTAGAAGGAAGCCAAAATGTAAACAAATAAAAGAATGTAAAGGATAACATTAAGTGTTTACATATCTCACTGCCTAGCCTGACGAACTTTGAAAGGTGATAATCGCTACCTGTAATATTTTTGTTTTGTTTCTTTTTTTTGCAATTTTCTCTAAAACTAAACAAAAACGAGCAAATCGCTAAAAGATTTTTTATCTTAGTTTTTCGGTCCCCTATAAGTTCCTGAAGTTTTGCCATTTAAATTCGGGACACCCTATATATATATATATATATATATATATATATATATATATATATATATATATATATATATATATATATATATATATATATATATATATATATATATATATATATATATATATATATCTCTCAGTGATGCTCCCATCTCTGTAAACCGTCCAAATAGTACTCGGCATTTTTCTCTGCAAAATAATTGTTTATCTTTACGTTGAGGTCGGAAACTTTTCAGACCACCCTCGTAGATATAACCTTGGCCACATTTGATGTGAGCCAAACTGACTGTTCTCTTTATGACAGGGTGTTGTTAACATGATGCATCTTGTATAGTTTATTTTAATTTTTCAATCTGCCCGGCTGATGGCCATCAAAGATATGGCTGAAACATCGGCAAAATAAAAATGTCTTGTTAATTTCAACAATGCTAATTTTTTAACCCCATTGAATAATCTCTGTCAACAACCCATTTGAGAATAAGTTATAGAAATTCATGTCGTACAGAAATTCTAAACTCTGTTCAAACTTCAGCCTTCAATAAATGCTATAAGGACAACAATGAGTGTTGCAGGGCTGGAACCCAACAGAAATACTAACATTCAATAATGATAGAATAAGGAGAAACCTGATATATAGCACTGAGGCAATTATGTAAAATACTTTAATCAGAACAGTAGAAGAGTAACTTACACAGATGAAACCTGGACATTAAAAAAGGAACAGCTGGAAGACTCAATAGGTTTAAAAGAAAAGTACTGAGAAGAATCTATAAGGAAGATGGGAAAGGGCATGTTTGGGAAAAAAATGAGATTTACGATTAATTTAAGGACCTGCACAAAATTAATTAGACATCATAAAAATTATAAGATTGAGATGGTATGGCTACATTAACAAGATGAGTGAGGATGGACTGGTGAAGAAGATTAATAGAGGAAGTATTTTCACCGAAAAAGCAAAGTGATGGACAAGGGCTGGATAGGACATGCAACAGGCAGGGCAGGTATCAGTATGGTAAAGGACTAAGCCCTAAGGGGACAGATGTTGATGTAGGCCAAGGACCACTGTGATCTGTTGAGCCTGATGAAGAAGATAGCTTGAGTCATTGTACAACATAGCACATCCAGAAATCTCCACCTCTGTGAGCTTCTTATAAATTGTTTTGTTGGCCATCCTTTAATTGTAACAGCACTATGGTATTTTCTACTTACACTACATCCCTCCACCCACCTCCTGATCACAAGCTCCTCACCATTTCCCAAAGAACTGATTCCTTCATACAATAAGATAAAAAGTAACAGAATTTTGAAAAGAACAAATAAAAGAGGAAAAAGGCACATTTTAATAATAATTTCAAAATACTTGAAAAATATTCACAATAAAATACTATTTTATTCCAAAAAATATGTTACCTGATCTGCAAAGAAAGTTCGTAATCTGTTGACAGAATCCAGCCAGTTAGAATAAAGATTAAGATTATCAAGCGTTGGTCGTATTAAATAGAATATTTTGATTCCCTAAAATGCAAAAGATATATCCTTAATGAATTCCAAAATCAAAATGTAACAAAACTATTCAAAATGTCATTTATAAGTACAAAAATTAATAATACAGGCAATTAACTGTTTGTTATAGTAAAGTGGTATCTCAGCGTCTCCATTGTTGCAAGTTTCACAGTAAACTTAACCCTATTAATTAACCTTCACTGATGCCTTTCTTAACTACCTTTTATGTTTCAGGAATTATTTGATTTATCCTGATCTTTTTGTTTCTCAAATCACCAACTGTGAGGTATGTTAAATCAATTATTTCTACATACTATAGCTACTTTCCACTTCCTCCAATATTATTTCATTCTTTCTGAAAGTGTGATTTTGCTTTTTTCTCTTCTTGATTTTTGCTATTCTTGGAATTTTTATTTTCATCCTTCGATAACTTATCAAAATAAATGACATTAATTTAATCAAATATATTAAATGTAATTAATACACTAATATTTTGGGTCTATATACAACTTCCTTACATAAATTGTAATTGAAATTAAACTTCCTGTAATATTAAATTCATATAGGTATTTGATGTGGAAACCTATTTTATTAAAAAGCAGTTGATGTTTTTGTCGTTTTATTGGGTCTATAGCATTGTACAAGAGCAACTTAAATGACATAAGTTAAGTTTATCAACAACTTTTAATTAAAACAAAAATAAAAGTTATTTTACAGAGCATAAATATTAAATGAAATCACAAATTTTACAGCTTAAAAAAAAAAGAAAAAAGAAAAAAGATAAGAACAAAAAATATTTAGTATAGCAATTGCATTCAGCAAATCTGTTGGAAATAGCCTGTGATAATCAGCAACAGGCCAAAATCTGTTACTGATTAGTTAAATCCATAGGCATCCATAACAATGTTTGTTTCAAATTTAAGACTCAACATTTATTTTCATTGAGGTGGGTCTTTTTCAATCCAGTATTTTCAAGCATTCTTCTTTCACTGTTTCAATTTAATACCAATATCCATCCTAAATCTACAACCTGCTTCTGTTTAAATTGTTTGTCTTTTTAAGTCATGACCATTCCAACATATTAGATTTTTACATTCCTGACAGCGCCAAGTTCATTTTTCAGTCTAACACTCAATACAGATTTGTATACACACTTTGTGTAATAATGGAACACACTTCAGCTGATGTAATTGAACACATATTTGCATTTAACAACTACTTCATTGCGTTTTGCAAAGAACAGTCTTGTAGGACATTCATTATTATTTTAAAAAGAATTCCATGAATTCAATCTTTCTTTCTCTAGTTTTTTTTTTTTAATTTAAAATCTGAATGCATATAAAGTTAGAAATAATCTTTGATTTATTCAATAATTATATATAAATTATTTTCTATTTTATTTTTTCCTATAACCAAATTGCTCCATTATTAATTAATTAATTGTATAATGCAGTAATTCATTTAATTTTTTTTAATTTTTTACATTACAGCCTATGCTATGTTCTTTGCCTCCATCCACGTATACATCAATAGTCTTAGTTGGCCCATGTACTATATTAGTTAGGTTTAAATTGGTGTACATATGTAACTGTTATTATATTAAGTGATATTTAAATTAGTAACTCATTGTATTATAATCAAGGTTTGTCAAGCTTTTCTCAATAGTAGTTGTAGTAATGGAAGACTAATAATAACCCACACCCATTTAAAAATAAATATAACTTAATGAAATAAAAAACTGAATAAATATTTATGTAATGCATTTACATAGTTTACATATTATTATTTATAATGTAAGAAAAGAATAAAACACCAGTTTTTATTCAGATATACATATTTTTGTGATATTTTGGATTCGTGGACTTTCAAATTTAGCAGACAAAAGTATTGTATATACAATACAGAAGGCATAAAAAGATGGCGGGTTTCCGTAGGAAAAACCGTTAAAAAGCCGTTAGTAGGCGAGAGTAGTTGGCGTCTTTTGGTGTTAGAGACACAATCGAATGAGTGATGTGGAGCAAGCAGGTGCTAGGGAGCTGGATTTTATGTTTTATGTCGCCTTCTTGTTATGTCATGCGAATCTACATTGAAGAATCTGTTAGTGTTAATGTTGGAGTGTTCAGGCGAGAATGTGGAAAGAGCAAAAGAGAAGACATTAGTTGAATGAGTTGTTTGATGGAAGAAGGAAAATTGGAGTCATCCTTCTTGATATGATAGACTTATAAATGGTAAATTGGAAATATATAAAATAGTAAATTAAGTAAATTTAAATAATGTTAGTCATAATTTATAAATAAAAATGCTTTTCATCATTTATAAATTTTATCATTAACATAGAACCTGCCCTCATATTGTGCCCAAAAGGAACAATTAAGTCATAAAGTAAAAAGTAAAAAATAAAGTTAGAAATATTAAAGTTAAAAAATTAAAAATTAAAGTAATAAATTTAAAAATTAAAAAGTTTTATATATATTTTTTTATAAAATCAAAATCATAACAAGTAAATATATATATATATATATATATATATATATATATATATATATATATATATATATATATATTGAAAAGTCAAAATATATAGTCTTTTCACGAAAAAGAGAAATCCCGGCATTGGAAATAAAATTAAACTCTATGAAATTAATTCAACAAGACACTATTCGATATCTTGGTATAACGTTCGACAGGAAACTTAACTGGAACCGACATATTGACAATGTCTATAATTACTCACTGCAAACTATCAACAAACTCACCATTGCAGCAAGAGCCACATGGGGTCTCAGATCAGAAGTCCTAAAAGTAATATATGATGCTGCATTAGTCCCCAAATTATTATATGGAATCCAAGTTTGGCATGAGGCTATGAACAAGAAAAGAAACCTGAACAAACTTAAAAGGCTGCAAAGACTCATAGCCATAAAAATATGTAAAGGGTATAAAACGCTCTCCTTTGAGGCAGCTATCCTTCTTGCTGGACTATTACCAATCAATTTAAAAATAGAGGAAAAAAATAGAATTGTTTAACATTAAAAAACTACAAACTGACTTCAGACATCTAACACATAACGATATTGAACTTCCCATTAACTCTAAATTATGGCTTCACCCCTGTTCATATGTACATATCCAATACCAAAAGAAAACATAGACATCACAGACATATACACGGACGGTAGCAAGGATGAAGATAACGTAGGCTGCGCTTGGTCCTATAGTGATAGGCAAGGGAACATAATGGAAGAGCAATACAAACTTGCTCCGTGGTGTTCAAACAATCAAGCCGAGAAACTAGCTGTATCAAAATCGCTTGAATATCTGTTTGCAAACCCCTCACATTCTCTCTCTAACATAATCATTCACACAGACAACATGAACGTTCTACACTCTTTAGGTAACATAAACATACATGACCCACTGACGGAGGAAATCGGGAAAAATATTCTTAAACTAATGACCTTAAAAGAATCTGTTAGGCTAAAATGGGTGAAAGGGCATGCTGGTGACAAGGGCAACGAAAGAGCTGACCGATTAGCCAAAGAGGCAGCAAGGAGTCAGCTACCGCCTTCTTACAGCAAGGCTCCGATCTCACATCTCAGAGCGCTGATTATTAAAGATTTGGTGAATAAATGGAACATTTCATGGCAAAACTCAAGCAAATCACCAAGCCTTCACAAATACATTCCAAAAATAACACTAAATAATTACAAACAGCTACATAGTAACAATTATAAATTGACACAATTTCTCACAGAACACGGCAACACCAAATCCTACCTAAAACGCTTTAATATCATACTAACTGACACATGTGACGATGACGGTCAAATCCAAAATTTTAGGCATATTCTTTATGATTGTAAATTATTTGACAGACAAAGGTACAAATTAATACAAAGTCTAATTTTAAAAAATGGTTCATGGCTTGAGACAGAACATATACTTTTTACTAAATACAGAAATGATTTAATCAAATTCATCAAAGATATCGATTTTGATTTGATTTGCTGACGAACCTATATGCTTATTAAGTTTAATTTATTTTTCGATATTATTTTTTGTTTAAATATTAATTGTTTATTTGCTCTTTAAATTGTTATTTATTTATTTTTTATTTTTTAATGTTATGATTTTTTTTTTTCCTTCAACCAACGATTATATGTTTACATACACATTTTTTTTTTTTTACAACCACACAAAGTTCATAAAATTTCAAATTTCATTACATTATTGTAACAACACGCAAATAAACTGTTGGTTAAGTACAATCACTGATAAGTAAAATAATATAATGTAACACATATCATACATGTAGTATGCCTGTAACGGCATGGAACATGTAAAAAAACATTAATAAACGGTCCTTTTATGGGGTTACCACAAGAGGAAAAAAAAAAAAAAATATATATATATATATATATATATATACACACACACACACACACACATATATATATATATATATATATATATATATATATATATATATATATATATATATATATATATATATATATATATATATATATACACACATATATATATATATATGTGTGTGTGTGTGTGTGTGTGTGTGTGTGTGTGTGTGTGTGTGTGTGTGTGTGTGTGTGTGTGTGTGTGTGTATATATATATATATATATATATATATATATAGCTAAATAAAAGGTTCGCGGGACTGAGTTTTTAAAAAGAGCGTTTTTATTGACAGACATACATTATACAAGAAAAAGCACAATTCATAGCCTAATACAAGGACTTCGTGTTGAACATCTGGCGTCACAACGCTTAGACGAGCAGAGTGTCAGCCGGACACAGGTGGGGGTGGCCTTTTATACAGTTATCTAGGAGAGGGGATAGTGTACATTTATTTATTATCTCTAATACCATTGGGTTTCTATAACTTCTCCCCCCCCCCAAGTTCCGAGGTCTCCGATGGAACAAATATCTTAGTGTAAATAGGTAAGATTCTATACAATAAAAATAAAAGGTTTGGACCTTATACATTTCTCAATACCTTTTACACTAAGTCATAACATTGCAATAGATAACATTCTATAAACAAAAGGGATTGGACCTTATTCTCTAAGTTTATACAAGCATAGAAGGATTAGACCTTGTTTACTAAATTAGAATTTGAACATTTGAAAACAAAAAGTTACAATTATCAACATCCTATAAACAAAAGGATTATACTTTGAACTTCCTGTTTACTAAGTCAGGATCTGTACACTTGAAAAAAATAAAAAGATTTAAACCTTGTCCATTTCTTAATATTAACAATAGGCTTAACCTATAAAATGTTTATACATTACAGAATTCCTTACATGCTAAAGTACAATTTTCCTTATAACTAAAAGATAACAGGATATTTCTTAATACTAAACAATTCATATCTATACATTATTTAAATAAAAGGAAAAATAAAATAAGAGTCTATGAATCAGTTTCCTCTATTACAAATAATACTCGTACTTTTAGCTTCAAAATTACTCAATTAAAATAATAATATTTTAAATCAAAATAATAATTCAAACACTCCTTTACAATAATTACAATAATTACAATTAATAATAATTTCAAAATAAAATACATACTTTTCAATGATCAATCAAAATAATATTTCAAGACAAAATAATAGTATCCTAATATTTATGATAGTGACTTCAAAATATTAATTACAAAATAAATCGGACAGAATATTACTGTGAAACAAAATAATAATTTGAATGATCTTTTACATTATTAACATTGAATATAATATTTTACAACAAAATACAAAAGTCCGACTTTATTAAAATAACTACAGCATTGTCAGTTTAATACAGATAATTCTTTCAATATAACATAAAAATTACTCCTAATACCATTGCATTTATTATTTTTTAAAATAAAAGATTTTTAAAACATTTTAATATCGTTTAAATAAAATTAAATATTTTTAATCAGAACCACTGTCTGAATCGTAATTATCCGAAATGTTTACACGAAGAGATTCGCTGTCGTCGTCTGAAATAGATTGTTTCTTTTTCCGTTTTTTTCCTATTGGGCCTTTTAATATTGTCGATATGAGTTTTAATTGGTCTTTTGTCTTTTACTACTACATTTACTTTTTTAAATTTGTCTCTACTTTTTATTTTCGCTTGGGTATTTTTCAAATATTCTGTATCCCCTAATTGTTTCTGAATATCTAAAGGGTCTTCTCTATTTTTATTTAATTTTTCGGTCCTTGTCTCTTTTTCGTCATTTATTTTAGATCTAATTAGTTTATGTAATAATTGTTGGTCCTTATGATATTTTAATACATATTGTTCCGTCAAGTCGATGTTTTCGTTTGATTCTAATCTGGAGGTTCCAAAAGTAATTTCATTAGGAGTTAATTTTAATTTATTGTTCAAGGTATTATTATACGCTATTACCGCTAATCTTAATTTTTGTTGCATCGAACATTTATCTTTTTCTTTTCCTATTATTCTCAATAATTCGTTTAGGGTAGAGTGGACTCTGTTCAATAATCCCAAAGAGTTTGAGTGGCTGGCTGAGGTATAATGTAAAATAATATTATTTTCTTCACAAAACTGTTTTACTAAATTATTTTTCATTTCCGTCCCTTGGTCTAATGATATTTGTAGAGGTGTGGGAAAGTATGTCATATAGTTAGTCAGTGCGTTACAAATATTAATTGCGTTCTTTGATTGTAGGGTTTGAGCAAATAAATGTTTCGAAAATGTGTCTACTGCTGTGAAAATTATGGCATTGTTAAAATTAAAAATGTCAATCATTAATTCCTGAAACGGTCTTTCTGGTGTAGGTGTAATTTGAAATTTGGTCTTTATAGGTTTTCGGTCATATTTCGTAACTTTACAAGTTTCACATTTATTAATATACTCCGCTATTTTAATTTTCATCCCTGGAAAATAATATTCCTTTTTAAGTTTTTCCAATGTTTCGTTTATACCCCTATGCTTTGTTTTGCCTAAATGATAATTATCTATAATTTCTATTTGTTCATTAGGATTTTCGACGTCATTTACAATTTGTTTGTATTTTTTCAATTTAACCGATGGATATTCCGTTTCTATTATTTGTTGTATTGTTCTAAAATAATCATCATATAAATTTTCGGTTATTTCGTTAGGTGATTTACAAATTATCCCGTATGTTTTATTAGGTTCGAGTATCTGTTCTAATAATGAAGCGATATCTGATTTAGCATAAATGTTTAATTCGTATCGGCGTTTCCCAAATGGTTTAGTGAAATCAATTTTTGTATTTCCCCTTTTTATAATTATTTGATTTTTTTTCTATGTTTATACATTTTTCGGGTTCACAAATTCGTACTTGTTCGTTACTAGATTCCTGGGAATGGATTGTCTCTAAATCATCTTCCGGCGGTACTTCTAAGTCCTCTATTATCGCGTCATACTCGGAATTGTTTTCGTCCGCTATTTCCTGATTTAATAATTCTTCGACGTCCATTTCCTCCACGTCGCTATTATGATTCAATTCGTCGCTTCCCCTGGAAAGTGCATCGGCCACGTAATTTGTTTTTTTCCCTGAATGTGTTTAACTTCGAATTCAAATTCTTGTAATTTCCAAACCCACTTCATTATGCGCGTGTTACCATTTTTCATTGAAAAAATCCACATAAAAGAAATTTTGTACCGTATAAATAAGGCTTAAAGTGTTGGGTTGCCCATACTACCGCTAGTAATTCTTTTTCTATTGAACTATAATTTAATTCTGCATTTTGTAATACTCGGGACGCGAATGCTACTGGGTGTTCTATTTCATTTTCGTCTTTTTGTGAGAGCACGGCTCCGATGGCTTTTTTTTTTTTTTTTTTTTTTTTTTTTTTTTTTTTTTTTTTTTTTTTTTTTTTTTTTTTTTTTTTTTTTTTTCCGGCTTTAGTGGCACCTCAGCCCTATGGCTCATTGTGCCTATGCCGATGGCTTTATTACTGGCATCTGTTGTTAATATAAATGGCCGTTCCCAATCCGGATAATTTAAAATTGGTGTGTTACTCATCCGTTAGGGTTTGACATGCTTCCTTAATTTCCTTCGTGCCATAAATTTTAGTTTTTTAAGGAATTAGAAATCGGTCTGGTAATTTTTGCGTAATTTTTAATAAACTTTTTAAATTTTTTAATAATGATATTTTGTATCATCATCGTCATCGCTCTCTGAAAGGTTGGGGGTGCATTACACAAGCCAAAAGGCATACGTAAAAACTCAAAATGTCCATTTTCGGTGGAAAACGCGGTTTTAGCTATTGAATCTTTATCCATTTCAATTTGGTGAAATCCCGACGCGAGGTCTATGGTAGAAAATATTTTCGATCCCTTTAGTCTATTTAATAAATCTTCGATATTCGGTAGGGGAAATTTGTCTTTTACTGTAGCCTGATTTAGTTTCCTATAGTCTATCACCATTCTAATTTTTTTGTACAGTACGATCCAAAGCGGAGAATTATACGGCGATTTGCTAGGTCTTATTATATTACTTTTTAATAGTTTTTGAACTTCATCATTAATTTGTTTTTTAAATTGTTCCGGGTAACGGTAATTACGCATATAAATTGGATTTTCATTCGTTGTTATTATTTTATGTTTTATTAATCCCGTTGATTTTAAATTCTCGTCGTCCCTTTTTAATACTTCGCCATGTTGGCTAATAATTTCGATTAATTCTTCCTTTATTTCCGGACTAATATGTTCGTGGCGAATTAAGTTTTCAATTTCGTTTTTATCATTAATAAAAAATAAGTCATTCTCTAATTTGAATTTTTTCTTTTTAAATTTTAATTCAATTTTTTTTCTAAATTGATTTTTTTTTTAATTTTAGTTTTTTTTATTATCTCGTAGCCCAATAAAATATTAAACCTTTCGCTAAACGGAAATATTAAAAATTTGACTTTTTGATTAATTCCTATCAGGGGCATTAGGTCAATTATCACGCTTTGTGATCCTTCCGCCGTTCCCGTAGGTGTTCGAATCGCAAAATCTTCTTTAGAAATTTCCGAGAAACGTGGAATGTGATCGGGGTGTATATAATTTTTTGTGGCACCCGTATCAATTAGCCATTTATTTCCCATACTGTCAATTAAGTTCGGTAAGTCGTTGTTTAAGTTCAAGTCATGAATTTCTATTTGTTTATCCTGGTTATCTATTTGTTTATCTGGTTTAGAATTTAAATTGTCTATATCCGGTCCGGAGGTCTGCTTGTGCTCGGGCCTAATTCTAAAAAATGATCCTGTCTTTTTTCCAAAGATTCAATCCGCTCTAGCAATAATTTAATTTTTTCGTCTTTTTCTTCTTCAATTGTAGGTACCCTATTAGAAACAGTTCTCATCGAAACGGTGTTAGAATCTATTTGAGGTTGCTGGTAATTTTGCCTAATATTTCTAGAGGGTGGTTTATTAAAAAATCTATGTTGCGACTGGGGGTCCCATGGTTGGTTATAAATCGGAGTCGTATATTCAATAGCTCGCTGTTGTGGCCGGAAGTTATGTTGGTTGTTGTTATTGTTATAAGAATTAGAGGTTGGACCTTGCTCATACTGATACTGTTGCTGTCGGTAATGTTGGGGATTATTATACGACGTATATTGCTCGCGGTGGTACTGATGGGGTCGGTAATTTTGATAATCATAGTGGTTGTTAAAATTTGGTCGGTACTCTTTATTTTTGTAATTATTTTCAAAATTTTTCTTTTTGTAATTATTTTGAACTGGGTTTTTTTTGGTGTTTTTTTTATCGCCATAAATTCTATGTACGATGTGAGCCGCGCTGTTTCTTAATATTTCTTCTAGGTCCTCTAATGAGTCAAATTTAATATGATAAATGAAGTCCGTTAGTGCTGGGTGTAAACTATGTACTGCGTGGTGGGATATCTGCTTGTCATACCTATACATTTCGTCCTGTTTGTCTAAGATCTCATTGTCTGAGTAAATTCGCGCATATAAATCGCATCTTTTTTGGCCCAGTCGTTCTAAGAAATCGAGTGGGTTTTCATTATGGTAAGTCCGCGTATTTAAAATTTCCGAAATTAATTGTTCCCTAGTTCTCGTATCCTGGTACTTTTTCTTTAAGAATTTTATTATTTCTTTTACTGTATTGAATTCCTTATCGTATACGGCGACTTTAGCTTTTCCAGTTAGTTTATTTAAGATTGTTAAAACAAGTTTAGCTTGATTTGTATTTTTATGAGTATTATCATCTTTACAATATAAATTATATAAAAATTCGCTATTTCTAATAAAATCAACTAGTTGTAACGGATTTCCGTCATATTCCGGGATTAATGCTAAATCATGATTTTTAATTTCTAGAGCCATATTATTTTCTTTTTTAATTAACGTTGAACCTGTTATTTTTAAGTTACTTAATTTTTCTTCCAAACCATTCATAAAGATAAATGCTAAATTAATATTTTAAATTATTATACTTATTACTAACTTATATTTAAATTACAAAATTACTTAAAAATAAAAATAAAATTAATTATACTTTTTTTCTTGATACAACGTTGTCTTCGATGTCTTCTTGATGACGCTCCCTTTAGCTCCTTCCCGTCGATTCTTTAGCAAGAGGTTGAAGGTCCTTTTGGTCAAGGTATTGGAATACCAAAGCGCTCCCAAAGACTTGAAGATCTGCTGATGTACTAATACTCAGCTCCCAATCTTCTCATGCCAGTGGAAAGAGGTCTCGCTGTTCTGTACCTGAAATAAGATAGAACTGCCGCGAAGTTACGTTAACTCTTCCAAATGTCCCTCCGTTCGGGCGCCAGCTAAATAAAAGGTTCGCGGGACTGAGTTTTTAAAAAGAGCGTTTTTATTGACAGACATACATTATACAAGAAAAAGCACAATTCATAACCTAATACAAGGACTTCGTGTTGAACATCTGGCGTCACAACGCTTAGACGAGCAGAGTGTCAGCCGGGCACAGGTGGGGGTGGCCTTTTATACAGTTATCTAGGAGAGGGGATAGTGTACATTTATTTATTATCTCTAATACCATTGGGTTTCTATAACTATATATATATATATATTTTTTTTTTTTTTTTTTTTTTTCCTCTTGTGGTAACCCCATAAAAGGACCGTTTATTAATGTTTTTTTTTACATGTTCCATGCCGTTACAGGCATACTACATGTATGATATGTGTCACATTATATTATTTTACTTATCAGTGATTGTACTTAACCAACAGTTTATTTGCGTTTTGTTACAATAATGTAATGAAATTTGAAATTTTATGAACTTTGTGTGGTTGTAAAAAAAAAAAAAAAAAAAATGTGTATGTAAACAAATAATCGTTGGTTGGAGGAAAAAAAAAAAAATCATAACATTAAAAAATAAAAAAAAATAAATAATAATTTAAAGAGCAAATAAACAATTAATATTTAAACAAAAAATAATATCGAAAAATAAATTAAACTTAATAAGCATATAGGTTCGTCAGCAAATCAAAATCGATATCTTTGATGAATTTGATTAAATAAATATAAATATATATAAAAGTAAGTCACAAACCTTTACTACATGATACCAAACTGAGGTACCTCCAAAATCTATATGAAAATCAGTAAAGGCATTCTGAGGGCTCACAAGGCAATATCTTTGTACACGCGGCATATCCTTAACAATATGGGAATCATTTCGTTTGGGAGACCAGTATCTTGAAACCCAATCTAAATCGTCGGCAATTATTGGGGGCTGGATCAATTTTCCCAAACTGAAAAAATAATAGAATAAAAATGAGATATTAATACAGTTTAAAACTATGGATTTTATATCAATAAAAATATAATATGAAAAATACATGCACACACAATTATATTTAATGGGAGGCAGGCACAAAACTTCAAGAATTTAATTTCTGTTTACATAAATGAAGTGTTACAGAGTCATGTACAATTCACAATAACAACTGAAGTTGTAATACCAATAATTTAAATACTATGTGAAATAGACTTAAGAATCAAACTAGGGCTCCACGATCAGAATGATATCTAGAAACCCAAATAGGGAGTGTACGCACTTACCATCGCATGCACGCACAGGAATCTTAAAGAATTCAAATATATATAAATATAAATATAAATATAAATATAAATATATATATATATATATATATATATATATATATATATATATATATATATATATATATATATATATATATATATATATATATATATATATATATTATAAGCTAAGATGTATAGGGGTATAATATACATCCTAATCCCCAAAGTTAATCCCAAACAACCACCAAATATATAAAAAGAGAATTACTGAGCAATAAAGTGAGTGTTATTTCATTCCTAATTTTCCTTTTTTTTTTTTACTGTTTTTTTTACTCGAAGGAACGTAACTAATATGTATATATATATATATATATATATATATATATATATATATATATATATATATATATGTATATAGTCAGTTCACCTAACACTAGGCGGCCACAGGTGGTTATTGATGGTTACCAAGCTGTGCTGTGCTCAACTTCAGTATCTATAGCAATTGCTCTAGCCAAATTAGATGATTGGGATAGCAATCCCTTCTCGATTTTTTTTTTATTTTATTCAGAATAAAATTACATTTGAAACATTAATATAAAGGTAGAAAAAAAAAACAGTGGAGTCTCACTTATACGAATTGTTATAACTGAATAGTTATAAGATGGCTATTCGTTTGCCGGGGAATGAATAATTCTTTGTATAGCTGAATGTTTCTTATATATATATACACACACATATATATATATTGTTATGATATTTAAATTTTAAGTCAAGGAAGACAGAAATAGTACAGGATAAACGGCATAGGCACAATGAGCCACAAGGCTGAGGTGCCACTAAAGCCGGAAAAAAAAGAAAAAAAAAAGACAGAAATTGAATTATTAAGGTATTAACCATAGGTAATTAAGGTAGCAACCATACTGACCCTTCATACCTAATCCTTGAAGCAGGTATAGAAAGGACATTAGTTAGTTAGCTTTGGGCCTTGGGGCAGCTTGGAATCTCCAGGCATAAAAGAGTATGGAACCAGAAGACAAAGCCATGGACAGGACAAGATGAGTGTAACTGGCGTGGTTCTCTCATTAATGGACTTTAGAATTTAAATCATAGAAAGGTAAAATTAAATATTGTTTTCACATTGAAATTTATAATAAATATAAAAAGTATGAATAAAACCTTGTTAAATATTTCCAGTCATAATTCAAAAGACTATTGGCAGAACTCCATAATGAGTTAAAGTCAATTAATTATTGATAAATAATATTAAAAATTTATGGTTAAAGAAAATCATTACAATATAAATATAATATATATATATATATATATATATATATATATATATATATATATATATATATATATATATATATATATATATATATATATATATATTTTTGATATATTAAATTTAAAATGTATGGGACAAAAGTTTGAAATAAGGTCAAATCAGGCAGCAACCCTCCTGACCCTTGGATACCTAATCCTTGGAGCAGGTTGAAAAAAGGGGTCAGTTAGCTATGGGCCTAGGAGCAGCTTCGTGTCTCCAGGCAAAGTGTTGGTTTGGAGACAAGGAATGGACAGGACAGTGAAAAGTGAAAGTGAGTGGGTTCTCTCATTAATGGAGTGTATATAATTTAAATTGAACAAAGGTAAATTTAAATATGTTATTTCAAATTTTTAAGAAAATAAACGTAAGTATGTGCAAAACAAGTTGTTTAAATAATTTCCAAAAGAATATTTACAGAATCCGAAGAGTTAAATAATAATTAATTATTGATTTATTTTATTAAAAATACATGAATATTGAATATCATTACAATCATTATATATATGAAATTCAGTGGTAGCAATAAAAAAAAAAAAAAAAAATAGCAGTAAAGACCGATGACAATACTCGGAAGAAATATTTTGATAAAACAGAAGATTCGTTTAGGAGAGTTCCCATTGCAAGAATATATTCTTGTTAAGGTTTCTTGAACTATAAAACCATCACATTTAGAGTTAAAAGATCGAATTAAACACCATTCAAATTTATTGTCAAAACAAAAGGAAATAAAACTGCACATCGAAATGATTTAGGTTTTAGACAACTTAAATAAAAAATCAATCTGATCCTTGTAAAATAGTTGTGTAGGTTTGAAGATAGATCAATTTAAAATAAATTTTAACATAGCAGTTTGTTTCCTGTATTTTATTATATATAAATAAATACATTTTTCAGGTCTGAATCCCACCTATCTTTAGGACTAGAATTTAAAATGTAATTTATTTATCAATATAAATTATTAATTTTAGTTAATAATTTAGGTACTACCATTAATGAAGCGTTCCACCAAATCGGCTCAACCTTCAATGCACCTGTGAGATCAATTTCCGACACTTCACACTTTGAGTTTCACATTTACCAATAGCTCTTTCCCATAACCGTACATAGAAACCTTCACTTCTACAGTTTTAACTTGGGTTGTATTTTTTAGCATGTTATACTGATATTTCGTCTTCTTGAATGTCAAAAGGTGAAACAGAAGCTAACAACATTAGTTCCTACAAGTATTGTTTGTATAAGTTGTTCTTTATTTTTTCAACATTCTCTGTTTAGCCCGGATTTTCGTTGTCGGATTGACCACGGTCCCGGCCAGTCCGACTAAACGAGGCTGCACTGTACTAAAGTTTTCAAAAATGTAAGACAAGAAATCAAATATTGGTGCTCACCTTAGGAGATCTAACAGATATCTGAAATATATCCATCGTAGAAAGGGGAAAGGGACAGGTAGGTTAAATTTTTGGGGTTTACCATAGGATTTATCCTATGACTCATTGGATTTTTCCTTTTCTATTGGAAACAAATCTAAAATGCGGCTATTAGAAATGTTTATCTGGTCATTTAAATAAAAATTTAGATCGGTTGAAACAATTTTATTATTTCTAATGATTCATAAATATTTAATTTTAGGCTATTTTCTGTTTGATTTATTATTTTTACTCCCGAGTCTTTATTGAATTTATGGCTATTTTCATTTAGATGGATAGCCAAATTGGAATTTTGGGTCTTATCAATGTATGCTCTTTTACTCTTTGATTTACTGATTGTCCAGTTTTTACCGTGTATTTAGCTTCACAGTCATTACCACCACATCTATGGAAAGGGGGGGGGGGTTATTTTGTCTTTAGGTGAAGGGAAATAAGATTACAATGGTTTCTATTTTAAATGCAGTGTTCACGCCAAAAGGCATCCTTAGTAAAAAAAGAAAAATATGAGAAAATATTCTTAGTCATTGCATATTTCTTGCACTCTACACCCCTCATTTCAGTATTCATTGACTGGACTAATAGATAACTCTCAGCTCATTCAATGGTTGTGTGGTAGTGGGTGTGTGTTTGTATGTAATTTAACATGGACGTTTATTTTATGGCTTAGGTTAATCAACATAAACAAATAATATACATACCATAAAAACATTTAAAAGTATTTTGTATAAATACCTTGTCTCAGAGCACTCAAGACTAATCATGTTCAATATTTTATTTCTCTTGGGTGCCTTCATATATTTCATCATGGCAGAAAAAGAAATAAAGCAATAATCTTGTGCCTCAACATCTATTACTTCTACCATCTTTTCCCCACCTGTAAAATTGAAAAAAAAAAAAAAATCTAATACTTCATTTTCATTAAAACAAATTTTAAGCCAAAAAAAAAAAAAATCTATTCTAAAGAGAATTCAGATAATAATAAATAAGTAGAAAAGAAACTTTCTAAGGTGTATTTTACAAAAAGCAATTATTCTCCCATCATTATTTATTAAAAATCATATAATAAAAACATGATTATCTACAATAGGCGACGTTTCATGGCTTCTGTCACATTTACAAGCCCTCACAGTGCCCAATAAATAATATATGGATCCATCTAATTGAACTAATAAAATCATTTAACGACCAAATAGTCTTGTCCCTGGTATCATGTCACTTTTCTTTAATAACGAAAAAACTATATTTGTACTTTAATATGGTTCACATTACTACTTCCATTTATCACTGTTTCTTACTGTAGTAAATAATGATGGGAGAATAATTGTTTTTTGTAAAATACACCTTATAACGAAATTCTCCTTTGTTAGTATATATTGTATAGAAATTTTCTAAATCTGTGTAACATAAAAAAAGGCTCTTTTCAGGGATGAAATAAAACAACAGTTTCTTAATTATGATACTACTACTCACCATACCCCATGAATTTAATTTGTTTCACTTTGTTCTGGTAGTTAGAGTCAGTATTACACAGTAGCTTATTACATAAGAAATTTATCAATTCACAAAATAATACACTGAGATAATTAACCCAACACATACAAAAAATTTCTCAATAACCTTCTCATATGTTAATTCAATTATCATATGTTATAACAACAGGTTACTAAATCTGAAGCGAACAAATAAAAATATTAACAATATACTATCCCCGCCTCATCCAACAAAGGCAAACATCCTTGGTGGACTACTGAGTGTGATCAGGCCATAGAAGAAAGACGTAAAGCATGGATCAGGTGGAACCAGTGTAAGAATGAATCCAATCATAAATCCTTCATGGTGCAAAGGAAAACTACAACCAACACCATCCGCAGAGTCAAAAGAAATTACCTTAGGATCTTGATGCAGCAGACACAGGGAAACTTCCAGAGAAACAACTCTGGAGATCTGTATAAAGGACTCAAAAGACAGACAACTCATTACACAGCACCTACATTAACTCTTCACGGGCCAGATGGAAAGCTCCAACTGAACAATAAAAACTGCACCAAAATCTTTGCTGACTATTTCCAGGTGCTTTTCAACACAGAGGAGCCTAAAGTGAGACTGGTCTTCCATGAGCCATGCAACAAGAATCCTGATTCTCAACCACCCACCAGGGAGGAATTAGAAAACATCAAGGAACTCAAAAACAACAAGGCTGCAGGTGAAGATGGAATAACCGGAGAGATGTGGAAACATGCAGATGAACAGTCCTTGCAGAGCATCCATCAGATCATACAGGACATATAGACAACAGAGACCTTGCCAGAAGGATGGACGTCAGCTTTGATTCACCCAATGCACAAGAAGGGTAGCAAGACAGATATCAACAATTAAAGAGGCATCTCCTTATTACAGACCGCCTACAAGATCTTCTCAGCGGCCTTACTAACTAGGGTCACAGACCAGTTGGACTCACAATTAGGTGAATACCAAGGCCGGCTACCGCAGCTATAGATCTTGCCCTGAACAGATGCAAAATCTTAAAACAATCCTCACCTACAAGAACCGAGGTGGGCACTCCTGGGTGGCTGTTCTTGTAGATTTCCAGGAGGCATAAGACTGTGGATAGAGAGACTCTCTTCTCCACATTGTGAGAATTTGGCCTGGATGAGAAAACCGTGAGGTTGGTCCAAGCCACCATGAAGAACATGACAGCCAATGTGAAATTCAGAGGTGAGCTGTCCGAGAGCTTCCCTATCAGAATGGGGGTCAGACAGGGTGATAGTCTTTCTTGCATTTTTTTTAACTGCGTCCTGGAGAAAATTATCAGGGAATGGACGGCACTGTTACCACATGGAGCTGGATTGAAGCTTGGATACAAGAAAGACAACCTTAATGTGCCATGCCTAGCCTTTGCCGATGACCTCGCTTTACTGGCTAACAATATTGAAGAGGCTACACACATACTACAGAGCCTGCACAGAGTAGCTGTTAAGACAGGCTTGAGGATCAACACCCAAAGCACAGAATTCATGACTAACATCAAGGAATCTCCCTCTAAAATTCCCTTCCAAGAGCAAGTGGATCACAACAGTGAAGTCAGATCTGGAACAACTAGGGATCCCACTCAATAAAACAAAGGACCGACTGCAGTTCCACAAGCTGTCCAATAGGGAGTTTTTCCAGTATCCCTTACCAGTAAGAAGACCACAGGGACCAAATGGACAGAAGAGAGAAAGCTGGCTCATAGTCAGAAAATGAAAGAATTCTGGAAGAGAAAAAAGATCCTCGCCGAAAAAAAAAAAAAAAAAAAAAAAAAAAAAAAAAAAAAAATTAACAATATACTGAATAAAAAATTGTGACGGGTTACAAAAATAAGAAAAAATTTACAATAATCAAAAAAGAAAAAAATATACAAAAAAAAAAAAGTATTTCACTTATGATGGCCACAACTTAATTAGCATTACTTAGCGATGAAAGATAATTAATTATTAATACCAAAAAAAAAAAAAAAATAAATTCTGGGACATTTTACCAGCAGACAAAATCCACTATTTTTTAGTCCAGAAGTACACCATTTGTATACGATTTATTTCAAGCACACTAAAAATTGCATAACCCCTAGATGAAAAAAAAAACGTCTGCCAAAATTTGGACGAGGCTAAGCACCGGCAGATAAAATTCAGAATTCATTTATGGTCACACCAGCAGACATTGATCAAAACTCAGTTCCTTTTCGTCCAACAGTGAACTTCTTGAAGATGATTTAATTTTTTATTTGACTCCCAAGTAGTTTTTCTTTAAACCAATTTCAGCAAATTATATTGGCAGAAAAAATATATTCTACTTACATCCATTACAATCTAATAACTTTAATATAAAATAATCTTGTTTCAAAATTTTAATGTTAAAATACCATTTAATATACATGAACAGTATTAATATAAATATCGTTCTCATAATTAAAGAAAGGAAAATATTTCAGCATATCATGAAATATACGCTACACTAAAACAAAATATGTGGAAAACATGTAGGAGGAGGAGGAAAGGGTTGATAATTGTATGTTCTTAGCCATTTGATCAAATAACTCAGAAACTGTTACTTTTAGTACATTTTCTGTTCTATACATTATTAAAGCAAATCAAATTTGCAACAAATTAGGAACTATTCAGATTTGCTAACTTGTGGTAAGTCGCACATCTCTGCGAAAACACATTGTCAGTACACTTCCTTTGACGGCTTAACTCTGATCCTAAATTTTTAGCATTCAGGCATGGTTATTTTACATGACTTCATATAAATTTATTTCTAAATTTACAACTCTTAGATAAATGTAACCATGAGACGATTGCCCAATTCTTTAATGATTCGATACCCTTGATTTGGCCAAACGGAATTCTACACAAGGTATTTCTTTTTCTTACTGACGCAGCACCGTATATGGTCAAGGCTGCCGAATCGTTGAAAATATTCTACCCTAATTTGATTCACGTAACCTCCCTAGCACATGCTCGTCACAGAGATGTAAAAACAGTCAGAAATGAATTAGAAGATGTTGATGCACTCACTTCCAATGTGAAAAAAAATCTTTCTGAAAGCACCGAGTCGTGTAAAACTTTTAAAAGAGACCTACCCAGAATTAAATTTTCCTCCTGAACCAATTATCACAAGATGGGGAACATGGCAGTGAATTACTACTCAATAAATTTCGACAAATTAAAAATGTGGTTTCTAAACTGGACGATACAGCAGTGGTGTCAATTTTAAAAGCCCACAATTTACTCCATATGACTTCGTTGAAAAGTAATTTATGCTTCATTTCAATTAACGTTGGGTTTTTAGTTAAAATCATTAAAACCCTGGAAACAAAAAATTTATTAGTAGAGGATACTGTAACAAAACTAAAATACATACAAGGACCTTACAATTCAAAAATCCGTCAAAAAAAAAAAATTTTTTTTTTTTTTTTTTTTTAAATGTTTTTTTAAAAAATCCGGGACTTGAAAATTTACAATCAATAACATTCTTAAGGGAACCATCGGGGAAGAAGATACGCCGCTCAGCCCTTCTGAATTAACGACGTTTATACGTGCTCCGGTGGTTTCTGTGGACATTGAAAGATCATTTAGTAAATATAAAAAAAAAATTGAGGTCTGATCAGCAATGCTTCACTTTTGAAAATTTGAGGATGTGTGTTGTTGCCAACAATTTTACAAATGAATAACTTTTTTCTTATAACTTTATAAGTTACTTATTTTAACCTTTTTATTTAGTTAGTTTTGTGGTTTTATTATAATAATTAATAAAATAATTTAATTGATTGTGCATATTATTTTGTTTTCCCTGCATATTTATCAAAAATAAATGCATATTTTACGCACATATTTTTAAATTTTAATTGCATAAACATCTGAGCCCTAATGATAATACATGCACCAGCACTTCAGGACATATTTATTATTTCAACTTGTAACAGAAAAAAAATGTATAAATCAATTCATGGGCAATTTCCTATTGCTTAATTTGATAGATAATCTATGGACTTCTAACTAAAGCCCACAGTGGTGAGTGTGGGTGTGATTAGAGAGTATTTGAGAGTATTGGGTGAGAATATTACTTACCAATATGTTGTTCCAGGCTTGTCCAATCGGTAAACTTTGGGGTCTTCAAATGTAGCCCATCAGGTTTAAGAAATAATATAGGGTTATTAAACCCATTTTCTAATAAGTAGGGCACGGTAAAATCTTCAACGTTAACATTATGTAATATTGATTCAGCACTGCAAATCATAAAAATAAATAAATAATTATGCAACAAAAACCTAAAATTAAAATATTATAATTTATACATACTAGGAAGCCCAGAATAGCCGAGCATGCAGAAGCGTGTGCTATAGGTAATGAAAATTAAGTTAAACATGGTGAGTACTTGGATGGTTCACTTGAGGTACGCTTGATGGAATAGAAGGGTCAATACAATTAGGATTAATGAATCAATGGCCACTTCTATTGGAATTATTTTATTAGAAAACTAGTTTTGAATGCTAAAAATTCATCTTCAGTTCTAAAACATACAAAATTTCCAAAACATCAGGATTTTGTTACGTGGATCATATACACTAAAGTTTTCAAAACTGTAAAACAAGAAATCAAATATATTAGTACTCACCTGAGGAGATCTAACAGATATCTGAAATATATCCAAAGGGAAGGGAAGGGCCAGGTAGGTTACATTTTTTGGAGTTTATCCTTGGGTTTTCTCATGGGAATGGAAAAACCCAATTAGTCATAGGGAAAACCTCAAAAAATTTAATCTACCTGGCCCTTCTCCTTCCACTATGGATATATTTCAGATATCTGTTAGATCTCCTTGATTTCTTGCCTTACATTTTTGAAAACTTTAGTATATATAATCCATGTAACAAAGTGCTGAAGTTTTGAAAAAAAATTTATGTTTTAGAACTGAAGATAATTTAGCACTCGAAACTAGTTTTCTAATAAAATAATTCCATTAGACAATTAATTCATCACTCCTATTCCTACTTGGATGGTTGATCACCCTCTAAGAATTTACCAAATACAAGAAGCCGTTTCCCAGGATTTTCTGACAACCATCATCTGTCCCCCTTACTGGTGAGGCTCGCTCATTAGCCTACTGAAAGCAATTTATATGTATGAGTGATGAGTATATCCTCAGTATTTTAATCAGAAATGGCTAAATGGGTTTTCCAATATGTTAAAATATCCACCAAAGATTAGGTTCAAAGACAGTCTCCTACGGAATAAGACATAAAGGTAAATCAGCCTCCTGACCCGTGACCAGCCAGAGTTCATGGACCTAAATGAATCTTGAAAAATCAAGTGTTTTCAATGTGCTTTCGTGGGAAGAGAACTGGCACAATTTCCCCAAAGGGAGCAGTTATCAAGCTATTGGTAGCTTGCCTATTTATCATAACAACCACAGTTACAAGAAATTTAAGGATTGGGTAACTCTAACTATAATAAATTAAAGGAATACATAACCTGTTCCAAAACTGAAAGCACTGTTGATGATTCTAAATCACATTAATCAATTAAAACAGGATCATGAAAGGAAAAGGCTGAGTGAAGCTAAGAGGTACTTACATAAAATACATCAACAAACAAAATCAGCCATAACAATTACTGAACAAAATGAGACACTAATAAAATAATAGATTTGTAGCATAAAAGATATAATACCAACTTAAGTGAAAACCCTATAACTTTGTCGATTTTCAACAGTGACCAACAATATACAAATAATATGTAAACTTTAAAAGTATCTGAGATTATTAAAATCATATGGTTTCTATTTTGTAAAAGAAATATTAAGATACACAAAATGTATCTGCTTAACCTTGAGATCTGGTAAACTAACCATAAGTCAATTCTCAATTTCACTGATTCTTGAGAAAAGAATTGGTATGGAGAATCAATGATCTTAAGTCGATTACTGGGAAACTATCGATACCACTAATGTTGCGGATAGTTTTGTGACACTTAATTATTGTACATTGATTCTTCTCCTTCATGATAAAAAAATCAATTGAAGTACACGTAATGGTATAGGAGGATTAAAACAATAAGGATTGATGAATTTGCCACTTCTATTGGAATTCTTTTTATTAGAAAACTAGTTTCAAATGTTGAACATTCATCATCAGTTCTAAGAACACACAAAAACTTGCAACAAAACTCACCTAAGGAGGCAAAATGAAAAGGACTTCTGAAAGATATCAGGACCTATAGCAGACTGAATTAGAAAAAGTGAAAGGGTCAGCAGATAAAAAGGTGGGGTAAAACGTTCCAGTTTTCCCTAAGACTTGTTGGGTTTTTCCATTCCTGTTGGTAACAAATTTGAAATGAGACTATTGAAAATATTTATCTGGTCATTTAAACACAATTTTATTATTTCTCTATATAGGAATAAACAATTTTATTTTGTCAGGTTTTAACCATTTTATTATTTCTAATTATTCAGTATAAGAAAAAATGAATGTTCTTAGGTTCCATTAGAAGCCATACAACACACATTTGCTGCCATAGAAAATTTGGCAAAGAGACTAGGACTATCCATCAACAAAGACAAAGCAAGTATATGTGTATCGAGCCCCCTATTCAGTCATCTGGTGGATACGTAAAGTTAGGACAACATGACATCGAAGTGGTCCAGGAATTTGTATATCTGGGCACACAGATTAATGTCCGAAATTACATCAATGACAAATTGGATGGTGTATTATGGCAGCCAATCGATGTTATTTTGCTCTACAGCACTTGAGGAGCAGTATCTCGTCTCATAATGCTCAGCTAAGGATGTATAAAACACTAGTCAAACCTGTTCTCACACATGGATTTGAATGCTGGACAATTTCAAAGAACAATGAGTTATTGCTCTTGTGGTTTGAAAGGAAAGTCCTTTGGAGAACCTTTGGTGGTTTATACTCAGAAGGAATCTGGAGAAGAAGATCTAACGTAGAAGTACTAAGTCTGTACAAAGATATGGATATTTGCAAATTTACTAAGCTCTATGATGGGCAGGTCATGTTGCCAGAATGAGCCCAGAGGAAACACCCGTGAAGGCTCATACTGAACAAATTTATGGTACGAGGCAAATCGGAAGACCTAAACTACGATGGAAAAATGGTATTGCTGCTGACACATTAACTCTACTTGGTGTCAGAAACTGGAAGGCGGCAGCATTCAACCATTAAGACTGGCAATCAATGCTAGAGCAAGCCAAGTCTATATCAGGGACGTAAGTGCTGTTAATAAGTGTTAATAATAATTGTAATATTTTAGTATAATATAAAATTGTTTCCTCTATTTCTTTGTTTAAATTATTTCTCAATCATTCATTGATTGATTACGTGTAAAATAAACATAATTATATTATTTAGAGTTTATAAATTGATATGCTGTCACAAATATCAAAAATTTTGGGTCTGAGATAAAGCTTCACAAATGTGTTAAGGAGATAAATTAGGTAGTTATTTTACCAATCCTCCTGAAATAAAAGGATCACATTTAATTAATTGTAAATTTCTAAAAAAACAAAACAACTCCCAATTCAAGAATTGCCTCTAAATTAAAACTTCAATTATTTCATTATTTTTAATAAAGTTTTAATAAAATCTAGTTTTGAGAAAAAACAACAACATTAAAATGAATATTACAAACCGTAAATGAATCTAAAAATACCTTTTAAAAAGTTTTAAGCAATTATTACCTTTTAAAGGTCCGTTTACGCAGTTCTTCTATAAAGTCTTGCGACCCAGTTAGGAATTGCATTCCTCTTCTCTTCTCCATGCTAATCCTTCTAGCTTGAACTAATCCTAAACATATCAAATTATAGAGCTAAAATCAGCAAACTATTTTAAAAAACATAACATAGAACAAAGTTCCAAGTTGAGTTCATCAAATATCAGAATTAAAAGCATAGATTTGCATATGACTATTAAGATTCGAATTTCAGATGGGTTTGTGATTTGGTTGACAGGGAGTGAACATACATATCAATATTATCAGAACAAATAAAAATGAGTTAAAAAATTGTAGTACTTCCTTGGTCTAAGCCAATGTTCACATATTTAATTTTGCTTTTGTCTTAAGGCCCATTTTCTTCATTCAGCCTAATGAAAGACTCTAATACTAATAAATAAAATATTAAAATATTTTGTATGCCATAAACGTGATGAAATTCTTTCAGTTACATATATGAAATGAAATTTTTACTCAAATATTTACCTTTAAATGTTTTAAATATAGCTTATCAAAGTAGTCGGTTTTTACATGATAGCAAATAAATGGTGACAGTTCATTTTATCCATTTCATAAATAAATACCTAAGAAGCCTATTAGAAGTGTCAAAGACAAGAATGGACATATAATTTCAGAGACTAATGGAATCCTTGACAGATGGAAAGCCCACTTTAAGAAACTCTTTGAGAAAGAAGAATTTATAATTCAACCGATTAGTGTCAAAGGTAACACAAATCAGGAGGCAATAGAGGAGAATGAGATAGCAGATGCGATAGAGAAAATGAAAGTTGAAAAATCCCCAAGAAGAGATAGCATTTATCTGTAAGACAGTAACAGCAAAGGGATACATAGAGCTGGCCTAAAGTCATAGTAATTGAAAAACCTGCAACCAAAGTCAAGAATGGACACCTGGTGCCTCCACCATGACAATGCTCCAACTCACTGCACCAAAGTCTGCACCAAGTATTTGGCCACTATTAGACAGAAACTTCTAAAGCACCTTCCTTAAAGTCCAGATCTTGCTGCCTGTGACTTTGCACCGTTCCCGCATGTGAAAATTAAGCTGAAAAGAAAATGTTTTTGTAGTGAAAAGGATCTTCTGAGGGCTCAGGACGAGTGTGCCTCACTCTCACATGAAACTTGGCAGAGCTGGTTGAAGTATAAATGGAGAAGTGTATTGAATTTAGTGAAAATTAATTTGAAAAAATTAAACAAACAAAGCTGAATTTCAAAACTTTTGTATCACCCTTTGTACACATACTTAAAACCTAATTTGGGAGAAATGTTAAATAATAATGAGGTATATACAGTAATAAAAGGAATTTAAATGAAACATGAATACTTTCAAACACTTTCTATACAACTGGAGAATACAATATATGGTAGTTTAATAAAAAAACAAATAAAACAGCAACTTTTAAAATCAACATATAATTAATTGAAGTAAATTATAAAAACTAATAATGTTCTAAGATACAATAGAGCTCAAAACATTTCCCTTTACCAGAAGGAATGCTGTAAAAATTATATAAAACAATCTTGACGATCTATTAATTTATCTAATCTATTGTTTAGAGTATGTTCGTACTTGATAATAATCCATATGAGGAAGGATAATAATTAACATAAAATAACTATGGGACCCGTACTCCCTGTTAAAAAAAAAACTTATTTTTATGGGTCACACTCATAATATGTCAGCAATGCAACAATTAATCAATTAGAAATAAAAACACAAAAATAGTGGAGAGAATTTTAGACAGTTAAAATTATGCAATATTAATTCATTCAGTTATAATTTCTTGCTTTGAAACTTAATTTTTTAACTACCTAGTACTGAATTTTCTGTAAGATTTAGTGATGAAAACTTGGATTAAGCTAAACTATAAAGATTCTATATCATTTATTAAAGAGATTTAATAAAAGGTAAATTTAAAAATCTCAAACTCACTTATAATTTTAAAAATATGGCATAAAAGGAAACTATATACATTTCTATTAACTTTGAAAACAATAATTGATTTCTTTTATTTGAAGATCGTAAGACAGGTTTTCGCCATTTACAGTGAAAACAGTACTTCTAGTTTAAAACTAAATAGTTTTTTAAGATTACAAATTTAAAACTTCATGCTGGGGCAATGGCATTCCGTAAATATGTAGTTGAGTGAGAATAATAATTCAGAAACTTAGTAATAAATTACATTATATTTAAAATACTTCAAGAGGTTGCACTATAACTCAAACTCTAATACTAGCATAATATGTATGAAAACACATTTTTCATATATTGATATAAGTATTACTTTAAAATGTGAGTAAATCTCAATATTTCATTATTTGCTGCTAGGATAAGAGTTTGTTTTTAAAGGAAAGAAGGAAATAAAAAAAAATATATTAACAAAAATTGCACCTAAGTAGTGTCAAAAGCATGCCTACATTCATATTACACCTCAGGAACCATGGCATATTCTAAAACTGATATAAAGCTACTTCTCTGAAAATTTCCCAGATGTACTGACATTCTTTATATTGAAACCGACCTAGTAAAAAAATTTTATTTTAAAGTAGATATTAAATGATTTGCAGATATATATTTTCCAATAAAAACCCAACAATATGTGTTTTAGCCTTTTATACTCTTATTGAAATTAAAGTAAATTAACCTGAAAATTTTGTAACCTTTTCTTCACCTTATGAAACTAAAGAAGATCATCAGTTAAAACCAATGATGATCACAAATTTATTATGGATTCACAAGCCCAATTACTACTTTAAGAAAAAAACACGCTAGTGATGTCACTTCAGTTTTCACTATTTAAAAAAAAAGAATTCATTGTTACAAGGGTGTTATTGTTAGTATAAAACTGTTCTGATCCCACTTCATTTTCACAATAATGAAGTGTTGAATGTTAATGGCAAGCAGGCATTGTTAAATGACTAAAGAAAAAGAGAAAAAAAAATTAATAAAAATTTAAATACAATCAGAGAGAAGATTAAAATTAAAAAAAAAAAATGAACTAAAAATGTAAAAATAAAATGAAGCAAAATTGCACCAGCCACCACCCATATCATTTACAAAATTGCAGTAACAACACAGGCAGTATACACATCAAACCACTAAGAACATATCCGTAACCTACCAATCCTTTGTTACGCAGTCATCTTCCAGGTTTATCTGCAACTAAAATGAATCACTTTATTATTAAGCAACATTATAAGAAAATATTATACTTGCTATAAATATAAATCCACAAAAATAAGAAAATAAATTAATAATAAAATATGTATCAGTAAACTTTTTATCAAAAGATATAGAGTCAATTTTAATGTATTATAACAACAGATAATAATTTTTCAATATTAATAAAAATACAATTAAAGAAGAAAGTATCAGTAATAAACTTTTTTCTTATTAAAAAAAAAAAACATCTCCCTATTTATCAACACCACCTGGAACTGCTATTAGAGGAGGTGGCAGTGCCTATGTGTCTTCATAAACCTTCCAGCAGGCACTCGGTTGAGACTCACACCAACGGGCGCGTGGGGGCATTTTGGCCGCTTTTGTTCACTTTTCATGTATATAAATGATGTATTTGACTTACTTATCACTGTTTTTTTAACAGAGACATTAGGAAGACACCATTACATTAAACAATTTTTTTAAATCCTTTTTTTATATTTTTTTATGGAAATAAAAATCTTGAATATAATTATACTGTATCAATATACAGTATTTCGGCTATCTTATGGCATTCTTATTAATCTAATAAATATAAAAAAATATTATAAATCAAAACGAACAAGGTTCAGTTCAGTAAATAAAGTTTTTACTAGTTTTGGTGACATTTTTCGGCTTGCTGTAACATTCCCTGCGTAAGAGAAGAATTTGCAGGTTTTTTGTTTGATTTTTGTGCAAAAAAATTAAAAAAAAAAAAAACCTATCTGATGACCATTCATAATATTATAGTGAATATGTGATTTAATTGGAAAAATATATTCTTACATTTTGGTTGGATGGCAAGAAAAAACAGTTCAGGAAGAGGCACGCGGCAGCAATCTGGCCACCCTGACACTCCTGACCAGACGTACTTAACTTTGGAACTGACTGACACAGACTGTTTTCAAAAAGAGGTATTACCGACGCGCTTCCTGTTGCCTAATGTGCTTATACAGGAATACCGGTGGGCCTTGCTGTGCTACGCTGGCTTATTGGCAGCTCCACCTCAGATTTGCACAATCAAGGCACCTCAGAAGAAGTTGGAACATTGACAATTTTACACTCGCCACAGACTTACTTTGTGTGGCTGAGAGAGATGGATTTTTTGCAATGAAGACTTCTGATCTTGGTAAGTCTTCCAATACCAGATTCAACAGTACATACCATGCACTTACGTCTTTTGGGGAGGGGAGAGGCATGATTTTTCTCTATCACCATCATCACATATGGGGCGGAACCTCTTCAGACGGATTCGAAGGCTGGAGAGAATCCCAACTTTCTTAATGCTTCTTTTCTGCAGCTCTGGAACCTAAGTTCATGGGCCAACTGTTTTAGGAACAACCTTCTGTGCAATGGCTGCATTCCATTGCTGAGGTATGCAATCAGAGAGTTAATCCCAGCCAGATTAACGTAAATTGTATACCTTTCTACATAAAGTAGAAGTGTAGATACACACCACTTCGGTGATGAGAACCCTTCTCAGTTTGTAGGTCAAATGAGTCAATTAGCAGAGAGTACATTTTTTATTAATGAGGTGAAAACATTGCGGATATTCTAGCTTCCCAGTAACATGCAAGCTACTCTATTGGCAATTAGTGGAACCAAGATTGAGAAATTAGCAGAGGGTACTGACAAAATACAATACATTCCTAAGAACATATATGTTGTTCTTTCAGGTAACACTGCATTCGGATAAGAGAATAAGGTTGATAGATTTAATGAAACAAGTAGCTGCTCTGGCTTCTAGAAACAGCTACAGCATGCATAGGAAAATTTGAGGATCCTTACACATAGCAGTGATCTACCGGTCATTAATCGGAAAGGATTTTCTTCGTTTCTAAAAATTTTAATTCAAAAACAAGGCTTGCAAGTATACACAACCTTGTGTTTGGATGGACAACAAAGAACAAAAAGTATAAAAGTGGTGTGTGTAGTCTGAGCATGCTTAACACTATCCATATGGGAGGAATAAACACAATTAGCAATCATTTTTCAATAACGGGGCAGCAATTAAGGATGCCTTATGACAGGAATAATAAGTTTTTACTTATAGATTTCAACTTTTAAGCAGTAAATGCCACACAAATAAAATATTTTTGTGAAAAACATCTTCCTTAATATTTTAAACATATTTATTATTTACACTTGGAAGTTTGTGATAACAAATAAATTTAAGCCAATTATTGGAGCTGATTTAATATTCTCACTATAGGCTCATGTTTTGGCGAAAATTAATTTCCTTTATTTTTACTATTTGGGGGTCGCAGAGCAGAAAAAGGTTGAGAAGCACTGATCTATACATCAATTTAATTCAATGTTAGATTTTAATTTAATTTACTGTTAGCTATCTTTAAGATTGTCCAAGATAAGATCCATCTAACTAGCTTAAATATTTTTAACAACTGTTCATCAGGGAAGTTAAAAATCAATTTTTAATTCTTAATTCGAAATAATCAGATTTGTTGGTAAAAATCTGTATTTTTTTCATATTAATGGATTAATTATTTGTTTCAATTTGTTACCACTTAACCCAAATTAGTGGTGTTGCGTCATATAGACCCAAACATGGTGATTTCTATGGATTTAGCTAGTAAAAGCACTTTATACTACTTCCTCACGACTTTCTCTAATATCATATCCAGGCATTCTTGACAATAGAGAATTTGTTCTATCTTTAGTGATTAACTGTTTATTCATAAAATTGACCCGACAACCGAGGTTTTGTTTTGAAAGAAGTGTAAAAGTGACTATGCCAGTGCTTGTGACCCATCATTTAGCCTACTTTTGACCCACGCCACTCTAAGTGTAATAATTGTATTCATCAGAGGCTTTAAATTTTTCCTTTATAATATTTAAATTTGTTACTCTAATGTACAAATTTGGTAACGACTAAGTCGACTAAAGTGATCATAATAGCAATTCTACCTTATCGGTGAGTAGTGAAGATGAATGTGAAGCTGTTCATAGATCAGTTCACCAAAATTATCTTTATTCAAAGAACGGACAAATCAAGTGGTCAAAGACCAAGTTCAAACATCATTCTGCACTAGTAAGACATTATCACAGAATTGTCAGATTTGAGGCTGTAATATTGTTTCTGTAAGTGATGCATTTTTTATATTTTTCAATGATTAAGTAATCAATATTATTGTAGAAAACCCTAATTCATACATTGATGCAATCAAATCAAAATTTGCAGGGGAAAGAGCACCTTGTGAGACAAATGAAAATGAAGTAAAGGTTTAGTTGGGTCTACTGATTCTTGGTGTGGATTATCAATTTAAGTTTCAATGATTTATGGGACAAAGATGGTCCAGCAATATTTTCATTGACAATGCCATGTGGCAGATTCATTTCCTTACTTTGCTGCCTTCGATTTGATGATAAATCTACCTGCCCAAATATATTGGCCTCTCATAAGTTAGCAGAAATTTGTGCATTGATGTTGATCACTCTGGACAATTTTCTAAACCCTTTTAGACCATCCATATTTCTAATAATAGATGAGCAAGTAATACAACCTTTTTTTCATTGCCCATTTTGCAAGTACATCCCTAACAAGCCCAAATGTTTGATAAAAAAACTTAGCTCTTGTTAACACACAAACATTCTACTGCATTAAATTTGAAATATATACCGGGAAACCTCAATGTCCATTTGCAGCTTCCAACTCCGCAGAAGACGACACTGTACTTTGCCTTATAGAGCCCATCAAAGGAAGTAGGTGCAACATAACCATAGACAAATGGTATTCTGGTATCACTTTAAATCCATCTTTGTTAGAACAAAATTTGACATTTTTAGGAGCGTTAAAAAAAACATTAGAGAGAAAGTCCATCACAATTTTTAACCTTTCACTGGTCACACCATTTTCTGTAACACGAGCGGTAGTGTGTTGTACAAAGTACAACACCCTGTTTTTTATCAGTTTTGATAAAATTTTGTATTAAATCTAATGAAGAAATACTTTGACCATTCTACATTTAATGCAGAGTATATGTATAAAATATAACCTGAGGGAATAATATTTTAAAATATGTTTATGACTTAGAATAATAAAAAACAAATTTATAACAAGATAAATTTTAATTTACAATATTACAGCCAAATATAATTGTTTGCAGGTCTAAAATGGTTGTTTTTATGATGGTTGCTATTATTGTAAACAAAGTTGTTTGAGGAATGATTTTTACAAATAAAATGTAGATATCCCCTGGCTGCCCCCCCCCCCTCGTGTTTCCCCATCACTACCCTCAACATAGGATTCTGTATCATGATCTAGGACATTTTTTATTTCCTCTTCACTCAATTCCAAATGTTTATTTGATTGTCTGGTTCTTTTTTCTTCCTCCTCTAGTTCTGCAAAATTCGAGGAATGTATTCCAATTTTAGAAGTTTGCACCTTATCAAGACATTTCGAAAAATTAATACTTCGCTGACTGAGATAAACAAAAGTATAAATGCAAAAGAATCCTACTTACATTATATCGAATCCAGCTGATTGCCAAAAAAGGGACGAGAAAAAACCAAAACGAGAGCGGTCAATTGATGTAATTTGTGCAACACTGAGGACTAAATATTTTTTAATCAGAATACTATCCCTCCTACCACATTGAAAAATTACTGGTGGCAAATAGAGGAGTATCTCGAGGAATAGCTAAAGCCAATTTTCCGGGAAGCTCAATAGAAGCAAGAGACAGAGAAACCAAGTCGAGTGTTGTACAAAATACAACAGCGCGATGGGTGGAAGGTTAACTGATAGAACATGTCCAATTACCATCTCACTCTTTGGGTAGTTCACAAAGGACATAAGTATAGTATATATCCAAAAAATATAAGAGACAGTCAATTCCACGGGGGATTAAAAAAAAAAAACTGTCCATTATATAATGGCACAAAAGGCAGGGTCCAGAGAAATGATTGCTAACTATAACCTTCACCGAAGCACATTTGAAGTGTGTTTAATTTAATTTATTAATTTAATTGATAAATTAAACTAAAGTACCATAAACGCATTTATTGTACTTCAAAAAGTCAATTAATTCCAATGATCGCTTGTGGAGAAGAATATTTTTGAAAGAATTGGACCATCAACTTGTAAGAACTTATGTTAGAAAAAGCTAAAACTAAGGATAAAGAATTACTTAGAAGAAAAAGGATTGACTGTTCTTCAGCTGGAAAATGTTGAAGAAACGGGTCAAGGCAATAGGAAGAATAGGAAAAGGAACAGCTTCTGCCAATTTTTGTTATTCCTGCAGCAAATGTGTATGTAAGGAACATTATTTACCTGTATGTAATGATTGCAAAAACTAATTTTTAAATGTAGTTTTCTAAATAAAAAATTTATGGTTCCGTGAATTATGTAAACAAATTTTTTTTTTTAAATTCAGACCTTTTTCAAAATGACAATTTTTGTTGTTTAGAAATTTCAATAAGTTCCAATTTATTTTTTTTCAAGTAATCCATTTACAACAAATATCAGTTATTAGAAATACTTAAATTTGTACTTAAGGATGAAAATGCAGACGACTAAGGGTTAAAACTACTTACTACATACCTAAGACCTCAGAAAGTCATCAATAAATTGATATTTTTAGCTAAATTATTGTTCAAAATGAATTTTTAGGTACATTAAATTCAGTAAAAAGCCTATTAAATTAAAACCAACACAAAAATGTAATTACTGTTCAATTTAGGCAATTCATAAAACCAATAATTAATTCAATAAAATTTCTATTTTTAATTATTTTAAGAAAAGCTAATTTTATTGCTTTCAATAAAATAAAAAGCTGGAAACAAATTAAAAATTTGAAAATTTTGTAGAATTAAATTGATTTATTTGTACTCATTTTAGTAATTAGAAATTAGCATCCTTTAATTTGTAACTTGATTTGATTTTTTTGTTAATTTTGTATTAAGCACTCATCATATACTTTTCCAACTATAACAGTTAAAAGACAACCTTGGATCCTGAATATGACAAGGAACAGATACAATTTTATAAAGTTCACAATGTAAATAATAGATACACAAAATAACAGTAATCTATAACTTTATTTCAAATTTAAGTAATTCAAAACTGTTGAATTAGAAAATGGGGCCTTCATTATAAGGAATGGGGCCCAATACTGAGAACTAAAAAAGATGTAATTGAGTTGATTCACTTTGAAAAGTTCCAAACAGGATTGATTACCTTAAAGTTGCTTTAAATCATGATTTTTTTGGATGATTTTAATTACTATTTAAAACAAACCTTTCTGATGTTATAAACCTATCTGGTGATATTATAAACATATATTTCAATAAATATACTAAACCAAATAAAATTACCTAAGTTAAATAAAATTATTTTGTTCTGGAATATTAGTTAACATTCTATTTCAATAACCCAGATTCACATCATATGATATAATAACAAATTTAAGGTGTTGGTTTCTACCTAATCTCAATAAATGTCACCTTGTGTGCCAAAAAAACTTTAAACTATTTCTAAAGTACTCAATCATGAGTAAACCTCATAAAAATAAATAGTTATTCAAAATTACTACATTTTAATTATAGTATTATTTACAGAAAAATATGATAACAGACAATTAACTTACTTTTGAGATCCATTCTGGACATGCAATTAGTAGGCTGAAATCACACAGTAGAGATATTCCTGTGTTCCAAACTGTTTTGTACTCTAAAAAGGACCTGCATTTAAAAAACATATATTAAGAGTTGTAAACAACCACACAAAAATGAAATAATATAAACAGAAAAATTTCATAAGATAAATGGTGTATCAATTCAGAAAGTAATTTATAAATAAAAAATAGCAATGAATAATCATCATTAAAGTGAAGTTATACTTATGACCAGATATGCAATACCATAGTTGGAAGGAGAGAAGGTGGTAACAAAGTGAAATCAAATATACTCAATATATTTACAGATTATCCTTTATAGCAGTGAAAGCTGGATTCCTCTAGACAAACATAACAACAAATCAGTGTCACTGAAAAAAACTATCTCAGGCGAGTAGTTGTATGTACAACATGTGACCAGATCAGAAATGATAAAATCAGAGCAGAACTTGAAGTAGAACAACTATAAGAAAAACTAAAAAAGAAAGAGAAAAGCAATCTGGACATGTTTGAAGAATGCAGGAGGATCACAAACCCAGAAAAGTTCTAGAAGCAGGACCATACAGATAAAGCTCGTCAAGCTCAATCAAGGATGTCATGGATAAGAAGAGGAGTTCTTATAATACAGCAAAGAGGAAAACTACTAGAAGACATGAAGATTCTGATTAATTTTTTTTTTTTCGTTGTTTAATACATACCACCAAAGTGTTAATACATATATCATAATTATCTATATTATAAACTTGTATACTCAGAATTTAAAACGTGAAGTGATTTACAATGAACCCTCAGCTTCCTTCAAATGAGATTTTGCTGGACACCTCCACCTCTAATCTGAGCTCATATAATTAATGGATTTCCCTTAAACTATATTATTTAACTTATTATTAGTCCAACTTGAAGCTTCTGAAGAAACTATCATTACAGAAATGTCCAATATAGGAATATTGACAGTAAATAAAGAGTTGAGGTAAGCATGAAAGTCTAGAAGCATCAATACAATCATTTGGAAAAGAATTATGAAAACAATATTATATCCCACATTTTAAATAGAAAAACCAATGTCGCCTTAAGACAGAATAGACCCTATATAAAACATAGATCATACAAAATAAACAGCAAATCTAATAGGAAAAACGGGATTATTACTGAATCAGAAATTAAAGGAATATAAAAAAGGCATCTATACGAAGATTCTGGAGCAGATTCAAGGGAATATGACATAGAAAATCGAAGCGAGTGAGACCATAAAGAACACTGAGAAACCTAATTAATAATGAAAAAGAAGTGTTGAAAGTCTGGAGGAAACATTACCAATCCAAGTTTTCCCAGGAGAAACATAAGATACATTACTTTAGAGGATAGGAGAAAACATGGAGTAGAAGCAATCCAACCACTTGACATAGAACTAGCTGTTTTGGAGAAAGAGGTTGAAGCGGCTGTTAAAAAGATCAAAGTGGTAAAAGCTGTTGGTATTGATGGTATACAACATGCACTGTTCAAAGGGGCTAGTAGTAGCAGGTTAAGCATATGAAAACTTCACCAGTGTCAAGTCAAGGATTACCTTCTTTTTGTTGATCATCCAAAGTAGCAATAAACCTAATCATACATCCCTAATCCTTTTGGTAAGGGAATAATGGGGGGACAACCCTTAGCGTAAATAATGTTTTTGTAGGTATCTATTTAAGATATCTTTATGAACTGTCAACTGTACAAAGCTATTCATAAACTAAATATATATTTTTTCTAAAGTTTTCGTGATATTGGAAACTGTAAAAAATGAGAAGTTCATTTTTTGGACTTTTATATTTTATATTTTCATTTTTTGTTAACATAAAAAATTGAACAAGGAGAAGACTTTACAAATCCGAGTAAATGTTAAGCAAGATCAAATGTTTGATTATCAACAAGATCTCTACTTTTCGCATTTATTCCAAAATGAGCTGGTAAAGTATCTCTTTTGAAAGCTTCGATTATTTGATGGAAATAATCAGTAACTTGTTGAGAATATTTCAACCCCAATATTATTATTATTATCTTGTTTGAACCACCAGTTCTGAGTTTAAATAAAAGCACTACCAACGATTTTATTACTGACCATTTTCCACTATCTCTAATGCTGGTAATCATTTATGCTTATCTTATAATATTTGGTCATTCAAGACCTTTGTATGTAAATATTTACCAGATGTGAGTTATAAATAAAAAATTATAAAACCTGCAAAAATATCGAACTCCATATTTGATGTAACTAATGCAATTAATAGAATTGAAGAAGGTAGTGGTAATGATTGAATTCTAGATACCTAAAATATTATTTCATCCAACTATCTTAATTGGCTTTTATATTTCTTTAGCTATGTTCCACCAATTTGACCCTTCTGTAATTTTAACGTTAATAGCTAACTAATAAACAAAAAAGATATATTTTTTTGGTAGGTGTTATTACTTCAGGGATTAGTATAAGAAATCACCACTAAAAAATAAACTTCTCATTTTTACAGTTTTCAATATCAATAAAAACTCTATTATCAATAAAAAATCCAATATCATATAAAAACTCTTGAAAAAATATATAATATTTACAAGGGGAGGACACACTCAGTCTCTCATGGATCTTTTTGGCAATTTGTTTGGAGGTTCCTGGTCAAAAAACATTAGACACATATTTTGCCGTTCCGGCCAATGGGCCCTAGAAGCCGAGAAAAGAAATAAAATAACATTAAACTAATTTATTTTATATCTCGAGTTTAAAAAATGATATCGACATGATTCTTGCATCAAGATGTTTAGTTTTGATTGCGGATTTAAGGAAAAATACCGTCACTCCATAGATTTTGGTTTAGGTTAATTAAATTCTAAAAAAATGATTAGATTTTTAAGCAAACTACCTCCATATATTTTTTCACACAAAAATTGACATCAGATTCTAATTCAGCATCCTAAAAAACATTGAAAAACGCTTATTCAACAAAATCAAAAAATATCATTTTTTTTCACGCTCTTCGAGGAAAATGAAATTTTTAAACCTATTATTGGTTACATACCTTTAAATCGCCATTACTTTGTCACACAATTCACTGGTTGGTATTGCTGGAAAGAGGAGAGCCTCATCTTTCTTTTGAAGTATATAAATGTAAAATTCGATGAACATAAACTTTTTAAAAAAAAATTGGAAAATCTGAAAAACATTTTGATTTTTAGCTTGAGTTTGAAATATTTAATGATAAATATTAAAGTAATTATAATTATTTATCATTTATTGTAATAATAATTTATTACAAATTAATATTTACATGATACACAGACAGAACCTCATATTAGATTTGATTGTTAGGTATTTACAATTTTTGTTATATTTTTCAAACCCAGAACACATCTCTAATCCGTTTTGTAATCCTTGTTGACTGGGTTATTCTAATAACTGAAGCTTATTACCTTACAATTTCATTTTCATTATATTTAACAAAATCCTGTCAGCAATGTAAGTGAGGCAGTTATTGCTATAATGTTTTTATGTCTAATATCACAATCATATTTATTAAAGTAATAAATTATTTCTCCTAAATAGTATATATATATATATATATTTATATGTTTAGTAAGGTTCTTGAGGTTCAGTCATAAAATAAAAAACCAACAATTTTGGCGACATTTCGAGACTATATTGTTCTCATAATCATGCCAATGTTACTGGTGGATATGACATATATCCACCAGTAACATTGGCATAACATACGTTTCTTAAGTTCTGAGGGTGCTGAAATGAAATTCTAGGGCTAAAAAAAATTTTGATCACATTTTACAGTGTAAAAGCTAAAATGTTTCAAGTAAAGTGCATTCAATATATTTTTATCCAAAGAACCGACATCGGATTCGAATTCAGCATTCCAAAGAACCCTGACGAAATTTCATCGAAATAGAAAAATAAAAATTCGTAAGCTTCAAAATTTGACTGACCAGTGTTAAATTGACAAAAACATGAAATACCTTTAGACGGTTAAACGTATCAAATTTATTTTTATACACGAAATATAGGGTGGTAATACGCTTGAAATGTATTTGGTTTCATCATCCTATCTAGTTTCAAACTCAAGCCAAAAATCAAAATGTTTCTCGGATTTTCCAATATTTTTAATAGGTTTATGTTCATCGAATTTTACATTTATATACATCAAAAGAAAGATGAGGCTCTCCTCTTTCCAGCGATACCAACCAGTGAATTGACAAAGTAATGGCGATTTAAAGGTATGTAACCAATAATAGGTTTAAAAATTTCATTTTCCTCGAAGAGCGTGAAAAAAATGATATTTTTTGATTTTGTTGAAAATGCGCTTTTCAATGTTTTTTAGGATGCTGAGTTAGAATCTGAAGTCAATTTTTGTGTGAAAAAATATATAGAGGTAGTTTGCTTAAAAATCTAATAATATTTTTAGAATTTAATTAACCTGAACCAAAATCTATGGAGTGGCGGTATTTTTCCTTAAATCCACAATCAAAACTAAACATCTTGATGCAAGAATCATGTCGATATCATTTTTTAAACACGAGATATAAAATAAAATTAGTTTAATGCTATTTTATTTTTTTTTCTCGGCTTCTAGGGCCCATTGGTCGGAACGGCAAAATACGTGTCTAATATTTTTTGACCAGGAACCTCCAAAAAAATTGCCAACAAGATCCATGAGAGACTGAGTGTGTCCTCCCATTGTTAGTTTATGAATAGTTATGTACAGTTTAAATTTCATAAAGATATCTAAAATAGATACCTACAAAAAAAGGATGTCACCCCCAATGTCCCCTTACGAAGGGGTTAAGGATGTAAGATCAGGTTTATGGCTACTTTAGATAAAGAGCAACAAAGACAAGTTAAGAACCCTTCATTTGACACTGGTGCAGTTTTCATATGCTTAACCTGCTAGACCCTTTGGATGTATGGAATTGACTAGAACACTACAGAAACTCTTCCAGAAGATATGGAATGAAGAGAAAATGTCTTCTACCCTATGGGAAGAAAACATTGTAACTCCTATACAAAAGAAGTGAAAGCGGACATCCTGTAAAAACTATAGGCCAATTTATCTCTCTACCACATTACATAATATATAAACGAAGATTCTCGAACAGCGACTGTGAATTTAAGTAGATATAGATATGGAGGAAGAACAGGCTGCTTCTCATTTAGGTAAGAAAACTAAGGACCCCACTTGTTTCCTCTGAATGGTGGTAGAGAAAATTTGTGATCAGGGTCTCAGCGTTTATCTTGGATTTCTAGATCTGAAATCAGCATTTAGCACGATTCCCCAACAAGAAATAAGGGACAATCTAATACCTCTAAATTTAAACAAAGATACAAAAGGGAACAGTTAGCCTGAATGGAATGAAATCTGCTTCCTTTGAATTTGGCAAGAATGTTAAAGCTCCCTCCTTCTTAACATTGTAATGGGTAAAGAGTAGAAAATATATACAAGGACTCCTCGAACCACAGTTCTGGAATCTGCTCCCCGGTCTTCATAGTTAATTCTTTCTTAGCTTCAAAGATGGAATGGCTCGAAAACTAAGAATGAAAGAATTGGAGATAAATCCTGCTAAGAGCAAGGTCATGCACATAGGAAGAGAGGAACAGGAGCTCAATATTTTCAGCAATGGGAAGAAATTAGAAAAAATAGGTAATAGCGAGTATCTGGAAATAATTATCAGTAATGATGGAAGAATCAACCAGGAGGTCCTGAATGATGTGAGGAAAGCCAATGGAGTATTCAACCAGATATTTAGTCCTTCAATAGTAGAGCAAGAAGTAAGCAAAGAAGCCAAATTGAGACTTCAAGTCTGTGTTTGTCTCAGTGCTATTGTGTGGATCTGAAAGCTGGTCAGTCCAGGAAAAGCATATTAGTAAGATCACTGGGGTAGAAATGAGGTTTCTTAGAAGAGAGGTTAAAAAACCAGGTGTGACTTGAATGTGGAATAAAACTGATCGGGAAAGGTTTGGATTGATGCCAACCAAAGACATTCTTAAGGAATTACAGCTAAAGTGGTTCAGCCACATTTTCAGAATGGGCAATAAACATAAACCAATATGTCAGATTGCTATATGAAACACAAACACAGAGAACCGACCAGTTGGAATACCAAGGTTTACCTATAATGGTTATATAGAGAGGCCCAGAGGTGAAATGAAATGAATGGCCCAGGATCAAGATGAATTTAGGAAATGGTATGAGGCTACAAAGGAGATAAAAATCCGAAAAGGAAAAAAAAAAGAAGGTATGTTATGATAAGACACAGAAATCCAATATACAACACATCTAAATGATAAAAATCTCGTAATCTAAAAATTGGGAATGAAACTAACACATCACTTAAAAAGTAGTCTAAAATTAAATATTTAAAAATAAGAAAAAAACAAACAGAATCATATTAGTAAACAAAATAATAATAAAATAAAAAAACAGATAGAAACCATAAAATTATTTAAAACCATCCCAATTTTTGTTTAAATGACCAAATAAATATTTCCAATAGTCCTAATATAAATTTGTAACTACTAGAATCAGAAAAGGTTTTTGTTTTTAAAACAAATATGAATGTTGAAAATTTGAAACTATATTACAAGAGGTAAATAATCCATCGCCTATCACAACACCTGGCATATGCCGATGATGTGGTTATAATTTCTAGAACCCAAGCAGCCTTATCAGGTACCTTCCAAGAATTCAAAGATTGGTGGTCCGTTGTGGAGAAGGCCCGGGTCCTTGTAGGACCATAGTGCCCATATAATATAAATAATCCATAACTCCTAAATCAACTGAGGTCTTCATTAGCTATCGAAATAAAAAAAAAAAAAAAAAAAAAGGTATTGAATAAAAATAAAATCACTCTTGTGCCTATGACAGGGTGGCCACCAAATAGGGTTTAAACAATTCAAGTGTAATTCCAGGATACTTTTCATAATTTTTAAAACCCTTGTTTTCAATTATTTTAATATTTTTTAGGTAAATTATTTTCTTCATCAATGATTTCGTTTTGAACAATTGAGAATTTCACAAATTAAAAAAATATTTGAAATAAAATAGGCAGAGAAAATTACATTTATCCATGTATAATGTGGGTTACTGTTGTACATTTTTCTTGTTTCTTATAATTTTTTCTAGCCCATCATGTTCTTAGCTAATTTGTATTTTTTTTTTTAATTTTACACTTAAGGCCTGCCGTAAGTTGGAGTGCAGCTTCATGACGTGAAGCACAGTGAGTTTCTGCAGGGGAAGAAACTGATGGTGAGCCCACCGCAAGTTGAAACGTGGTTTCAAAATGGTGAGCATGCCTGGTAGTACATGGTGTAGCGAAATGGCTATGAATGAGCTAATACTGATGGATTTAAGTTCAGAATCCGAATCTGAAAATGAGTTTGAGGATGAGGTAATAGTTACAGCTTCTCTTACGAAGTTAAAACAAAAGAAAAATTTATATTTGGGGAGAAGAAAAATTCATGGGGAATTCACCTTAACTAAAGAATAAAATATTGAAAAATTTACCAACTATTTTCGGTTATCCCGTGACCAATTTAAAGAAGTACATGAGATATTAAAGAAACAAATCGACCGGGCACCATTTGAAATTAAGGTGGATTGTGTTGTTGGGATTGTGAAGGCAGTTTGTGTATTGCACAATATCATGGTGTCTACCAATTTCAGTTATCAAAATTCTCGACATATTCCCGACTTTTTCAAAAATATTTCGAAATTATCGCCAATCGATATTTTAATGCTGTTGCAATAATAATTCGAACAAATCAATCAATGTATAGTTTGCTACTTAACACATCACAGTTTAAAAAATAAATTAATTAATTAAATTAAATTTAAAAAAAAGGGCAAATACTTTTTTATATTTCACATTAATCTAGGTAAATTTAAAAAAACACATCAATGTCGAGTATTGCCATTCGGTTTGAAAATAGTTACAAGGTTACACGAGGTTGTCGGATAAAATAACTCCAAAAATATTTGGCCGATCAAAAATATTCTTAGGATTGATGAATTAAATGCCACTTCTATTGAGATTTAATTAATTGAGATTAAATTAAATCTCAATAGAAGTGGCATTTAATTCATCAATCCTAATTGTATTGATCCTTCTATATCATCATGCGTACCTTATGTGAGTCAAAAATATTCTTTTTTTCCATCTGAAAGCTGGTTGAATTTACTATGAGTCCTCATATATGAAATTTTGATCGAGTCCCATGTATATACCTGGGTATACCTAGGCCAGCACGCTGAGAACCCCATACTCTCGTGAAATCCACTTTCTATTTCAGTATATTTCTCGCTAACTCCAAAACTATTTACGAGAACTGTGCTGAAAAAAAAAAAATGGACTGGGTATTTCATGGGATTCAAAACACATTTTATATAATAGGACTCATAGCAAATTTGATCAGCTTTCAGATGAAACAAAGAAATTTCGGATCAGACAAATAGTTTTGGAGTTACAGCTAAAAGAGTAATGACACACGTGTTTTCGCGGTGTGCTACTTACTGCAACTTAGCCAAATTTTAGGCATTGGTGGTGGCCAAACCGCTGCTGAACCAATTTTAATGTAATATTATTAAAAAGTAAGTTTATTGTAACATTTTATAGTTTTCAACAAAATATTGTATTTTTCCCGTCCCCACAGCTATAAAACTATTGACTGCGCAAAAAAAAAAAAAAAAAAAAAAAAAAAAAATGAATAGAACCAAATTTGTTGCAAATTCGATTTGCTTTAATGTGTAGATGACAAATTTTGAATGATTATCTATTCTTTTATTATATAAATAACTTTTTAATTATACTTACCTAGTACACATAAATGTAAGGTTGAGCAACCTTCAATCATCTGTTAACTATTTATCATCTGTTTATTATTTATCATCTGTGTTTATTACTTTATCTTAACCTTCATTAACCTATTTTAATTGTTGTTTGCTGTAACTTACTATTGTATTTACGTGTAATTTAATTCTTTACTTTCATTGAATAAATCACGTTTTAACGATCTTAGAAATTAAATTACAAGATCTCAATAAGTAAGAAAATGGCCCAACTATTTGTTCAAATTGTAAAAAGAAGTGACCAAGACTTTGTGATTCAGTGCATTTCCATCGACAAGAAAAATTGGTACTTATTACCTGAAGAATCCAAAGACTTAAAGTTCCACTCCTTTCTATCAGGTAAGAAACCTATAATAAATGCTATGAATGCTATCAAAAACATTAATGGTTACAGAACCGTAGCTGTTAAGATTGATGATGATATTTAATGAGAATATTTTGATGAATCTTCTAATATTGGTTTTCGGGAGTTACCATTAGAGGAATGGGTTTCAAAAACAGTTCCTTCTAGACCTGTAGAGAATCAGACAGGATTAGAAGATCGTATCAAACAATTAGAAACACAATTAAAACTAAATTCAGAACAAAATGAAATTAAACTAAATCATACTAAAAATTTTTTTATTTTAGAACGATTTAATAAAAAACAATCAGAACCTATAGAATGGCTACGTAGGTTCGAAGAAGAATGTGTTCGATTTAAGATAAAATCCGATAATTTAAGAATTCAAGCGTTAAGTTTTTATCTTATCGATGGTCCGGCTAAAGATTGGTACGAGATTAATTTAAAGAAGTTCAGTTTGAACGATTGATGGGACATATGGAAGGACTCTTTTCTAAATATTTTTGTTGATAAGGCTGGTCTCTTGTTAAAAAAGCTCTTGGCTACAAATATTTAGGCGGATCCCTTGTCGACTACGCCCTGACGAAAGAAAAACTGTCTTGACGTAGAACCTAAAAGTACCGAGATCTCCCGTATAAACCAGATTGTTTTCGGTTTACCAAATGAAGCTCAGGAGAAACTCGATAGAGAAGAGATTTTTACTCTCGATAAATTGTACTCTGAACTTCGAAAATTAGAAAATGCCTTTATGAAAAAGAAGAAAGAAAAACTGTCAAGTCCAAAATTCAGTAAAAAGTCCGCTTGTGTAAAACCATGTTCTCACTGCGAAACCCTTGGTTTTCACAATCGTTATCATTTAGTATCTGAATGTGGTAACAAAAATAAAACTTCTAATCGACCAAAAATAAATGCAACTGATCTTGATTTATGTGAAATCGATCTTGATTCCCAACATTTAAACTAGAGAGCCGGGCGAAGTTAGATCCGCTGATTAAACTAAATGTTGTTATAAATGACAATATTAAAATAAAGGCTATTTATGATAGTGGCTCCAATGTGACATTAATAAATCAACGAATTGCTGACTTGCTGAAGTTGAAATTAATTAAACAATGAGCGGTGCTAAAAACTATCAGTGGACTTAATTTCACCTCAGCCCGGGCTAAAATTAGACTCCATATTGGAAACATTACTGATTACATTACAACCTATGTAGTCAAGAATAATAATTTCTCTTATGATTTGTTACTAAGTATAGATGCCATCAAGAAATTTAAATTAATACAAGATGAAAATTTGAAAATTTTTCAACATACCAGTAACACAAAAATCAGAAGCATCAGCTAGCATCAGAAGATCTACCTAGTAGTAATCAAAATATAAAGTTAACACGATCGAAACTCGATCAGATTGAGACATCCAGTCTTCATCAGAAGCAGACTACAACTACTTGTAAGAAGTTTGGAAGTGATTACAAAGAAAATTTTAACTTTAATAAATTTTATGTTAATTTGCAACATATTGAACAAGAGGAACACAAACAAGAGATTTTTCTTCTACTTAAAAAGTACAAGCACATATTTGCTAAAGACAAGTTCGACATAGGTAAAGTTCACTCACGTGAAGCGGAAATAAAACTAATCAGAGATGAATTTGTCACGTCTCATCCCTACAAATGTTCTATCCCAGATGAAGAACTAAGAAGTGTGTAGATGACAAATTTTGAATGATTATCTATTTACTTTTATTATATAAATAACTTTTTAATTATACTTACCTAGAACACATAAATGTAAGGTTGAGCAACCTTCAATCATCTGTTAACTATTTTTCATCATCTGTTTATTATTTATCATCTGTGTTTATTACTTTATCTTAACCTTCATTAACCTATTTTAATTGTTGTTTGCTGTATCTTACTATTGTATTTACGTGTAATTTAATTCTTTACTTTCATTGAATAAATCACGTTTTAACGATCTTAGATAAATATTTTCGTTATTATTGTTAAGTTATAACTGTAAAAAATGCTGAACTATAGATCCCGTTAAAAATAAAATAGCAAACTATAGAATTAAAGTATGCATAGAATTAAAGTAAATTTAATGCTCTATCTGACTACTTTTCTGAGAAACGGTCGTGGCATGCACTAGAAGCAAACCTTTGACAAAAAGTGAGGTAAACATTTTTTTTCGAATATTATTTACAATAATGTATATCTCAAAAACTGTTAAAAGTATGAAAAATACGTATAGAAACATTTTTGTAGGAAATATATATATATATATATATATATATATATATATATATATATATATATATATATATATATCGAGATATTATCGAAAAACCCAAAAATAGGACCTTCTCCCCTGCTCCCCACCGTTTGCTCACCCCCAGGCGTTAAAGACTTTTAGTATGTTACTCTTCTAACTACTCCAAACGAAGCCCTGAAGTAAAAAATTATTGCATATTTTGCGCACTCTACATGTTTATTGACTGGACTAAACTGTATAGGGTTCTCAGTATGCTGGCATGGGTGTTTTACGGAACTTGATCAAAATTTCATACGCGGATCAGATCGTAAATTTAACCAGCTTTTGGATGAAAAAAATAAATTTTTAATTGGACAAATAGTTTTGGAGTGAGTCAAAAAAGCAGTACGACTCACCGCAAGCTAGTCAATCTCTTCAATCTTTCCCTCACCTACAGCTTTAAAACTATTTGTCTGAGAAAAAAAAGAACTATAGGATCAATTTTTTTTTTTATTTGATTTGTTTTAATAATATAAAGAACACAAACTATACTAAAAGTAACGATTCCTAGTTATTATTATTATTCCTGTTATTCGATCAAATAGCTGTGAACTTATGGTTTTCAACCCTTTTTCCCTCTCCCCCACCCAAACCCGACGCGATAACCTGAGGAATAAGACATATATATATGATGTTTGTTTAAGCATTTTAGTATGTAGATAGGTATATAAAACAATGTTCGATGATGACGTAATTACCGATGGGTATATTATATTTTTTTATCAGCAATCAATTATTTAAAAATAACAAAAATAAATAAAATTTGATTGCTTGATAAATAAACCATTAAAAGACGCGAGAACAGTATTTTCCTCCAGATCCCACCTATGAACTGTTTTTTGTTATCTTTCGTATTTGAGAGAACCGCTGGGCCCAGAGGTACCAGTCTGGTCTCAAATGAAAGCTAATTAAATTTTCTACAACTTCATATTTGACGTGGGATGCGTATTTTTGGAGATATTCCACAAAATAAGTGACCATATCATAGATAATATCCCTGTATCTTGGGAACCAATGGCTTTATAGAGGTCACCCTGATCTCAAATTGTAGCAAATTTAGTTTACTTTAACAGTATATAGAGTGACTATACCGATCAGACGCTTCCTTAACTGACATATTGAGCAAAACTAAAAAAAAATCTGAAAATTTTAGCATTGACGCCTTTTTCCGGCTTTAAAATTTTCTGTAAATTCCCGATTTTTTCACGACCACACGAAATTCCCGAAATTCTCGACTAGTAGACACCCTGAATATACAGGGTGTCCCGAATTTAAAAGGCAAAACTCCAGGAACTTATAGGGGACCGAAAAACTAAGACAAAAAGTTCTTTAGAGATTTGCTCGTTTTTGCTCAGTTTTAGAGAAAATCGCAAAAAAAGAAACAAAACAATTTTTCATTTTTATACTTATTTATTTACATTTATATTTATTGAAATTATTTCATTATTCATGGCATTTACTCCTCTTTATATATAGTGTAAATTGAATTAAGAATTTATTATGTTTGATGTTAAAAATAGTATTGTAGTGCAATTATAATGAAATACTGTTTCAGTCTGAGGATGGGACATTGTTGTTCCCGAAACATGTAACAAGATTTATTAATAATAAAGAAATAATTTCAATATATGTAACTCCTTCATTGAAGAATTAATTTATATTTATGTTATGTTCTTTTTAATGTAAATATTGCTCAAAATGTTGTCCTCTTGCACCAATGCATTACATCTAGCACTCACTTGATAAATTGCAGCTAAACATTGTTCTGATGATATTTGGTCCACTGCATCTATGATTTGGTCTCTTAATTGCTCTCTTGAGTTGATTGACACCGAATAAACTTTCTGCTTCAAGGATCCCCATACGAAGAAATCCATGGGTGTCATATCAGGTGATCTGGGTGGCCAAGGTACTACTTCTCCACGTCCAATCCATCGTTGTGGATAATTTATATCCAGCCAAGCTCGAGCAACTCTGCTATAATGAGCTGGACATCCATCGAGTTGGAACCACATCTCGATCCGCTGCTGTAAGGGAATGTCATCTAAATAAATCGAAAAGTCGTTCTCCAAAAAATGTGTAAATGTGATACCATTCAATCTTCCAGGTAAAAAATATGGTCCCACCAGTAATCCGTTCCAAATTCCAAGCCAAAAGTTAATAGCAAATTCATGCTGAAACCTACTCTCTCTAATAGCTCTGTGATTTTCAAGAGCCCATACATGATAATTTCTTTGATTAACAATTCCTCCTCTTGTAAAGGTAGCTTCATCGATCCATATAATTTTTAATGGAAATAAATTATCATCGCGAATTTTGTCAAGAAACCAGTTACTAAAATTCAATCCCTTGACATAATCTTGAGGTAATAAATTCTGAACTTTTTGAAGATGGTATGGGTAGCGATTATCACCTTTCAAAGTTCGCCATATTGCTAATGCAGCAGATGCTCTTCGAATGCTAGTCTCAGGATTGTTATCGAAGTGGCGTTGGACACAATTTCTTCTCCGATAATCTGCTCTTATTGCTGCCTGGATTGGTGGCCTTCATTACGTATTAAGAATAACCCAGTCTCTCGTAGTCTATTAAAAGTTAACGAAAAGACTCATCAATTAGGCACTCTTCTATTTGGAAATCGGCGCGCATACTCCCGCACTGCTTCTAAAGCATTACCATTACAGAAACCATACACAAAAATCATATCAGCGTATTCAAGATTAGAATATGTATGCGGCATTGTGGCTGATGCTATTCACACAAAAATATCTGAGTAACTGACTGAAGACTGATTTAGGAATTATAATCCTAGAAGGAAGCCAAAATGAAAACAAATAAAAGAATGCAAAGGATAACATTAAGTGTTTACATATCTCACTGACGAACTTTGAAAGGTGATAATCGCTACCTGTAACATTTTTGTTTTGTTTCTTTTTTTTACAATTTTCTTTAAAACTAAGCAAATCTCTAATGGACTTTTTGTCTTAGTTTTTCGGTCCCCTATAAGTTCCCTAGAAGTTTTGCCATTTAAATTCGGGACACCCTGTATAATAATAAAAGTTTTATTCAAATGATTTAACAGTTTGCGCATATAAAATATTATTACATGTTTATGTAATAAAACAATTTACACTACATAGTGAGCTTAGCTAAAATGGATATAATCTGGAATGCATTTATTTTAACAGTAGGAAAATTGGTCACTTCCTCCCGTTTCTCAGCCTTCAGATTATTTTTCATATAATCTGCATGGCTTATATCATACAACAGGCGATGATTTCGCAAAGCCTCAATTAATTTTTCTTTTATTTTTACAAAAGTCATGGTGACAGTCGGGCATGCTAACTGCGGTCCGCGGAGCCACGGACAGAGAATACTGCCTGCCGTGTAACTGCGGTCCAACATGCGGGGTTCCTATCATTCCTGGGTTTCACAGAAACTCACTGTGAATCGCAGCACTTCAAGTCACGGAGCTGCGACTCAACTTGCGGCGGGCCTGTCTTTTATTTTTAGTTTTGCAACTTATCAATTTTAAGAATAAAATATTTTCTTGGAGGTAAGGAAATAAATTAAATAAATTAAGTAAATTTTATTTTAAGTAAGTTTTATTAAATAAAAAAAAATTACAAATGTAGTTAATTACTAATACTGTCCTTTACAAAAACTGTAATGCTATTCGTCGATTGAGAAGAAGTGTAATTTGCTGCCAGATATTGCAAACAATTTTGATTTTGACTGTTTTGGAATAAAAGAGTGCTTTGATAAAATTTTATCAAGACAATGTAAAAAAATTTTTTTTTTTTTTAAATTAAAATTTTATATTGTGCTATAGCACATTCCTGTTCGTTATATATTTTTATATAACGATAAAATTTCTTTGTCACATTGTCCCGAAGGATGTGCACTCATATTGTGGAGTGTCGCTTCAGCTGCTTTCTGCAAGTAGTGGAAAGCTTCATTCATACTGTCGTCTTAATTTTTTTTTTTTAAAGAGGGGCACCTTTTGGTGCCTTGAAAGATCTAGATGTGCAGTCATTCTCATCACTTTCTGGTTTCTCTGCTATTGTCACCTTTACCTCAGAATTTTGATTCTGTAAATTGAAACAAAAAAATCAGTTTGAAACATTTTCAATTTTTCAGTTATTGAAAAAAATCTGTTGTTGAACTCCCTTGATAAATTAAAAATTTTAATATTAGAATAAAAAATTTAGAAGCATCATAACCTACCGGGTAAAATTTTACAAAAACATTGTTTTAAATTTTCAGTTTATGGTTCTTCAGAATATTCACAAACAAAAAAAAATCTTAAATAATAAACTTCACAACGCAGTCATTTAAATTAACTTGATTTTTTTTTTTTTTTTTCAGTTACCACCTACCACCGAGGAATGCCTTAATGTTTCTGATGAATTCAACCAACAATGGAACTTCCCTCATTGCTTGGGAGCACTTGATAGGAAACAAGTAATTATGCAAGCACCAATTAAAAGTGGAAGTGACTTTTTCAACTACAACTCACAATTCAGCATCTTATTACTTGCTTTGGTGGATGCTGACTACAATTTTCTGTACGTCGATGTGGATTATCTAGTCAGATTTTCAGACAGAGATATTTTGAAAAATTGTGATTTTTAAAAGAAAATATAAAAGGGGGAACTGAATCTTCCAGAGTCATCCATATTTGAAGAAACAATATGATTCTTCCTTACTTTTTCTTGGAAGATTCAGCTTTCAGTTGTTGTTTAGACTTCAGCTAGGACGGTCGTGGAGAATTATCCACTCCAGCAGATAAGATTTACTTCCTTTCTTTTATAACATTGCTTCCTTCATTTCTATTTCATTTTCACATATTTTTTTAATGGTTATATTATTGGTAGATATTGTATTATATACTTTCTTAAGTATAATATTTTTTGTTTTTTTGATATTTTAGAAGTGATCATTTTTATTTTTGTTTAAGGTTTATTTAATTTTATTTAGGTTTTTTTTTTTTCTTCTTCTTTTTTTGTAATTAAAACAATATACTTTTTTGGCTATTGAGGAGCATTTAAGTTAAATTATGAGAGAGCCTCCTGATCCTCCCAATTTATCTAGTCCAAAGACAAAAAAAAAGAAAGTGGGCTCGGGGCCAAATTTAATTTCCCCCAGACAAAATCTTTCCCCAAAATATAGAAAACAATTTCCCTACATATTTATTAGCAAAATGAACAGATGATGCAGATTTTAGAAAAACATCACCCTTCTTTATTCAAAAAGTAATTTTTAAGCTGGTTGGTAGATGCCAAAAAAGTTAAAAAATTGAGAGATGGGTATTTTTTAATTGAAACCTTAATTAAGCTCTTGTGTTGTTGTAAAGACTTCAGGGGTCAATATCCGGTAGAGATAACACCACACAACACATTAAATTATAGTAAAGGCGTAATATGGTGTTATTACTACCAATATATGCAAACTGAAGAAAAAATAACTATTATTATTAAAGATATGGTTGGAATTAAAAAAAAAAAAAAAAAAAAAAAAAAAAAAGGAAATGAAATATTGTCCCATAATTATTATTATTATTTTTTTTTCACGAAACGGCCTAGGAGACCACGCGAATATCAATTTTTGGCTCCTCTCTTGTTTTTTCTTTCCTTCCATTTTTATTTCATTATTCTCCCGCCCACAACAACCTTCAATTCCTTAAGTCTGTTAATATATCTTTCTCTGTCCTGACAGTCCTAGTCCGTTATACATAATCTTTCCGTTTCTTCTTTCATATGTTTTATATATCCTCCTGAGCTTTTATATCCACGGATTTTCTGAAATATTTGTTTTATTTAGGCTTTCTGGGACCATTCTTATCATATGTCCATAGAATTTCAGTCTTCTGACCCGGATTTCTGTTTCTATGTTCTTTGTATCTTTATAGATTTCCTGGTTAGGTCTAAGCCTGTATCCTTCTTGAGTCTTTTTGGGGCCATAGATCCTTCTCAGAATTCTCCGTTCAATCCTTAGTAGTTCTTCCAGACTAGGAATGCAAGTGGTTTCTGTCCCTTATAAAATCACAGGTTTAACGACTGTGTTGTAGTGTCTTATTTTGGCTTTTGTGGTCAGGGTTTTTTTGTTGTAAACGTTAGAGGTTGCAAAAGATAGTTTCTGTAGTTTAGTTATTCTTTCCTTTATACTTTCTTTTTCCGAACCGTTGTACATATAGTCTCACCTAGGTAATTAAATTTGTTTGTTACTTTTATTGTTCCGTATTTGGTTTCCACTGATTTTTTTTTTAAAGTCTGGGTCGCTAGTCATTAGTTCTGTTTTTTCGTAAGAGGTTTGTAGACCTGTTTTTTTCCGAAATTTCTGTCAGGATGTTTTTTTGTTCGATCTCTTCTTCTTCCGTTTCCGCTAAAAGGGCAAGATCGTCTGCGTAGGCAAGGCATCTTACTTTGACATGGTTGTTCTTGGTCCCTATAATCGCACCCGTATTATTAACTTTCCATAGTTCTTTCATTATATTATCCAATACAACGTTAAACATGTCTCCTAGTCTAATTTTGGGGAAAGGTCGTCTCCTTGTCTAAGTCCCGTTTTTATTTGGAAAGGTTTGCTGCTGATCCCTCTAACTCTTACCTTGGATTCGGTGTCCGTTAAAACCCGCGTGTAACAACCCGATACACGCTACTCTGTGACGGAAAATTAACCAATGATCCCGAAACAATAGCTAGAAAGTATTATTATTTAGAAGAATATTATTCAGAAGTATTTAACTCAACCTCTGTCTGTCTAAATAATACGAAAGATACAACTTATACTGATAACCTCGTATACCAACACTCTGAAGGATCTGAAAAATACTATAACCGTACATTCTCTATGTGGGAACTCGAATCAACTCTGCAAAACCTTAAAGGAACAACATCACCCAGCCCAGACGATATCCATTATGCAATGATTCAACATCTTCCACAAAACTGCTTAAACTGGCTACTGCAATTCTATTAACATGTATGGAAAAGTGTATCACTTGTCACTTATCACCTGGATAAACACCAGGATGGCTCACTTTACTTCTACAATAAAGATGTCCCACGCAAAAGTAATGTGAGCACATAAATTTAAAGACAGTATTAGGCAGATTATTTAACTTCACTGGAAGGTTGAGCTGGCAAGAGAAATATGCCTGATTATAATTGATAACATTTTATAATTACCACTTAATATTTGAATAAGTTTTAATATACTAACTGATTAAGCATGTACTCCATTTTATTGTAAATCAATAACAAAATAATTTTTTTTTTTATTTTAAATTCCTCAATTAATTTAAATGTAAACATAAATAATTGTAAGCACCAAACAATTAGTGTTAATAATAAATACTAAAGGACAAATTAGAAAACTTGCGCTTACTGTTTCATGAGGCTCACTGTTTTTATCAAGAAATGCCATCGCATTAAACGCAAACCACTTTGACTTTTCTTCATCTTTACCTGAAAGAAAGCAGTGTGTTTAAAAGGTCGGGTGATTTGTTTATAATTTACTGTTAACCCAAACAAAAAATATTTTACTTATTCAGATATCCTCAATTTTAATCAAGTTTCATCTTTTAAAACATGAAGAATTGAAAAATATAATTTTAACCATCCAAATAAACTGATTTAAGAAATAAAAGTTACAATTTCTTAGAAAATTAATTCTGTTACTGTGACTTACATTGACCCAAACAAAAAGAATAATTAAATAAACAAGAACTTACCTGTTCCAGAATTTTTTTTTTTTTTTTTTTTTTTTTTTTTTTTTTTTTTTGGTGTCAGGAGCCTCTGAAACTGTTTTTTCTTTTTGTTCCGACATTGCTCCTATAGAATCCTATAGAATGGGAAAGGTTTGATAATTCCCGATAAAGAGAACTGTCTTAAGATATTTCCATTTAAAAGTGAGAGGAATAGCAAAACAATTTTTACCTATTCCAATCGACTAACAGGTGTCTCTTAGAGATGATTGACTGACAGGAGAGGGGGCAGTCAGCTAATATCGTTCGATTTGACTAAAGATACAAAGCCGGTATCCACTAAGTACAAATGGAGCGTGCGCTCACTTTGAAGTACCAACAACTATCAGATCGGGCTGAGCCATTCGTGAACATTTGGCTCAACCGTACACATCTGAGCAAAATAAAGGCAAACATGTGCTCATTCAGGGCGAATGCCCAAGTATAAACACCCTTAAGATGATTGCTTTTGTAAATCTGATTTTTTAATATATGAAAACCTTTTATGAAAGTTGAAAACAAATAATAAGTTGTGTACCTTACATTTATACAGTGCAAAATTGTCGTCAGACTAGCCGGGACCGCAGGCAATCCTACATCGAAAATCCAGGTTAAACGTATGTTGAAAAAATAAAGAACATGTACAAACAATAAAATAGATTTTTTATTACAGAAAAACACTTAAAATACACATCACGATAAACTATAATACAGAATATACAGTTTAATTTTTCTGAAAGCATTTTGTTAATTTAAAAAGGTGCAGAAATTGTTAAGGTTTCCCAATTGATTTAATTTAAAATATTTCCCAAATTTGTGAATTTTGACAGCTACACAAGCATGTTTGTTATGTACTGATGAAGGAGACAAAGCTATGAAACATGTAGTGTAAATGTTAATTAGTTTTATTTAGGAATTAATAATAAAAATAATGCCTCTTGTTCTGCAGAATGTTATAACATGATGTATAGTTAATGATAGTGTTTAGAGAACAAACAGGTATGCATGAAAGAAACAGTTTATTCGATATACTAAAAAATCTCCTATGTCCAGCCGTCATTTGTTTTAAGAGATTATGAATTTTATATTAAATTGAATTCATAAAACATTTTACGTGTTTAATGACAGCCATCCATGATCATAGCAAGATAATTAGAAATATTTATTTTGAGAGTTTGATACTCCATGTTTCACCATCAATGTAAATGCTATTGAAAATATTGAATATCAATGTTGATGTATCCCATTATCAATTTTAATTTATTATTATCAATGTAATTTAAATTGACAATGAGTAAATAAATCCCATTTTTCGATTATCTCCCAAAATCATTTAATTCTCAGTGAATTGTAAAATTCAAGCATAATCCATTTTTCCCCATGACTAATAATTCCCAATTTTCAAGGAATTTCCCAGAAGGTGGCCAGCCTGTATGATCATCTACCAGCTCAGAGAACCTGGTTATACCAATAAGTCCACAATGAAGAATATTTTCATGGTTTATACCAATTTCAGTAAACAATATTCCAGACTTTTTCAAGAATATTTCTGGAAATTCCAGACTATCGATATATTAATACTCTTACAATAATAAGTCAAACAAACAAATCAATCATACTTTTCTACTTTACACTTCACAGTTAAACAACTTATAATATGTTTAATAACAATTTATTTGATATTTTAATTGAAAAAAAGACATTTTATAACTGACTAAATTTGATAGTTAAATTGAGGCAGAGATTGTTAATAGAGCTTTAACAAAATTTTTATCCTCAACGCTGGTCCAATAAAAAAAAAAAATTTAAGGAAAAGGTGAATACAATCAACTATGAAGAGAAGACTTTCGTAATGAAAATTTAAACACGATAGTAACTTTTAAAACTAACCACAACATTTTCCAGACTTTCACAAATGTACTATAAATCCGTGACCAAACTAAATTCCTGACATATTCCCGAATAGTAGACACCCTGATTTTGAAACAGTACATACTTGTTTCTGGTACTGGGTATCGAACCCGAGGAGTCTCCTGGGTGAAAGCGAGGTATCCCTATCAGGAACACAGAACAGGTGAGCGATTATAGACACCATGGATGTATAAAGAACTAAGGAAGAGGATTAGAAGGGCAGGAGTATGCTTCTATTCCTTAAATAAAGACTTCCTGAGAGAGAAAGAAATCACGAAGGAAACAAAACAGATAGTTTACAAAAGCACGTTCCTTACTATACTGAGAGCTTTGGAAATGAGATACCACAGAAAGGCTGAAGAAAAGAGAGACAGAGTGAGCAACACTATGAAAGACCAACCAAGGAAATTGTAAAAGAAAATAACCTGAGGTAGTGGAAATCAAACATATTTCTCGAATAGCAAAGGTTACCTTGGATGCTGTCACAGAGGGAAAGAGGCAATGAAGAAGACTTGGAAGGAAGGATTTAGGGGGGGCATGCATTTCATAGGTTAAGAATAGAATAGAGGAGGAACCAGATGGCACTAGAATAGGACCATAGAATCAGACTCTGTCAAAAGTGAAATCTTATGACTCAATCAAACTAATGATGTTATCTGACAAATATCTAGTTCTTAACTTGGCCAGTGAGAAATCACCAAAATAATGTTATCAGACTAGTATCTAGTTTTTAACTGGCCAGCCAGAAATACCAACAGATCCAAGCCCTTGATAAAGAAAATTCAACTGCAGTCTAAATGGATTTGTTCTTCAGACATAAAACACTGTCACAAGTCTAATGGAGTTGTAAATCATTTTCACCATGAAGAAGAGATCTCGGAGACCAAATACAGGCAAGCCCTCCAACAGGCTCTTGGCACAATGAGCTCAAGTACAATCCTATAAATCATACACAAACAGAACTGAATAGTCCACGAGGATTAAGAAATAGTGTGAAATTGATACATGACCAGGATTTATGATTACTCCCCTATAAGTAGGCACCACACATTGTTCAGCAGCAAAAAAGAAATAAAATGATGTTCAGTTATCCACTCAGGATAATCATAATAATATTACAAATTTTCTTAGACATCTCTAAAAGAAAGTATTATTTGTAAGGAATAGAAGGTGTTAATATTGTTGTAAAGAAATTAATTAATAGATCATTTATGATGTATAAGTGTTAAAATTTATACAATGTTATAAGCAAACAGCTATATAAAAGGAGATATACACAGTCCTGGGACAAACAAAACAAAAAATGGAATTTCAAAAAACTATAAAGGCAATATTAAACTTGTAAACCTTTAAGGTTCAGGCATCCCTGAAAATAAATTAATAGAGCACTAAGCATCATTTTGTATCTCTATGTTCAATAGACAATATATAATATTAATTGGGCTAACAAAATAACAAAAAAACATTGGTTAGAAGTGAGTTTGTTGTTGACATGAGTTTGTAAAACATAAAATCATAGTATATTGAAAGGAATCTAATACAAAATAAACCTTATTTAACACATGATAAATAATTATGATAATCAGTAAATACAAACAAAGAAAAAATGCATTCAATCAGAGAAACCTAATATGACTCAAAATGTTCAGAAAAAAGTAAGACAAATTCAATCTGAAATAACAAAACCCCTTTGTAAATGAAATAAAAAGAAACATAAATAATGGTAATAAGTGAAGGATATTTAAAAAACAAATCATTATAAATCATAAGTTATGACAAATAACATTACGAATACCTTATTCAAAATAAAGCTGCAGGAATAACTGTTGAAAAATCAAACTTCAAACCTCTATTCTACAATTGGAAGAAAGTGAACGGTTACAAACTCGGAACCGCCAACCCCTGAACAAGTTGATAGTTCGATTAAAGGAACTTGATTTTTATTTAAAATTATTCATACAAAATATTCTTTGCTTAAAATTTTGTGTGTGTGTGTGTATATATATATATATATATATATATATATATATATATATATATATACACATTTATTTATTTTTTTTATTGTAACAACAAATGTTCCTATCACGTTGGATAGCAATTAACTTCGCCGGTATTAAATATAATTTTCGTATATCAAAACTAAAACAAGTAACCTTATCACATCAAAATGGTACTATATAAATGAATCGTACAAAAGCATTATGTATAATGAATAATGAAAGCGATTATAATCACATACAAGTTTTCAATTACCCAAATTTCCATTATGAATGCTTGGAAGTATAGTTGGAATAGGTACCAGAATACAATTGCACAAAAGTCATCAAAGTAAAACATGGTAATAAGTCCGTTTTCTAAATTAATATTCGCCGTTTCTGTTAGCAACTGTTTAGTAATTTTTTTCCCTTCGGACTATCTTCGAGAGCAGAAGGTTAACTTTAGAGCTTTGTATGCCTACGGGTACGTATATATGCAGCTACCAATAAAAAAAACCAATAAAATAAAATTTCTCATTCTTAACATAATTTTTAAGACCCATTCAATTACCGAACAAAAGGGGAAATATCCTATGGGGCGTACCTTACTGCTGAAGCTACACCTGCTCATCTTCTTTGGTTTAGCACGGTGCATGCTTGTCCCAGAATGTTGTCTGTCTTCTGCATCCGTTCGGTCCATCTGATACAATCCTGATGGCCACAGAATCCGTCTGTAACCACCTAAAATCTTCGATGGTCTTACTATCTCATTTTCCACGTTCTTGCATTAACCCTTATATATCATAATACTCATACCAATTAATGGTTAATACTAGAATTAACCCTTATATACTGCGGATAGTTGGGCTGCAAACTACTTTTTCTTTTTTAGGTTGATGGTGAAAATGCAGATTGCTGTATGCTCTTTGTCAAAACTTCAACCGTTCTTTCAATTTTAACTTCATTTATTTATCTTTTTTTTAACATATGGATCGAGGGCTTTTGATTTAAATTGGCTTAGTAGTAATATCAGATTATTTGCCCTTGGATAAATAAAGTAGATTCTTCCTGAAAAAAAGGTTCTTCAAAAAAGACCAAATATACCAAGAGAATGATCGTAGTATATATCTGATTGTGTAATGTATGGCCTGTAGTTCTTTCCTAACGATATAATCAAATAAGTCTGATCCCTTTCATCGCGAAGTAGGCTAGTAAGTCGGTTATTTGTGTGATGTTTACAGTGTTTAACGAATGCTTGTGGAGAACAGATTGATGATTTTTCCCTCTGGGACTACATTATCTAGAGCCCCACAGTTGGTGATCTGATCTCATAATTTAAGAATCCCAAAAATAATTGTGATTCACTAGGGACTTCAACTATTGCTTTAAATTTATTTTTAATATTATTTAACCGTGGAAATTAATTCTAGTAAACATAATTGTGCATACTCTATGCATCGATTTTATCCTTTTTTGGTGGGGGTTTAGTTATTTAAAGTTTATTACTAAGTAACGCCGTAATATATAAGTTATTATTTATCTATTTAGATGTTTTTTTCTTCTGATAAGTAAAAACTACCAGTTCATGAGCTCGAGGAAAATATAAGCTTAATCCCGATAATATTAGAACTGTTAGCGGCAGGCTACTTACATAAACACACCTTACTTGAGTAAGTCTTGAATGTAAATATTATTATGGCATTGTGTTCTATCTGCAAAGAGGCAATAACCCGGAAGGATAAGTAGAATTTAATTTGCAACCGATGCAAAATTAATATTTCACGGTAAATGTTACAATCTACAGGAAAAATAAATCGAAGACATAATTACTTTTAAAAAATATGGGTCTTATGAAATGTGAGAAAAATAAAAAAACACCTTCAACCAGTATCAAAATAACAAGTGCTACGAAAGAACGCTCAGACCACAATTTAGAACCGACAACATCTGATATACTTCCCGCGATTAAAAGACTAGATGAACACGCTAAAGAAGACATAAATGACCTAAAATCAGCTCTTGAAAAATACGGTCCTTTTTATAAATCCGCTGATCTTCCGCTTTCATTATCTTTTACTCCCAACGAAATTAATTTCTTTATCGCTTCCTCAACATCAAACTCTTCATCTCTAGCTCCTACAATCCTAATGGCCCTTTTGATTCCTTCAACCTTTATTTTTTCTATATCACACCCTCAGATCTCATTGATGCCATTTCGCAATGTCATACTCAAGCTATCGGACAAAATGGTATTCCGCTAAAACTAATCAAACTATGCTTTCTAGTCCTCCTACATATGTATAAATAATTATTCTCTGCAAAATTACACCTTTCCTTCATCGTGGAAGAAAGCTAAGTACAACATCTACAAAAGAAACCTAATCCATCCTCACACAACGATTTTCGTCACATATCAATACCTTCCAATATGTCCAAACCCCTTGAAAGACTAGTAAAATCACAAATCTCCAATTTTCTAGAAAATTCACTTCTTTTCAATCCGTTCAGATATATCAATCAAATAGTATCCATACAAAACCAACCACATTTTAGAAAAACACAGGCCATTAACATGGGTTCTAATTCCCATTTAAAATCTCTTCCCCACCTCCCGATACTGTCTATGAACTCTCAACCTATTCCATTCTACTCCACAGTTAAAAACCTAGGTATTACCTTAGACTAAACCCTTTCATGGAAACCGCATGTCTCCCAAATCATTCGACGGGCTATATCCATCCTTAAACTATTCCGTCCTTCCTAGGGTTCCCTCCCGAAACCTACTCGTCAACTCTTGGTTTCTTCCCTTATCATTCCCCATTTTGACTATAGCTGTGTGGTTTATGGTGACGACGTCGGTACTTGTGAGCAGAAGATTACGAAATATTTCATTAGGTTTATCTATGGTGTTTCAAAAGCCTACCACACATCAAATCTGTATAAAGAGTTAACAAGACATTCCTTCATCTCGCAGAAATTACTTCCTAGCTTCTTTCCTCTATCAAACCATTTATTCTCGTAATCACCCAGTTCAAATCCTCGGTTTCCTCTCGCACTACAAGATCTTGCTCCTCAGACCTGTAAACTTCTTCCCATAAAAGTGCACCATTTGACCATTCTTTTATTCCCCGTGAAACTTCTTTATGGAATACACTACTCCATAATATCCGCAATGCTCTATCCCCGTCGACATTTAAATTACATCTCTTTCAATGCCACCTTTCTCTCCAGAATGATACTAATCAGCAAAACTTCATTAAAAAAAGCATTCAGTAGATGTACATACTATTTATTTCTTCCTACAATTATTAGATTTTCATAATTTTTATTTCATCGGTTTTTTGTGTCTGTTTTTGTTCTTAATTTGTAAAATTGTTAATAATTAATTAGATTGTTAATTTATTTTATTCCATCTTTTGATACCAACGAGCAAGCCAGGCGAATAAGGACTAATGCGGAAATCTCTGAGCTTTTCAACGATTGCGATGTCGAGCGTCTCATCGGAGTTAGTCGGCTCAGGTGTGTTATGTTTTTACGGAGTGGTTCAATAGAAACACATTGAACTTGATTAATGCGTTTATTAGAACACAACAGAGAAATAGTCAACTCGCCTCAAACTAGGAAGAGAGGTTACACACAATGTTTCTGTTGCCATGCCAACCAACATAACAATTCTCCCTCCTTTTTAAGCTTGTTGATACATACGTTTATAATACTTATAATGTAATACATAGAAAAATACATCAAATTTCATGAAACAAAATACAGAGTAATTGAACATTACAATAATACATATATACAGAGTAATCAAGATTACAATAATACATATGCAGAGAAAATTAAAAATAAATACACAAGGTGCCGAATTGATTAAGGCATAACAGATTTTTCAGTAATTGCACTTAATTTAAATAGTAGTTACTGGTACATCGAAGGTGAAAAACGAATTGGTGGTCTCAGCATGGATGGAGGTCACAGTCCTTCTCTAGCTCTTTGTAAATTTGATTCTGGGGGAGAACTTAACTCTGGATGGAGTGTTAATTCGGTGGATTTATCAACGTTTTCTGAATTCACTAGAACTTCTGGTGAGCCTTGAGTTGGCTCTGGGTACTACTGCCTTGCCGGTGGATGGCTGGCATCAGGAAGCTCACTTTTACGTAACTGGTTCAGGTGCACCTTTCTGATGGATTCATCCTCTAACTTTACAAGGTAAATAACAGAACCTATTTGTTTCATCACCCGAGCTCTAATCCATTTCAATATACCTTTCTTAGGATTTTTTACAAGAACCTTGTCATTGATATTAAAATTTCTAATAGGAAAACTTTTTGTTTGAATTTCATTAAACTCGTCCCTCGATAACACCTTATCAGCCGGGGACAACATACTAAGAAGGTTTCGAGCTTTAAAACCTAAGATCATGTCTGAAGGGGATTTCTTTGTTACTGATGAAGGAGTGGACCGGTAAGATATTAAACAATTATACAATTTCTCCGGTAAATCCGTTGTTGAACTTTTGGCTACCACTGACCTCAAAAGAAGTTTTTTAATAGTTTGTACACTACGTTCTGCTTCCCCATTGGAAGCAGGATGGTACGGAGGGCTTAGCACATGTAAAATGTTCCGTTTTTTAAAAAATGACTCCAGTTCTTTAGAGGTAAATGGAGGGCCGTTATCCGACACCACACACTGAGGAAAACCAAAACGAGAAAAACATTCTTGCAATTTTTCACATACTACTGAGGCTGACGTTTGGGTCAAAATCCAAGCTTCAAGCCAGTTGCTGTACTCGTCTACCAACAGGAGGATCTTACACTTAAATGTGTCTAGGAAATCTAAATGCAGTCGTCTCCATGGTCCTTGACTACTTGGCATTGGAGCATAGGTGCGTGGAATTAAATCGTTCTGAGTGAGTTGACACGTTACACAAGTAGTCACTTGTTGTTCTATGTCTCGGTCCATACCGGACCACCAGACATAAGATCTAGCGAGTAATTTTGACCTAACTATACCAATATGTTCCTTATGTAACAAGCTCAAAACAGCTGATTGGAGGGTCTTAGGGATGACAACCCTAGAACCAAACAATAAGCAACCTTCTTGGACTGACAAACACAATCTATTCTTTAAAAAAACAGAATACTGACTATCTACCTTGGAAGGCCAACCCTCCTTGACCCACTGGCACACTTTGGAGAGAATGTCATCATGTGAGGTGGCTTGCGAGATTTCTCTAAACGTAACAAATTTACTTTCGAATTCGTCAAAAATAATAAAACACTCAGGCACGTTTGTTGAACCCTTAAGAGGTAGGCGAGACAATGCGTCGGCGGGAGAAATTTCTGAACCCTTTTTGTATCTAATCTGGTAATTCTAGGCTGACAAGATGATAGCCCAGCGTTGAAGACGAGCATTGGCAACCAACGGAATACCCTTTCGCTCTCCAAAAATAGAGCGAAGCGGTTGGTGGTCTGTTACTAAAGTAAAGTGACGTCCTGCCAGAAAATTATGGAAGTGTTTGACACCAAACACTAACGAAAGGGCTTCACGGTCTGTTTGAGAATAGTTCCTTTCTGCGGGTGAAAGTGTAGTGGAGGCGAACGCGATTGGATGCTCCACACCGTCTATAAGGTGAGCCAACGTTGCTCCGACCCCATAACTACTACTATCAGTGGTCAATATCAGGGGTTTGTCAGGATCGTACAACAATAAAAACATTTCTCACAAATTGACGACTTGGCCCGGTTAAATGCCTCATCACATTCGTGAGACCAAGACCATGGTACATTTTTTTTGGTCAGTTCATATAAAGGTCCAAGTAAATCAACAGACATGTTGACAAACTTGTGGTAAAAATTTATTAACCCAAGGAATGATTTGAGCTCGGATATATTTTTAGGTACTGGCGCATTTTGGATGGCTGAAATTTTGGAAGGGGACGAGCGCAACCCCTGCCCATCCAGACAAAAACCGAGCAATTCGATCGAAGTTTTGAACCATTTACATTTATCTACATTCAATTTGACATTATACTCATTTAAACGATTGAGCACTTGTTCCACTGAAAACCTGCATTCTTCCCATGTTTTGCCTCCGATAATAATATTATCTAGATAAGCTCTAGTATTGGGAATTTGACTCAAAATAGAATCCATTGTTGACTGAAACAAGGCTGGAGCACTAGATAAACCAAACATCAAACGGTGAAATCTGAACAACCCTAATTGAGTATTAATCGTAAAAAAATGTTTGCAGTTTTCGTTTAACCTTAATTGCAAATAGGCATTTGACAGGTCTAATTCACAAAAAAACTTTAGACCCCACTAATGACTGAAAAATATCTTCTGATTTAGGGAGAGGATAGTGATCTAAATCTACGTATTTGTTCAGGGTTACTTTAAAATCCACGCACAAGCGAATTTTACCGTTTGGCTTTCTAACACAGACAATTGGAGATGCCCATTGGCTATGCGCCACCTTACTAATAATACCTTTACTTTCCAGAGAAGCAAGTTCCTCAGCCACTGCTGCTCGATGCGCATAAGGTACATTATAGGGTCTATGGAAGATCGGTACTGCTCCCTCTTTTAATACAACAGAAGCTTCAAAATTTTTTATAGGCTCGGTGTTTGATTCATCGAAAACTTTAGAAAAACGAACCTTATAATCTCTCACCCAATCGAATCCAACAGAAGAAACACCTGAACATATTTTAATATTATTACTAGAGCTAACCACCTCCGGTCCAGGCTCAACGAGATCCCCAGTCAACGGTCCCGGCGCTCGATTTGGGTTGACAAGTACAGAAGATCTCCAATTTGGATTGATCATGGAAAGCCAATCACGACCCAACAAAGGACGACTTAATTCTTTACCTGTAATTATTAAGGGTAATTTATCAAAAAAATTTCCTTCAAAATACAAAGAGACATTAACCTTTCCCAACACTGATAACGATTCACTGTTAGCAGCTTTGAGTTTTAGGTTACTTTTATCGATTCTAAGATCTCTGAAAAATCTGTTGTACAAATATACAGGAATCAACGTGTATGATGACCCTGAATCTACTTCAAATCCAATTTCGGTATTATTAACAAACAATTTTTGTATTAGGGGATAGCGAAATGAATCAAAACTATCAACTTCTACCGCGTTTGCGGCTTCTACAATATTAGCTTTTTTTGGTGTTGGACATAATTTAGCAACGTGACCCTTCAGATTGCAATTAAAACATTTCCAATCTCTAACCGGACATGAATTTTTATCAATACTATGAAACCTACCACAATATTTGCATTTAGAAATACGTTTTCGAATATTAAATTCAATTTTCTTATCTGAACTTGAAGATGTCCCTGAAGTGGCGTCCTTGGACTGAGCAGAGAACCTACTTGGTTTTGTCACTTCATAAGCGTGCTGATGCGGGTGAAGTTGATTGACGTCATCGAACCTCGGCTGCCCTTCCATCACCCTGGCTTGTTCCAAAACGAGTTCCATCTCAGAAACGATCTTCACTGCTGAATCAAAGGTTAGATTTTTTTCAGACAGTAACCTTTTTTTAACCACCGAGTCCCGGATACCAAAAACTAACTGATCTCGAAGGGCTTCGTTGAGAAAATCACCATAGTTACATCTTATTGCCAGTTTTTTAATTGCGACCACAAAGTCACGAACCGATTCATTTACCTCCTGGTTTCGACAATGAAACTTATACCGTTCGGCTACTTCAATACCTTCCGGAGCGTAATGATTTTTCAAAATAGAGCAGAGTTGGTCAAATGACGTGTCCTTAGGTTTTGCAGGAGAGACTAGGTTTTTGAGTGTTCCGTACATTTCAGGACCAATAAGTACCACAAGAGAGTTCACTTTATCTGACTCACCAGTGTCGTTCAAGTCGAAAAACGCCTCGAGCCTGTCAAGGTAGTTCTGAAAAGGTTTGAGAGACGGCACATAGGGATCGACGTGTACCAAAACAGCATTTCGACGAGGATGACGCAATTCGTATTTTGCTTGCTCTTCTTCACCAGAGTTCTTTTCTTTAGAATTCATTTGAAACAGTATAAGGCACTAGAATTGGTTAGAATAACGTTAAACAACCGACACCGTTTTAACTATCACACGTGAATTAACAAAACGGTTCCAATTTACTCGTCGCCAATGTTATGTTTTTTATTAGAACACAACAGAGAAATAGTCAACTCGCCTCAAACTAGGAAGAGAGGTTACACACAATGTATCTGTTGCCATGCCAACCAACATAACAAGGTGGGGTGGTCATGTGGCCAGGATGAGCACTGACTACGTACCCGTGGGCGCTCCAGACTTCGCTGGGTAGCTGGTGCGGAGAGTGATGAACGCACCATTCTGGGGATCCGGGACTGGAGAGCGGCAGCACGAAATCGGGGCGAATGACGGAGTTTGCTCGAAGCGGTCTTGACCCCTCGCGTATTCTAGAGCCAAGGAAGGAGAAGAACTCACTTCTACTACTTCACTTGAGGTACGCATAATAGTATAGAAGAATCAATACAATTAAGATAAATGCTACTTCTTTTAGAATTATTTTAATAGAAAAATAGTTGCGAATGCTAAACATTTATCACATTCAGTTCTTAAACTTACAAATTTTTCAACACACCAACACTACGTTACATATATTATATATACTAAAGTTTTCTAAAATGTAACACAAGAAAACTTTCTTAAACTGCACTTTTTTTATAATATATGAGACGGTTACGTGACTTAAACATTTGCACTCATTATCAGTTCAATTTATTATGTATTTATTTTTGTAATTAAGCAGGAATTCCTTTTTCTTTCCAATCCATCATTTCCAATCGGTAAGGTCCGGAGTAAGTCAGAGGAAACTAAAATAGTATTTTTCTTAATTTCCAAGCACCTTACAGTGGTGACCCCGACGTTTTAAGTGAATAACATTATTCGTTGTATTACTTTTATTCATTCTGTAATTGATATAAGTAATATAAAGAATCTTCGACCGGTACCCCACCGCAGGAGCACAGCGAAGACATTCGTTCTCCGCGACCTGAGATCATGCAGTCACGTGTTCCTGAGAGATGGCTCCGTGAGGAAACCATTAACTCCCCCTTACTCCGGACCTTACCGGGTTTTAGCAAGAGAGAGAAAAACATTTCGAATCCAGCTGCCTTCAGGACCGAAAACCGTCTCTATGGATCGCTCACTTGCTTCAGGAACCAGGAGAGGACAGCGGCAACAGGGATCAACCCACTTCAAATCCCAAAAATCCTTTGAATGACCTCGACGCAGAACAGCATCCATCACGGCAGCAGTACCACACACGTTCGGGCCGACTGTCATTGGGGGGGGGGAGTGATGTAGTGGGCAACACTGTTTGGTGAAGGTTATCGGCAAGGTTATGTGTCAAAGGGAAACGTAAAAATCCCAAACATTTAACCTACCTGGCCCTTCTACCTTCCACGAAGTATATATTTCAGATATCTATTAGATCTCCTCAGGTGAATACCAATACTTAATTTCTTGTCTTACCTTTTTTGAAAACTTTGATATACATACACCAAGTAACATAGTACTGGTGTGTTGAAAATTTTGTATGTTTTAGAACTGAAGATGAATGCTTACCATTCGAAGCTAGTTTCCTAATAAAATAATTCCAATAGAAGTGGCAATTAATTCATCAATCCTAATTGTACTTCCACTACTGCTATCCTTGAAGTTTAGTTTACAGATTACTTCACTACTGAAATTATGCATATACTAATGGTCTAGGAGCCGACAACACTAAACCTGTCCTGACAGATCTTCAAAAAAATAAAACAAAGCTTATCTGAAAGATCATAAATTTTTATGTGATAAAAACCACTTTCCAAACACGGATAAAGATGACGGCAGCAAGTAAAATAAGGTTACAGAAGGCCGATGTGAGAAAAAAAACTGCTGCTTTTTTTCTCAACGGATCTTGATGTTTTTAGGGGTGCTGAATCCAATTTTGAAGTTTTCTACCACGGCAGCCGTGGGCTTCATACCCAAAATTGCAAAAAAAACGCCTAAAGTAGCAGTTTATTGTCCGTGTTTTACCTACAGCTAGTTATAAAGTATTTGAACATTTAACAACAAGTATTTTATGGAACCAGAAACATTTTGGTTTTACTCGTTTTTTAACTAGAATAAATATTCAAAAAGTACAAAGCTGCTATTAATACAACATAGATAGAAGATAGAAGGGAATTACTGCGGATTATTCCTGTCCTCCGAATGAAATTATGGCCATTGGTCTTAGGGACATTTATCAGATCCTATATAACTTTACTATCATTCATTTTTTTAACAATGGATTTGAAAGAAAAAGGAATTCCTGCTGAATTACAGAAATAAATAAATAAGAAATTGAACTGATAATGAGTGCAAATGTTTAAGTCACGTAACCGTCTCATATACTCGTATAAAAAGGTGCAGTTCAAGAAAGTTTTATTGTGCAAATCCCCGTTCTGGGCGTCCAAAAGTTCTTTCGGCATCTGTTAATAATTTGAAATTTCATGTTTGCCTGTATAATTTTTCAACCTCATTTTTTTAAGGATATCTCTATATTTGATATAGTCCGTTATCCTTTTAACAAACTTTAGCTTCCTCACCCCGCAGAGCCCCCACACACCCCTATATCATCACAGAACCTACTTCATATTTAACAGTCACTAAGTTCTTGGGTTTGATTCGCCCTCCTCTACACATTCTGAAAACCTTTTAGGCAAAAAATATCTATTTTGCACTCGTCAGTAAACAAAACCCACTCCCAAAATTCAATAGTGCGATTAACATTTTCTTTTGCATAGAGATCTTTTTTCTTTCGGTTCAGTTTACTTTCAAAATATTTCTTAGGTGCTGATTGGCAATACAATTTTTTTCTTCAAAGTTCATTTTTTACAATACTAGCACTGACTGTCAGTCAGTTCATAAAACGTGCTTCAGCAGCTGTTTTTAAAGCAGTAAGCGGCGGGTTTTCCTAGTAATTAACCTTTCATCCAATGCCGAAAGAACGTTTGGACGCCCAGAACGAGGCGTTGCACAATACAATTTTCTTAACCTGTACTTGTTTATTATATTTGAAACGGTTACGTGACTTAAGTTTAACAATTTTTCATAACAATATTTTACGCAAACTTTTGCACTCATTATCGATTCTATTTATTTATTGTTGTAATTCAGCAGGAATTCCTTTTACTTTCCAACCCATCGTTAAAAAAGTGAATGATAGTAAACATACATAGGATCTGATAAGTGTCCCAATACCAATGAGAAATTTCAGTCATAGGATAGAGATATTCCGCAGTTCCTCTTCTTTTATACATCAATATCATAGTGTTCCAATACTTTTTGCGCAAGCCTTTCTGGCAATTTTCGATATGAATTTAATTAATTCTGGATATAGCTGAAATGTCTTGATTTCTTCGGTATATATTCAATCTAGAGTCTATCTCCGTTGTATTGATACCAGCTGAGTACTCTCCAGAAATTTATTCTAGTTAAAAATAACGTGTAAAACCAAAAGTTTTCTTGGTGTTCCAGTACTTTCTAAACTAGCTGTATAACAACGTTTTTTTTGTTTGTTGCGATTTTGGGTATGAAGCCGATGGCTGCCGTGGTAGCCAACCTGAGGATCGGATTCAGCACCCCCAAAGCATTAGGATACGTTGAGAAAAAAAAGTTCAGCAGTTTTTTTTTTTTTTTTTTAACGGCCTTCTGGAACCTTAATTTACTGAACCTTGCTTGGAAACGGCAGAAGTGGTTTTCATCACACAACAATTGATGATCTAGATAAACTTTGTTTTTTTAGGAGACCTATTATGACGGGTTTAGTGTTGTCGGCTCCTGGACTATTAGTTTATGCATGATTTTAGTAGAGAAGTAATCTGTAAACTACACTTCAAGGATAGCAGTAATAGATGTGACTTCTTCTTCTTCGGTATCAAATAAAAAATTTATGATCTTTCAGATAAGCTTTGGTTTTTTTTTAGTGACCTCTCATGACAGGTTTAGTGTTGTCGGCTCCTGTACTATAATATAACATTTTCCTCTCGAATGTAGGCCTATCTCTCAGTAATTATCGATTATAAAGTGCGCCTTTGTAACCAGTATATAACCTCTTTAAGTTGTGCTGAAGTTATTGACAGATAAGAATTGTTGTTTATTAGTGTTGTATTTATGGGATATAATTTTAAAATGTATTAATTGCTGGTATGATGTTTTGGTAATAATATGTGCTTTTGCAATAAATCTTTAATAACCGCGCATTGTGTTGTAACAATAACTGTTCAATGAATATTGTTATGGAATCTTTATTGAAAATTGTTGGACCTATTTAAAAATGGTAAGTTGATAGATGTTATCAAATAGTTTGTCATTATTATTTTTCCAAGGTTTCTTTCTTGACATTTAGAAGATAAATTAGGTTTACGAATTGTGATTTAGTTGTATATATACAGACTGAAGTGTGTCTCAAAAATAAAATATATTAATATTTTCCAGCAAGACTATCAATTTAAATACATGTGTACGCTTTGATATTTTCAGTTTGATTTCTATACCAATATCTTTCTTCTTTATTAACTCTTGTTCCTTTCAGCTTCAGGCTTTTCGGATTTATTTATTTTCTGTCTAGTGCCTTTTAATCTTACTTAAATGAGCATTTATATCTTAGCCTGTCCTGGTAGGAGATCCTTTCACCTATTTTGCTGTTCACTTGGTACCAATTCAATCAAGTTAATCATTTGGACAGTAGTATTGGACAGCCTGAATTAATCCTTTAGCAGATAAAGTTATTATCCTTTAGTGGCAATGCCTTTTGGCCATCAGAGGAGGAATGGCGTATAGTATTTCCACTGTAAATATCAGTTGACATCTGCATGATAGTTAAGAAAGGCCAATCTAATGTGGAATCAAGGTATTGGACTTCAACCTGCACTAGATATTTTCTCATCAATCTTTTGCATTTTGTATTGACATTGCTAAAAAGGCCTGTTTTCCACTGAAAGGGACCTTTAGTGTGGGAGGGGCGCTCTCAGCTGTGCCCTGCCTATAACATTCGTTAGTTCATTGCACTTATTGCAAAAAAATAACAGTAAAATCACTAGAATGTAATTAAAACATGATTAACTGTTTTAGCTATGCTGTCCTTCGGAAGGGACGTAAAATGGGGGTCCCGAGCCTGTGCGATGTCAGGTACTCGTTAAAGATCCCTATCCTAATTATACCTGGATAAGCAAAATTTAGGACTCCCACCGTAGCATCGTCCGATTAGCCATAGCAGCATAAAGTGACGCTAAACGAAATAAACAAACAAACAAACCTCGAAATTCATCAAGTCCTAAATGATTTATCAATTCTAAATTATTGTATAATTGGCATTTGGCAAAGGATTCTACTAGTATAGTTCAGTCATTAGTGCAAAATATGAGTGAATTAAGTAATATGTTTATTGTATATGTTTCGATTGATTCTTATGGTTTTTTGGATGTGCTGAATCAAAATTACAACTTTGCTCCTTAGATAATTTGAGCATTCTAGAAATACAGTGAAGTGTCGATTATCCAAACTAATATTGTTAGGGGTGATTCAGATAATAAAAAATTTGGATAATCGAAATTCATTTTAAAAAATTGTTATGTGTAAACAACTTCTTCCAACGAATCGTCATGTAACTATTATTCTTAAAGGACTTTGTCCCAGAATACAATTTTTTTTCTATTCTATTCACTTTTCACTTTTTTCAAAGTTTTATGACTCAAACTGCTCATCTCACTGTAAAGATTTATAATTATTTTGATTCTGTTATTGCTGATTTACGCACCTTCAAGTCGATAGCTACTGTCTCACCCGATTCACCTTTTTTTAGCCACCTTATGATTTCCATTTTGTCTTTAAATGAAAAGAGCCCTTGTGTCCTTTTTGTTAGCATGGATGATGACGTAGTTTTTAAAACAAAAAGTGGTCTCAAAGATGTATACCTCACAAGGAATCATTTAAAACTTGAGGTGAGATTTATTACCAACCAATGATTAGGAAGATATTGAGAGAAACAAATGAAATGGTCCAGTTAGGTATACAGTTCTCAGTAAACAAAAATGTAGGTATGTATAGTTCATTTTTTGCAGTTTCTGAGAAATAAATAGAGCTTCCCTTATAGACTTTTATGGAAAAAATCATATTTTTTTTCATTTAATTTAATTTTTAAATTAAAATAATTTCAACAATACAAATAAGTAATTAGATGGATCAATTTAATCAAAATTACATTCCATAAAAAAAGGTTCCGTTAATTAAACGTTCGGATAATCCCCTGTACAATATTTTTTCTTCTGTTTGCTTCCAAATGTTAAAATTGATACAACTAAAATTAGTTCTTTTATAAACTAATATTACACTGACAGAAATATACTATTACTTACACTTGACCACGGGTTGTGAAATACTAAATATTTAAGTGGTATTCATAATGACACCCATTTTGGCCAACTGCAATAACTTTATTACTAATCTGTAACTTTTATGGTTTAATTCTCATTATTACTTAGAAAATAATATATTTATAATTTGAGAGTAAATCAGATTATGGTTAAAAAATTTGTGTTTAAGAATGTTAATTTAATAATTATAATTGTTTTGTTTCCTCATTGTCTTGATAAATTATTTTTTTTCAGTTTTTTCGATGACAGCAATGGATAACCAAGATATCATTTGCTACTTTGTTACGAAACATTCCTTATGGAAGGGAAAGTAAGTCAGTGAATTCCTTTTTCTATTACTCATTTATTCTCAATTTTTCTGTATTTCTATTTATTTTTGTTACTCATCTATCATTTATTTTTTTTGTGTGTGTGTCCCCCTACCTGTAGGCGAGAATCGCGAATCGCTTTTTCCAGAGCCAGGTTGAAAAGTAGGCAAGCCAATGCGTCACCCTGTTTCAGGCCATTCTCTGTTTCTACTGGGTTTGACAGGTGTGACTGTACTCTGATTCTGCATCTCGATCCAGACATTGTGGCCTTAACCATTTTTATCAGCTTTGCGGGAATGTTGAATTCCTTCATAGCCTTGTAGAGCATCTTCCTGTTAACCGTATCATACGCCGCACGGAAGTCTATAAAGAGATGGTGGGTGCTGATTCTATATTCCAATGACTTTTCCAGTATCTGTCTCAGCGTAAAGATTTGATCTGATGTTGACCTATCCTTCCGAAAGCCGCATTGGTAATCTCCAATAATATTCTCAGCATATGGAAGTAATCTTGTGAATATTATAATAGAGAGGAGTTTATAGGCGGAGTTCAATAGGGATATTCCTCGGTAGTTTTCACATTTTAGCGTATCCCCTTTTTTATGAACCAGGCATATCAAGCCCGTCTCCCATTCCTCGGGTATCTTCTCTTCCTCCCATATTCTACCCAGTAAATGCGTTATCTCCTTTATGTAGGTTCCGCCAGCGTTTTTTAGGAGCTCATGAGGAATTCCGTCTACTCCTACTGCTTTATTATTTTTCAGCTTTTCCAGAGCCTCATAGACCTCGTCGTAAGAAGGTACTATATTTTCATTACTATCATCTTGTTCCTCCACTGCATCAAAATCACAATTCGTTCCTCCTCCCTGCGAGCCCAGCAGTTCACCAAAATGCTCATACCATCTATTCAAAATGCCTGGAGTGTCACTTATAATTTCCCCAGTTTTACTTCTGCAAGCAGTTGTTTGTGGTTTAAAGCCTCGCCTGGTGTCATTCACCTTCCCGAACATTTCTCTGCTCAAATTCCTGCTTTTATATTTCTGTATCAGTCTCATCTGCTCCATCATATGCTGCCTCTTCTTTGTCCGGTGCATCTTATCTTCCTCTTTTCTTGCCCTCCTGTAGTTCTCTGTAGCCATTCTGGTCCGTTTCTTCTGGATCATTACCTTAGATGCTTCATTCTTGATTCTAGTGAGCCGTTCACAGTCTTCATCGAACCATTCCTTCCTTTTGCTGTTCATTCTCATTCCAATCGTTTCTTCCGCATAAAATTTACGCATAAAACTAAGTATATGGCTGTCGGAAACGACCGGAGAGATCCGCACTTACAAGTAGGAGACTATGTCTTTGAAGCGGTGCAGGATTTTGTGTATTTAGGTGCCCGTATAGATGTCAATAACTACTGTTCTAAAGAGATTGAAAGAAGAATACAAGCAGCAAACAGGAGCTACTATGGCCTTCTCAAGCACTTCCAATCCAGGCTAATAACCAAAACCACAAAAGTCACTCTCTATAAGACACTGATCGGACCCGTCCTCACATACGGATCAGAATCCTGGGTGATCAACAGGATTGATGAGCAAAGACTGGCCGTATTTGAGAGGAAGATATTATGAAAGATCTATGGACCAGTATGGGAGAATGGTGTCTGGAGAAGGCGTCATAACAGAGAGGTTTACGCAGAATTCCGTGACACACCTGTGGTGGATTTTACCAATCTCAACAGACTTCGCTGGGCAGGACACCTAAAAAGAATGAGGCAAGATCGGATACCGATAAGGGTCGCTAACCACATGCCTATGGAGAAGAGGAAGGTTGGAAGACCGAAGGCCCGCTGGATGGACCAGATAGGTACTGTGGCCCGACGATTAGGCACAACTAGGTGGTGGACCATGGCGCTGAACAGAGAGGAATGGGCGAATTTTCTGAGGGAGGCCAAGGCCCGCACAGGGCTGTAGAGCTGAGGATCATCATCATCATCTATCATTTGGGTTTTGAGGGAGTGGGTTGGCGGGAGGTGTGTGGTAAATGGTTGGTGGTGTCGGCATTGAACCTTCGGGTTCGCTAAGAATAATTATTATTATTATATAAAGATTTCATTTATCATCCTACTCAGAACATATTTATAAAAATGTATTTGTGTGTGTATGTATGAATGTATATTTTCAGAACATTGTATTTGAATCATTAAACTTTGTTAATCATGGGTCATATGAATTTGTTCGTATAACCTTATCAGACTATGGTTGTACTTGCCATGTAAGGAGTATACAGACACTCACACACATGCACGCACGCAACAGAAATTGAACATCTTATTTTTGAGCGTATTTGGAGGTTTTGAATCTTGGTCTTTCTTTATACCACTTTGTAATCTCCTCATGTCTCCTAGAATTTAAAACACTAATGTATGTTTCATATTTTATTGCTGAAAGTCGAATTACCTAAAACTAAAACCACTCATAGAAAACCAATTTTTTTTTCTTTTTGCTTGAAGATTATACTTGAGCCTATTGTGATAATTTTGCTTTGCTGGAAACCATAAAAAACATGAAAGTTCATCTTAAATGCTAAATTATATTTCTATAATTAATAATAATAGTTGAAATTTTAATATGATTGCACTTTTACTTTAGCAAAAAATAAGTATAATAAATTATAAACCAATTTTGATAATGCAATTATGTATTTCTTCAAATATAAAGTTTTGCTGTATTGAGCTGAATCATTGTGCCCTCAAACTTGTCTATGTCCTGAAGATGCTTTTTCTCTTCATGGTTATTTCAATATTATTTTTGAATTAGATTTATTATTTTGTTATTGAACTCTCCATTGAATGTTTTTGCAGGATATAAAAGGATCATAAACTTTTCATGTGATGATTATTTTTTAGATCCCCATAATTATATATTTGTTTCAAACTATTGTATTTTTATGTCTATCTAATTTTGTTCTTACAGCTGTTAAATTTGTTCTACTGTTTGCAGATAATAAATGAAAACTTTTCATCACTGATTATCTATCTAAAATTGTTATTATATTAAAATATTAATTCAAGGGCTTTATATATCCTACAATTACTTCATATTTGTTACAGATACAAGCGAGTATTTTCATTTGGTACAAATGGCGTAACAACATATGACCCTGATACCTTAGAGATCACTAATAGATGGGCTTATAATGATATATCATCCATTAAGCGACATGCTGGAGAATACAGGTTTGCTATAACTGGTAAAAAGGAAAAAACAGTGAAAATAGAGACAATGATATTTTCAACTGAACATAGAGCTGAATTATTGACTGTAGCTTCTGATTATAGACCTCATTTCACTGAAAAACTATACGATTTAGTGGTAATAATTTCCTGTCATACTTTTTTTATTCTTGAATCACATGTTTTAAAATTACTAATAGTTTTGTACTTATTAAGTTTAAAGAAACATTCTTCCTATTTACTTAGAACTGTGAGTTTTATATGCTACAGTTTCTTTGACATTATACTTGTTACAGATTTTTATAATATCTTTAAAAAGAGGTACTCCTATATTTCACAATTTTCATTATGTTTATGAAAAGTGTTTATTAATATACAATATATAATTACTAAGGAGATATTATTATAATATAAAGGTGTAATATATAAAAATATAAAAAAAACTATTCTCCCATCATTTACTTAACATCACAATATATATGATAGTTTATAAAAAATATTTTCAGGGCTTGATAATGTGGCAATGCCACGAAACGTCGCTTGAAGAAAAATTTTTTTATAAACTATCATATATATTGTGATGTTAAGTAAATGATGGGAGAATAGTTGTTTTTATATTTTTATATGTGTTTATTAATTTTTATTATGTTTATTGAAGTTTCACTAATAGGGTAGTTCTTCAAAAATTACTTATTGTATATAACATATACAGTTGTAAATATCAATAAAGTATATAATTAAAAAACAAATTTCTAATGCCTTAAATTTAGAAATATATTTATAAATAACATTATCTTATCATCCTTTAGTTTTTAATAAAGATCTGAGAGAACCTAAGTTTAAAAAATAGTTCAATATTAAATTATAAAAAATTGTTAGCAGTTTTTAATTTATAAAACAATCATTCTACTTGAGGCTGTGAAGGCTGAGCAAATTAGAGAGAGGGTCCTTAGGTGCCTGTTAAGGAGCCATGCTTGTTCCATTCATTAATTTAATCTACACTGCTTAAGCAATCTCAAGGTTGCTGTTAGCTGCCTAGGATTGGTAAAAAGAACTAGTAGACCACCTATCAGACTGCCTAACTAGTTAACTCACCAATTATTTCTTCTAAAACATTATCTGAACATTAGTAAAATAATACTTAAAACTATTCTAAAAATTATCTTTTACTCAATTACCTATTATATAGGATCTGGAATCCTAGTACTTCCCCTCCCCATCCTTGAAAGTAGCAAAAATATCTGTAGCAACTTACAACAAGAATCCCTGAGAAATTGAAAACTACAGACTTATTATTTTGCTAAACATACTCTCTAAAATCTTCGAAAAACTCCTCATGTCAAGAATACTATAAAGTACAACCCTAATATACCTTGTACCCAGCAAGCATTTCGGATTCTGAACCGAACACTTATTGACTGCACTATAGACCGTGCTGAATGACTACTTCACTGAAGGTTTCAATGAAAAGAACCATACAAGTATGCTACTTCTCGCTATCAATAAGGCTTTTGACAAGCTCATATAGGATAGATAAAATAGCAAATCGCTCACTGACCATTTTTAAGAAGCTTAATCTGTAATACTGTAATGTATTATACATTACAGTGCATGCGCTTGGTCATGTGGAGAGAGAGTGTTTTATTAGAAAAGAGTTAAAAAACAGGTGAATAAGAAAACTATAGATACCAGTGAGCTAATGGCGATATATAGTTAGTGTTAAACAAAAAACGCTACTGTAAGTGTGGAAGAAGGAATGACAGTGGAGTGTGTGCTCTCTCCCCCTCTGTACATCTTCATCTGAAATATGTTAAATAAAACAGTTTTATGTGCAAATTAGTGATTTAATTAGAGAATGATATTTAAACAGTTGAAATTAGGATAACCATTAAATTAGATATAATTACAATTAAGGATTATATTGATTGAATGTTAGTTTATGAATTATTAAATATTTAAGTTCTTACCATATGTTTAATTAATAAAACTATTTGTTTACACTCTTTATTCACTGATGGTTATGGTTATGAGAAAGTAATTGTAAATTTCTTATATATAAGAATTGTTCAAATAGATATTTACTTTGAGGAAGATTACAATACAACAAATGGAAAATTAAAATAAACAAAACCAAATCCACATTGGGTGTTGTTTTCCATAGGTTAGTACATGCTAAAACGAATGGAATTAGTTTGATGTGGATCCGATGTCTCAGCGCATCAGCACTGGAGTTAACTATACCAACTATACAAAATAACCGTGTTGGCTATTATTTCCATGGGTTTCTACATGCTAAGTTGAATAAAATTTATTTGGCACTGATCTGATTACCCGCTGTGTCAATGGTACACTAATGTCCAAAAATATGCAAAAACCTCATATTATCCTAAGGAGTAGCTTTATAAGCAAGAATCAAATGAAACCATAATCAGCTTTATCAGATGATCAGGAAGGATCAAAATTTACGAACAAAAATTGAAATAGCAAGTTAGGGGTATATTTATATGCTATATAAGCTGCTGAACAGAATGAAACCATAGCTAGAGTAATTTATCAGCAAGGAGCCAAGTTTTCAGTTTAAACATTAAAAGTAATAAAAATATCATGTTAATTATTTTTTTTATATGTTTTTGAGATGATAAATTGAATTAAATAAAATATATATTTGATGAAAGTATAGTTGACGTTTAAGATGAATGGAGAAGAAAAACAGAAACACCATATCCAAGTAGAAATACTTTAATTATGTGCAAAAGTTTCAACCTGCAAGGCAGGTCTTCTTTAGGGCTATAATGAACAAAATACTAGTTGTGACAAAAATAACAGACTGATAAACAAATGACAAATGGATAATACAGAATGACATAGATATATACAATAAAGGCTATTGGAAAGAACAGATACATAAATCAGTAATAATACAAAGAAGCAAGTATTAAGAAGCAAGTGAGTCCGGTGGAAATACACGCTAAGGCTCTTGCTGAGCAAATCTACAGTACGAGGCATATCGGAAGTGAGAGGATTACAATTCTATCCAAGCTCATTTGTATCACCTGTTGATATTCTGTAATTCATTACCAATAAACAGTTTTATCTTTTTATTATGTAGTAATTCACATATTTGTTCATTTTTATTTAATTTTTTTTTAGAAATGTGAAGCCTTGAAGCATCATTGGTCTGGCACACGATTACCTATATTGTTAGACATTACTCCTGCTGCTTTAAATCAATTGGACACTGCTACTAATGTTGTGTTAGCCTCTTACTTATATAAAGATATAGAAGCTATTTATGATGTCTCGGATATAAACTTTGGATTTGTTGTTGTAATGAAACAGTTTGGCAGAATGGTAAATATTTGTATTATGTTATATTTATTCTACTTCTATTAGAGAAATTATTCCTAAAATAATGAATGTATGTTATTTATTTGTAATAAAGAGCTCTTACATACATCTGAGAATGCAGAAGATACTATCCTGAAATTCCTATTATTTAAATGATGCAAACTTTTCGTTATTGCCTGTATGGAACTATCTAATGCCAATAAACTAAATTTAAAAAAACAAAAAAACTTTTCATTATTTTTTATTATGCCTGATGATTTTCTGTAAAAATTCACAAATTAGCAAATTACTTCAAATAGAATCTACAGAAAAAATTAATAATTTCTTCACCATATTTTTGGGTAAAAATGCAATTTTATCAGAAGCAATTATGTAAAATACATAACTAACTTTTAATTTTTTTAATCAATTCTCTTATGAGATTTTGACATATACCAGATATTGTTTAGAATGACCTCCAAGGGAGCAGCCATATTCGTTCACTATAGCCGATTATTTTTATATCCAATCGTACTACCTATATCAATAAAAATAAAAATAGGAATTTTGTAAAATCAATTGTGTGCTAGTCCAGTCAATGAGTGCTAAATTAAGGAGTGTAGAGTGTGTCGAGAATGATTAGATTTAATGTTACAGTAAATCAGAAGGTCTCGACAAAAAAAAAAAAAAAAAAAAACTACTTGTTCAAAACTTAACACAAAACAAAAATAAATTTTATTTTATAACAATAACAACAAACTGAGGAGGTTACAATTAAACATTATCAATAATTATAAATAAAATTGGTTGCCATCACAACACATAAAAGTAGTCCGTTAAACACAAAAAATAATTAGTAAAACTAATATTTGTTTTAATAGCTACTGCTACATCACTCTCAGCTTAGTGATGGAGTCACTGATCTCCTTCTTCACCAAACGTCCACTCCTTGTTCTGTAACCGTCCTCCTAATTATTTGATGTCTGGAGTTGTCCAGATGGTGAATACGCTTTTTCTTGCTTATCCTTGACATGGTCTTTATTGAGTGGTGATGATGCTGGTTTTATTATAGCGGTTTCCGTAGGTGTGTCACTAGACAGGATATAGGCAGGCCTGAGACGATCAAGGGAGACAGTAACTTCTCTGTTGCTGATCAAAAGAGTAAATATCTTATCGCCTCGACGTAAGACTTGGTGAGGTCCAGAATATGGAGGTGTTAGTGGTTTATGAATAGCATCTTCACACAGGAATACGTGGAAACAAGTTGATAAATCCTTATGTTGGTAGGTTTTTCTGTTGTACACTTCCTGTGATTTTGGGGACTTGAGTTGTGCGAGATCCTCTTTCAACTGCTGTAGGGCAACACAAGGCTCTTGACTTGTTATGTCCTCTAAAAAGTCACCAGGAAGACACAAGGGTTGCCCATATAGTGCTTTAGCCACACTCCCTCATCTTCTCTGAAAGTAGCCCGTAGTCTGAGCAACACGGATGGCAAAACCTGTGTCCAACGCGTAGAGCTAAGATGTGCCGTTAATGCTGTTTTCAAGCTCCAGTGCCATCTCTCCACACAACCCTTGGATTGCGGATGATATGCTGTAGTTCTCTGCCTCCGAATCCCCATTATTGCTGAGAGCCTAAGAAAAAGTTCCGCCTCAAATTGTCTACCTTGGTCTGTTGTAATCCGCTGAGGGGAGCCGAATCGTGTTATTCAATTAGCATAAAATCTCAGACTGTGGAATCGCTTCTGGCCAGTGAGTCGCTCTGTCCACCATAGCTAGAAGGTATCTCATTCCATCAGATGGCAACAGTGGCCCCATTATTTCAATATGCACATGTTGAAATCTGGGTCCTGATAAGTAGCTGCCAAGAGGAGTCAGTGTGTGGCTGAGAAATCGTCCGGTGATTGAATTTCTTCGATTCAGGATAGTGTGTCAGCTACCACATTTTCTGATCCAGGCTTATATCTGATATCTGTAGTAAACTGACTTATAATTTAGATGCCTGATCCGACGAGGAGAGGCTGTCTCAAATCTTTGTTGGAAAGCCTGTACTAAGGGCTTATGGTCCATTATGATGTAGAAATTTAAACCTTCTAAGAGAGGCCAAACATGTTTTATTGCTTCATAAATCGGGAGGAGTTCTCTGTCATAATTAGCATTATTTCTTTGTGTATTTGACAGAGCTTTTGAAAAAAAATCCAAGAGGTTGCCATTCACTGCTCTTTTGCTGCTGCAGGGGACCACTAATACCTTTGTCGGATGCATCATCACAGGTTAAAGAGACTTCCCCTGAAATTCCAGGATGGGAGAGCCTAACAGCTTCTACGAGACTCTGTTTGCATTGTTCAAAAGCTCGTAGTGTCTCTTCCGTCCATGCAATGGGAGTTTTATCTCTCCCTTTGCAGTTGTGTGTGAGTTGGTTTAATGGTTTTTGTGTTTCAGTGGTGTGATAAAAGCATCTACTTTAAAAGTTTATCATACCTAGAAACCTGCGAAGTTCACTGATGTTGCTGGGTTTCGGGAACTCCTGAATCATTTGAACTTTTGCAGGAAGAGGCTGTATACCAGTCGCGTCCACCCTGTAGCCGAGAAAGTCGACCTGAGGTTCTCCAAAAACAGATTTGCTTACGTTGAGGAAGAGATAATATTCATTGAGCCTCTTAAAAATTTCTTTGAGATGATGTTCATGTTCCCCCTGCGATTTCGAAGCTACTAAGAAATTGTCCAGGTCTGGAAAAACATATGACAAATCTCGCAACATGTTATCCACGAAACGCTGGAAAGTTTGTGCTGCGTTTTTCAAACCGAATGGCATCCTGAGAAATTCAAACAATTAGGATTGATGAATTAAGTGCCACTTCTATTGAGATTATTTTATTTGAAAACTAGTTTCGAATGCTAAACATTCATCTTCAGTTCTAAAACATACAAAATTTTTTCAACACATCAGTACTATGTTACATAGATTATATATACTAAAGTTTTTTAAAAAGATAAGACAAGAAATCAAGCATAGGCACTCACCTTCGAGGTAACTAAAACACTGAATTTGTGAGAAGTAAAAGGGGCCAGGTAGGTTAAGTTTTAGATTTATAACGGGGTTTCTCTTATGACTCATTGGGTTTTTCCGTTCCTATGGGAAACAAATTTAAAATGGGGCTATTGGATATGTTAATCTGATCATTTAAACAAAAATCTGGATAGGTTTTAAACGATTTTATTATTTCTAGTGATTCAATTTTATTAAATCTATTGATTTTTGAATCACTGGAAATAATAAAATCGTTTAAAACCGATCCAGATTTTTTTTTAAATGATCAGATTAACATATCCAATAGCCCCATTTTAAATTTGTTTCCCATAGGAACGCAAAAACCCAATGAGTCATAAGAGAAACCCCGTTGTAAATCTAAAACTTAACCTACCTGGCCCCTTTTACTTCTCACAAATTCAGTGTTTTAGTTACCTCGAAGGTGAGTGCCTATGCTTGATTTCTTGTCTTATCTTTTTAAAAAACTTTAGTATATATAATCTATGTAACATAGTACTGATGTGTTGAAAAAATTTTGTATGTTTTAGAACTGAAGATGAATGTTTAGCATTCGAAACTAGTTTTCAAATAAAATAATCTCAATAGAAGTGGCACTTAATTCATCAATCCTAATTGTATTTATCCTTCTATATCATCATGCGTACCTCAAGTGAAATTCAAACAGGCTGAAAGGTGTGGTAATAGCCGTCTTTCCAATGTCTTCCTCAGCAACAGCGATATGATGGTACGCACGTACAATATCTAGAGTCGAGAATACCTTGGCGCCATCTAACTGGGTGGTGAAATCCATTATGTTTGGCACTGCATACCTATCAGGAACCGTTTTAGCATTCAATGCGCGGTAATATCCGCAGACTCTGATTTTTCCATCTTTTTTTGGTACTACATGGAGAGGACTTGACCAGGTACTTCTTGATGGTTTGCAAATACCTTCCTCTATCATGGTTTGGAACTCCTGCTTCACCGCTGCATACCTTTCAGGTGGAAGTCTTCTTGCCTTGCAGGTAACTGGTTCCTTTAGTCTCATTGATACTTCAAGTGGGTCCACAGATTGGTGATGGTCAAGTTATCTTGGGAAATTCCCTCAAGAGGTGAGGGTAACTAAAATTCTGGGGTACAGACAGTATGGTCATTGTAGTGACTATAGACACTGTTCCAATAACTGATAATCCGGATTGCTGATTGGTCAACTGTTTCTTTCTAATATCGATATTGATGCCATGATGGAAGAGGAAATCGGCTCCGATTTTTGCCCTACTTAGTTCAAGATCAAGTTTGAGAGTCTTCTCTCCATATGTAGGTATTGGAGTATTATTGGCTGCTACCAGTGTGAATTCGGTTGGTTTCTTATGTATTTTGAGGTTTCGCGGCAATATTGAGATTGAAGCACCTGTATCAACAAGGAAACATATCCTAGATTCTTGATCTGTTATAAAATCTTGTCTGCCAGAATGGCTAAAACCTCAATATCATCTTGGCTCGTAGCGGCCAAAATTTCCTGAACTCTAGTAGGTAATTTTCTTAGCAACAGAGCCTTCACTATAGATTCTCCCCAGCTGCGTATCACTTAATAATTTATTAATTTTAGAAGAATTGGACTCACCATAGATCGAAACGAGGCACCTTTCGAGTGCGTTGTAGGGATCTTCTTCTGTAACTGCCAGTAAGTCAGCAACCTGGGTTAGGACCTCAAGTTCTAGCCCCACAACTACAGTCTGAAATTTGATCTTCAAAGAGGTTATACATGAAGTAGCAAACACAGCCTCTGCTTGTAAAAACCACAATTCTGGGTTGGATTTGTAAAAGGCTAGTAGCCTTGCAGTCGGTCCACCCAAGGCTCCTATTTGGTAGTCTATTATCGATTTTGAGGTGATTTGAAACTCAGAGAAACCAGGGCTTGCAGGCATTGCCTCACTTGGATCGCTCTTTATTTCCGTTTCTAGAGGCATCTCGGTGAAAAAAATCATGTAAAATGGGACCTTCTCCCCTCCCAAGCATTCTGGCTTGGTTGTATTACGGGACTTAATTAAAATTAATTATAAAGGGATTTATAGTAAATGTAACCAGATTTTAGTTGAAAAAAAGAAATTTTAGATTGGACAAATAGTTTTAGAGTTATATTATAGTGAGAAATATGTAAAAAAAAAAAGAAAAAGGTGGATTTCTAATCAGTAAACAGTGTTTACAAGTATTTTAAGTAAAATCATGTATATAATCTGAAACCAAGGCTTATGCAAGATCTCCTGATGTAAACACCATGACTTCTTCATTACAATACCAATTATTGTTCTTATTACTACAATTTATTTCTTATTATTTCTGTATTCTTTACTTTATTCACTTAGTTAGTCTTTATTATTATTCTCTTATATATACACATATTCTTTCTTTTCTGTTATTTTGTAGTTATTTAATTTTTTTTTTTTTTAATTATTATTATTTCAATTTATTTCTTTTAATTTATTTATTTTAATTATTATTTTATTTTATATATATATATATATATATATATATTTTTTTTTTTTTTTTTTTTTTTTTTTTTTTTTAGTTCTTTGCATTATTATTATTTTTTTTTTTATTTTTTTCCCTTTTAATTTATTGTTATTATATAGTCCCTCTGAAGTTATAATTATTCCAAAAATATTATAGAACTTATCTGTTATGGGTGTCTCTTGCACGAGACTATACCCTTCCTTCTACAATTGTTAAATCATCACTAATATTATTAAAACACCCATGTAAGGCTTACCAGGCCGATCTGGAAATAAATAAATAAAAAAAAAAAAAAAATGTATATAATCGAAAAGATGAAGGTCAACATATATAGTATGCTAGGAAGGAGACTGGTCAAGGAAGTCCTTCAGCCATCTTAAAAATTGTCAGATTTTGGCAGATCTCAAAACAGTATCCTTCAGGACGTCCTTCAGCTGTCAAAAATCGTCAGATCCTGGCACATCTGATACCAGTTTTCTTCACTGTTTTAAAAAAAAAATAATCAACACAATTTTCAAAAAGGACTACAATGGTTGGCTATCCTGTGACTGTTTAAAATCGTTAAATCCTGGAAGATTCCAAAATAGTATCCTTAAGGACAGCAATGGCGGAATATCCTGCCAATGATCTCAAAGTAGTGGCCTTTTAAAAATTTAATCAATTGCCTAAAGGTCTGTAGTGGCGGTAGGGGTTCATTGTAAACTCAGCCCAAAACCAACTGCTTTTCTTTTATGGGGCTGGTAACCAGGGTGTCTACTAGTCAGGAATTCCAGAATTTTTGGGAACATGTCGGGAATTTTTTGTGTTCGGGAATAAGTCGGGAATTTACAGAAAATTGGCCAAAGTTGGGAAAAAGTCGTCAATGCCAACATTTTCAGTTTTTTTTTTTAGTTTTTTTCTCAATTAGTCAGTTAAGGAAGGGTCTGATCGGTATAGTCACTCTACATTCTTTCAAAGTAAACTAAATTAGCTACAATTTGAGATCAAGGTGATCTCTGTAGAGCCATTGGTTCCCAAGATACAGGGATATTATCGTTGAAATGGTCCCTTATTTTGTGAAATATATCCTAAAATAGGCATCCTACATCAAATATGAAGTTGTAGAAAATTGAATTAGCTTTCATTTGAGACCAGACTGGTACCTCTGGGTCCGCGGTTCTCTTAAATACGGCAGATAACAAAAAAACAGTTCATAAGTGGGTTCTGGGGGAAAGTACTGTTCTCGCGTCTTTTAATGGTGTATTTATCAAACAATCAAATTTTATTTATTTTTGTTATTTTAAAATAATTGATTGGCGAAAAAGAAAAGGATAATATACCCATCGGGAATTACGTCATCAGCGATCATTGTTTTAAATACCTACCTATGTACTAAAATGCTTGAACAAACATCATATATATATATATATGTTTTATTCCTCAGGTTATCGCGTCGGGTTTAGGTGGGGGAGAGGAGAAAAATCGTAAGTTCACAGCTGTTTGATCAAATAACAGGAATAATAACTCGGAATCCGTTACTTTTAGTATATTTTGTGTTCTTTATATTATTAAAACGAATCAAATTTGAAAAAAAATTGATCCTATAAATTTTTTTTCTCAGATCAATAGTTTTAAAGCTGTAGGTGAGGGAAAGATTGAAGAGATTAACTAACTTGCGGTGAGTCGTACTACTTTTTTGACTCTCACTCCAAAACTATTTGTCCGATAAAAAATTTTTTTTTTCTTCCAAAAGCTGGTTAAATTCACTATCCGATCCAGGTATGAAATTTTGATCAAGACCGTAAAACACCCATGCCAGCACGCTGAGAACCCCGTACAGTTTAGTCCAGTCAATAAACCTGTTGTAGAGTGCATAAAATATGCGATAATTTTTTACTTCAGGGCTTTGTTTGGAGTAGTTAGATAAGAAACATACTATAAGTCTCCAGCTCCTGGGTGGGGGGTGAGCATACGGTGGGGAGGAGAGGAGAAGGTCCCATTTTTGGGTTTTTCGATAATATCTCGGCAACGGTGGACTCTAGAAAAATATAATTTGAATAAAAACTATAGCTAATTAAATTTCCTACAAAAATGTTTCTATACGTATTTGTCATAATTTTAACGGTTTTAAAGATATTCTTTATTGTAAATAATATTAGAAAACAAATTTTTACCTCACTTTTTGTCAAACGTTTGCTTCTAGTGCCTGCCACGACGGTTTCTCAGAAAATTAGAAACAAATTGATAGACCATTAAATTTACTTTAATTCTATGTATACCTTTGCTACTTTTTTTTTAACTGGATCTATAGTTCAACATTTTTTACAGTTATAACTTTTATTTAAAATTTTAAAAATCAAACATTAATAACGAAAATATTTACGTGTACTTGGTAAGTATAATTAAAAAGTTAATTATATAATAAAGAAAAATAATCATTCAAAGTTTGTCATCTACACATTAAAGCAAACCGAATTTGCAACAAATTTGGTTCTATTCATATTTATTTATTTTTTTGCGCAGTCAATAGCTGTGGGAAAAATACAATATTTTGTCGAAAACTGTAAAACGTCACATTAAACTTACTTTCTAATAATATTACATTAAAATCAGTTCAGCGGTTTGGCCATCACCAATGCCTAAAGTTTGGTTAAGTTACGTTAAGTAGCACATCGCGAAAACACGTTTGTCGTTACTCTTTTATCTTTAACTCAAAAACTATTTGCCTGATCTGAAGTTTCTTTGTTTCATCTGAAAGCTGATCAAATTTTCTATGAGACCTATGTGAAATGTGTTTTGAGTCTCATGAAATACCTAGTCCATTATTTTGTTTTAGCACAGTTCTCGTAAATAGTTTCGGAGTTAGCGACAAATATACTGAAAAAAAAAAAGTGGATTTCACAAGGGTATGGGGTTTTCAGTGTGCTGGTGTAGGTATCCCCAGGTATATTCATGGAACTTGATCAAAATTTCATATATGAGGACTCATAGTAAATTCAACCAGCTTTCAGATGGAAAATAAGTAAATTTCTGATTGGACAAATATTTTTGGAGTTATTTTATCCGACAACCATGCAACTATTTTCAAACCGAATGGCAATACACAACATTGATGTGTTTCTTGAAATTTATCTAGATTAATGTGAAATATAAAAAATAATTGCCTTTTTTTCCCTAATTTTATTTTTATTTTTTTTTTTGTTTTTTAAACTGTGATGTGTTAAGTAGCAAATTATGCATTGATTGATTTGTTTGGATTATTATTACAACAGCATTAAAATATTGATTGGTGAGAATTTCCATAATTATTTTTACTAGAAAAATTCTTGAAAAAGTCGGGAATATGTCAGGAATTTTGATAACTGAAATTGGTAGACACCATGGGTAACTCAAAAATAAAAATAGATTATTCTTCGTAAACAGGTATTCTATATTAAGGAAAGCAAACAATTAATTTTACTATATCTAAACCAATAAAAAATATGAATACATAATTAATTAATGAATAACAAAGACATTGATATTAATTTTATTTTATTACAAAGGAAAATGAGAGATTTCACTGTGCAGAATCGGGCAGGGCAATCTCTTAGAGAAGTCTTTGCGCAGCTGTGGCTCATGATGTAAAAGGCCTTAGAATTGTGAGAAAATATAATCTCATTTAGAACTCTACTATGCCATTGCTCTGTTTGGGGAGTGACGTGATTTTACCTCCAAGGTCTGTAAGCCCACACTTCAACGTCTTCTGTTATACTACATTTCTTGAGGAGAGGTGGTACCACATGATCAACGATTGCACCAACATCGAAGTTGGCCATATTTATTATTGTTGCGTGTGTATCCGGGCAATATCTAATACCTAAGTTGCCGGCCAAACAACTATAATACATTTTCTCACAACAATGAACTGTTAGGCTTGACATTCCGCCCACCAAAGTTTTCATGAAAACTTTATTCTAGCATGTTTCCATCTTACAAAGAGCAACTAAAATAACATTATGGATGCAACTAACATAGACAACATTCCATGGGTATGTATGGAACTGACTACTAGACTGCCCACCATGCAAAAGAAATCCATCTCATTAAGAAACAAGCACTATCAAACAAAAATTAAGAGAAAGAAATATTGTATTTTCCCACTCATGGTTGGGAAGCAATAGCGGGACAAGTTTGGATGATGGCCACCCTAACTTCAGGACCGGGGTGGACAGCAATCACTCTAGCCAGGGGCCATTTTGTAGGAGGGCTGCAGGAATCCTTAACAATGACAAGGTCGCCTTCTGTCTAGTTGCTTCTATTATCCTTCCACTTTCTGCGCTGCTGAAGCTGATTCAGGTAGTTTAGCCTCCATTGCTGCCAAAAGTGTTGGACCCTCAGCTGTACAAGTTGCCATCTACCCTCAATGCAATCCACTGAACTTTCTTCTGGTAAGGCGGTTAAGAGTCTCCCAACAAGGAAATTTCCTGGTGTCAAACACTTCATTGAGGTAACATCCTCCTTTATAAGGCCATTTTTGTTCTTTTTGAAGATTAAATAAATAATTATGTTTTTTACAAAGACACTCTCTTCCCATTTAATCCTTTGGATTTTCATCCTTATGGTGCTTCTCTAATGCATTAGTAGGAAGGTGGATGATCCCGAAGAGAAATGGCGATTGCTGTAGCAGATTTGGCATTATTCAGGGTGCACCACGAGGAGGCCTGCCACTTTACTCCCCTGTTTAATTTAGTTTGTATGCTATATACCTAAATATAGTTTTTTTTCTCTCTGTATAACCCAAATTTATCATTCTCTTATTTTTATGTAACTTGCATGTATTGTTTTTTTCTTTTCTTTACTATACTAATCAGTGATAATCTATTTTCATATTTGTTTTCATCATGCATATCTGTTTTGAGCTCTAATGATGGCTATCATTGAATTAAAGAAATTTTTAAAAATAAATTTAATGATATTATGATTGCTAGTGATTGCACCTCATATCACGTTTGGTGACTACACTTTTGAGAGTGTTGATGGTTTTCAGTATCTTGGTTCACTGGTCAAGTCGGACAACTCAACCAGCCCAGAAGTACAGAAAAGAATATTAGCCGCTAACAAATGTTATTTTGGATTGGCCAAGACATTGAGAAATCGTCTGCTATCAAGAAAGACCAAAGCTACGCTATACAAAACACTTATCAGACCTGTTTTAACTTATGCCTCTGAAACCTGGCCTTTGTCAAAATCTGATGCCTGCTCTTTGAAAGGAAAGTTTATCAGTGAGAGTCGGTAACAGTTCAGGCTTAGGCATACAGCTGTATTTATCAGGAGCCTTGTGGTACCAGCATATAAGAATTTCCAGGCTAAGATGGGCTGGGCATGTGGCTAGGATGGACGACAGTTCTACTCTGAAGAAACTTCTCTTTGGGTATGTGGATGGAAGAAGAAGACGTGGAAGACCACGACTGAGATGGGTGGACGAGGTCGAGAGAGATTCAGGTGTCCTCGTTGGATCAAGAGCTTGGCGGACCCTGGCACAGGACAGAGAGGAGTGGAGGCGGCGCCTTGATGCGGCCAAGACCCGTACTGGGTTGTAGAGCCCGTGATAATAATAATAATAATAATAATGATTGCTAGTAAATTCTTGATAGCTTACTATTGTTTATTGTAAAAAGAGTTTGACATCAAGCAATCAGTTCTTTTATTCTGAGAGTTAATGAGCTATAAACTATTTTAAAGTAATTTTATGATTCATATTAATTTATTAATTGTATATAAGTCAATTTATCTTTATAAATATTTATAATCTGTTACAGCATTTGTTTATATCTGCTAAAAGAGAAGAATTAAAGAATAAAATTCAGGAATATGCCTCATCCTATTTAGGAATTGATATTAAAGTTCATGGAAAATCAATTTCACTTCAGTTCTTTTTAAACAATAAATTTGGGAGATACAGGTATGCTAAGTTTAAAAAATAAATAAATTTATATTGAATAATATAATTTATTATTTGGTGAAGCTATTGCGTTCATTCACATGAAACAAATTCTATGTTTTTTTCTCTTCTGTAGATATATCAATTATTATAAATAAATATAATGTATACTATAGATATTTTTATATCATTTTACATTTATTTTTTAATATTCAAAATGATTCTTCATAGACTTATAAATTGGTCAACATTTTAAATGAATAAGTGGTGTTAAGCACATACCACACCAATTTTTTAACTATTAAAATTTCTTTTTATATTTTGTTTCATTTTCTTTTTGGTTATTAAATGTTTTATTCCCTTATTTACTATTTAAATGAATCCTATCATTTTTCCGCATACTTTTATTGTTACTTTTTTTTTAATGAAAAAATTCAATATTATTGTTACTTTTTTTTTTAATGAAAAAATTCAATATTATTGTTACTTTTTTTTAAATAAAAAATTCAATATGTTTAAAAACAGTCCAATTTAGTGTTAAACACAGAATTAAGATAGGTGCAAGAGTGGGGAGCCGGTACTTTTAGTTTTTAATAAGGAGACAATTGTTCATTCCTCTTTTATCAAGAAATACCAAAATTAATTTGCCATGTTGTGTAATGTTATGTTAACCAAATTCTACAACCCGAGTACTAATTTCTTCCAAAAACAAGCGCCATGCATCCCTGTCCTGTGCTATGACCATCCAGTTCCTGACGCCGAGGGATCCTGCATCGCCAGCCACGCAGTCCGTCCACCCCAGTCTGGGCCTTCCAATTGTTCTCTTTCCATGAATTGGTTCGGTTAGGACACTCTTGGGATTGTCTCATTCAGACATACGTGCCATGTGTCCAGCCCACTGGAGTCTTCCCACCTTAATGACTGAGACCACATCAAGATCATCATAGAGTCCATTCACCTCTGCATTTGTGGATCGTCTCCATTCATTCCTGACAAATATCGCTTCAAGGATTCAACGAAGAACTTTCCTTTCAAAAATCCTTAATGTCTTATCATCAGACCTTGTTGTCATCCATGTCTCTGAGCCATATGTGAGGACAGGCCTGATCTAAGTCTTATATAGAGTGAACATGGTTTTCCTCGACACAAGCCTATTGGTCAGCTGCTTCCTGAGGGCAAAGTAGCATCTATTAGCTGCCTGGATCCTCCTCTTAATTTCATCACCTATGCGGTTTTCCACGTTGACCTGCGAGCCGAGGTAGGTAAATTCAGATACCTGCTCGAATTCGTAAGGTCCAAATGGTATTTTTGTTTTGTTAAACAGTGCGGCTTGGCTGGTATCCATGTACTTTGTTTTCTCTTAATTAATTTCCAGACCAAAGCGGCGAATTTCTGTCTCAAGGGCAAGAAATACCTTGGTCACAGTTCTGCGAGAACGTCCCACATTATCTATGAAGGTGTTTCATAGAAACCAGTAACTTTTATTGCACGTCTTTTAGTCTACATCACCTTCATGTCACAATCCTCAACTAGGTCATTTGATAATTTGTGCTTTCTAAATCCCATTGAGAGTCATGCTATCGAGATTATTATTCCAGTCAATGAAAGCCTTAAATGGGGGTTTAGAGTGCGTTGTCTGTAATCCATGGTTTTTCTTCAGTAACATATTTTGGGTAGTTAAAAAGTAAACATATTACAAGTCCTCACATTTTCGGATCTGGAAATAGGATGGGCGGGAGGGGGGGGGGGGAAGGTCCCATTTTCATTTTTTTCGCTCATTTCTCAAAAATGGTAATTAAAGTCTCTACAAATTTTCCCTCTTCTCTCTGTATCTTCTTAAACATTCATCCTACTACAAAAGTCCTCATAGAGAATGTTGTAGAGCTTTAAATTTCCTTTAAAAAAAAAAGTGTGTGTGTGTGCGTGTATATATATATATAAGGCATTGTGTGGATATTGCTGGGGTTGACAGCAGGTAAGAAGACCCCTGTCCTTGGAGTAAGTAAACAAAGCACTTCAAAGGTTAGGTGTTAACACTTGGAGCAGGTGGAGAGGGGTAGGTAGAAAAGGATTCTGAGGTCAGTAAGCTATGGGCCTGGTAGCAGCTTGGTGTCTCAAAAGAAGTTCAATGTTGCAGACAAAGTAGTGAACACAACAATGATAAGTGAAAGTGTCTAGGTGCTCTTAAGTAATGGATTGTAGAAAGTAAATTTAGCAAAGGTAAATTTAAATATATTATTTTATATATTAAAATAATAATTATAATTATATATGTTACAGGGAAAGTTGATTATCCAGGGAGAGTTGACTCTCCTTAGGTAAAGTTGACTCTGCTTGGTCGTTTCAGTAAAAGTTGATTTAAAATGAGTATACACACTTTTACTAGCAGGAGTAAATTTTGAAAGGGCGCTAATAGTTATGTTTTAAATTGGTGAGAGGTAGGACTCTTAATCTGTACTATTATTTAAATTGGTGGGGGGGGCCTCTAAAATAGTAGTTCTTAAACTACAAATTTTAATGAAATTTGATAATTATGTTTCTTTCATACTAACCTTTTTTTTAAAGCGCTAACAATAACATTTTAATTTTGGTGGGGGGCCTCTAAATTTGTAGTTTAAGAACTACTATGCCAATTTTAATGAAATTTGATAATTATGTTTCTTTCATACTAACTTTTTTATGAAGGCGCTAACAATAATGTTTTAATTTTGGTGGGGGAGGTCCTCTAAATTTGGAGTTTCAGAACTACTCAGCCAAATTTAATGAAATTTGATAATTATGTTTCTTTCATACTAACTAACTTTTTTTTAAAGGTGCTAACAATAATCTTTTAATTTTGGTGGGGAGGCCTCTAAATTTGTAGTTTAAGAACTACTCAGCCCATTTTAAATAAATTTGATAATTATGTTTCTTTCATACTAACTAAACTTTTTTAGCTGAGTAGTTCTGAAACTCCAAATTTAGAGGACCTCCCCCACCAAAATTAAAACTTTATTGTTAGCGCGCGCCTTCATAAAAAAGTTAGTATAAAAGAAACATAATTATCAAATTTCATTAAAATTGGCATAGTAGTTCTTAAACTACAAATTTAAAGGCCCCCCACCAAAATTAAAACATTATTGTTAGCGCCTTCAAAAAAAAGTTAGTATAAAAGAAACATAATTATCAAATTTCATTAAAATTGGCATAGTAGTTCTTAAACTACAAATTTAAAGGCCCCCCACCAAAATTAAAACATTATTGTTAGCGCCTTCAAAAAAAAGTTAGTATGAAAGAAACATAATTATCAAATTTCATTAAAATTGGCATAGTAGTTCTTAAACTAGAAATTTAGAGGCCCCCCCCCCCCACCAAAATTAAAACGTTATTGTTAGCACCTTCAAAAAAAGTTTAGTATGAAAGAAACATAATTATCAAATTTATTTAAAATGGGCTGAGTAGTTCTTAAACTAGAAATTTAGAGGCCCCCCCCACCAAAATTAAAACGTTATTGTTAGCGCCTTCAAAAAAAGTTTAGTATGAAAGAAACATAATTATCAAATTTCATTTAAATCGGCATAGTAGTTCTTTAACTACAAATTTGGAGCCCCCCCCCCCCATCAATTTAAAACATAAATTTAAATAATAATAAAGATTAAGAGTCCTACCCCTCACCAATTTAAAACATAACTATTAGCGCCTTTTCAAAATTTACTCCTCCTAGGAAAAGTGTGTATACTCATTTTAAATCAACTTTTACTGAAACGACCAAGCAGAGTCAACTTTACCTAGGGAGAGTCAACTCTCTCTGGAGAATCAACTTACCCTGTAACATATTTAATTATAATTATTATTTTAATATATAAAATAATATATTTAAATTTACTTTTGCTAATTGTTAATAATTTCAGTCATAATTTCCAAACGAATGTTGTCAGAACCCACAATGAGTCGAGATATAAATAGTTATTGATTTCTTTTATTAAAATTAAAAACAAAATAATTAAAATCATTGCAATATATAAATATAAATAATTAATATTATTATTGATTTGATTGTCCTATCTTCTCCACGCGATCCACCTCAAATCCAACTTTACCACACACTCCCTCTCTACTGTTACCTTATTAATGAAAATGCACGATGAAAAGGTTGATGTTTGGCCCTATGCCATATTCAAGTCAACCAATAGGGCAATACAACTCTGCCAGCTGGACATTGTTGTGGATAGAAATACTACAATACTTTTTCTTTGTTATTGAAAACTTCGTGTTTGTTTAAAGAGAATTTAAAAAATTACTAAAACCATACATTTTTATTTATTATTCCTAATTATTTCCTGTCATAACAGTGCATAAATAATAAATCTGGACTAATGTTATGGCGATGGAATGGAATGTCAGCTGTACAAACCATATTCAGAATGTGACTTATGTAATTACCTTGAGAAAAATTAGCAGACTGAATGAAGAGGAATGAATAGGTGAAATTATGATTTACTTTAAATACTGAAGAAAAAATATAAAATTTTATTTATCGAACGCCTGTTATTTATTTATGCCACAGACGGGGGAAGTTCAGCCGTCCAAAATATAAAATGGAAAGTGCTATAGTAAGCTTTTTTCACTTGGTAGTCCTTTGTAAACAAAATGATTATTCTTAAAAATATTGTTTAAATGTTTATTATTTATAATTTTTTTATTTTGAAAATTTAAAAACTTCATAGAGTAGCATATTATCAATAAACGTTTTTATATTTTGAATTACGTGATATTTTCTATTTTTAATCTATGTAAGAAAGGTTATCTAACGGGTAATAGGTTATTAGAAATTCCTAGTATTGTTCTGTGCTTAAAATTAAATTAAAAACCTGTTTTATATTATAAACTGAGCGTGATGGTTAATTGTATCTTGTAAGACCTTTTGATCAAGGCCGATTTCTGTTGTTCAATCCTCTTTTAATTTTTATTGGAACTGGAACCTTGTCACAATTTAATTTATTATTGATAATTTATCAAAAGCATGGATGACATTTCTGAACTATAGTTTATTTAAAGTATTTTTGATTAAATAATGAATAGACTGTTATAAATTGAAATATCTAATTTGAAGTTATTTTATTTATATTTTTCAGTGAAGATGATCACACAACATCTATCATTGAATTCAATGTTGATAAAGTTCAGACTAAACGATATCTGGAGGCTACTCGTAGATTACTTTGCCTTACCCAAACTTGTATTGTTGAAAGAGATCCTGAAACTTACCATATAGTTACACTTCGGCCACTAGAAAGTATATTTGCTATAGTCCGTGATCCAGTGAACCCTAGACAATTTATTATTGAATACAGAGATATGGAGGCATCAAACACTCGTACATATGATGGAGCCAATAGGTATTTCTTATTTATTTATATTTAAATCATCAACCCTACTTCAATGTTCTAATAAACGATTGCCTCCTACCTACCACTAAATGAACTCATGAAGTTTTTAATTTTATCTAAGCATTAAACATTAGCTTAGTAAATATAAAGGGCTAAAATTGAAGGAAGAACTTAATAATTTTTTTAATGTTTACTGGTAAGTGTTACAAATTTCAACAATCATCTATTTGATTGTTGGACAATCTGAGTTTGAATGATTATGTGGAATTAATGTGAGAAAAAACATCTTGAATTGATGTTATATTCATATTAGTTATAAAAATCATAATTTGAAATATGTTCAACTGTAGGAACTGGGTGTCAATATTGTACATGAAATAAAATATGAGTGTTTTATATATTATTTTACTGCTCTGAAGAGCTGCATAATGGGAATAATTGAATCACTGCAGATTCAAGAAAGATAGGAATGTTTCTAATGAAAATATTGTTTTTGATTCACATTCATTGTATGAATATTACAATTTGGGCCTTAAAGAAATTATTTTTAACTTATGAGGATTTATAATGATTTTTAACTATTGGTTAAAATGATTTTTAAACTTGTACTATAGATTATGTTTCTTTGGCCTATTTTAGGTTCCCTAAGGATGTAAGTCAATAGGCTAAATTTTAACAATATTTTAAGTTGTTTCACTATGTTTGGAGTAAACCCACAGATAAAATATTATCTCTTATATTTTACATTATCTGTCAAATAACCTTAATTCCTATCATAAACTAGATATTATTTGCATTAAATTCAGTCAAATTTCTCACTCTTTGATGGAAAAAATTCTTTCTATTTATTAAACATAATTTAACTTCATGTTAATTTATCTCTGTTGATTTTTTTGTTTATCCTTTAGTTCCACTTCATCATTCGAAATTCTCTAGTTTGTAATTATGTTGTTGATTTTTAGGGTTCCTGTATATAACATTCTGCACAGAAATTTGATCAGTTCTTTGCCAAATACTCTACAACATTTTATTATAGGGCAAATTGTTGATTTCAGTTTAAGAACAGGATTTATTGTCTATCTACTCCATAACTCTATTACATGTAACCATGTTTTTATTTTTATAAAGGGATTTTATAAAGTTTTGTTACAATATTTCAGGGACTCAATCTTAGCTACATTATTAGATGGGGTTCGAGGAGCCGGTAATAAAAATGTTCATGTGAAAATGAAACTAACACCTCGTGGAAAAAGATTTGGACCCTACTATAGTTCCCCTGAAGAAGAAGTGTGTAAATTAATTTATTATTGTGTTTTTTTACTTCTATTTTTATAATTATGAAAATGCTATGATTGACTGTATGATATAATAATAGAGAAATGGTCAGGGATACAGTCAGGTATAATTAACACATCCAAGTTTTTGAATAAAAACTTTATATTTGAAGTGCTGACGTTTCAACTTGCCTTACAGGTCTTCTTCAGGGCTAAAATAACAAAAAATGGATGTGACCAAAATTATACAAAATAAATTAATTTACCAAAGAATTAATAGTTATTTACATAATTGGAAGATTGTCTGAAGGGTTAGTTACAGAATTGAATTTGAAATAGTAGCAAGGTCTAGTCGAAAGATACAATATGTAATAAAATGATTCTGATTGAATGATAAAAATTTTAAAATTTGTATTATTTTATTACTTAATGTATCTTTCAACTAGACCTTGCTACTATTTCTTATTTGATTCTGTAACGAAACCCTTCAGGTAATCTTGTAAATAATGTAAACAACTATTAATTCTTTGATAAATTAATTTACTTTGTATGTATCATTCATTTTGTATTATCTTGGTCACATACATTTTTTGTTATTTTAGCGATGAAGAAGACCTGCTAGGCAGATCCAAACGTCGGCACTCCAAGTATAAAGTTTTTCTATTAAAAAACTTGGATGTGTTAATTATACCTGACTGAATCCTTGACCATTTCTACACTATTTTTATAATTATTTGATAATAAATAGTAATGTTACTAAAAGTACTATTAGCCATATTATAATTTTTGACAAATTTTTACAATTTTTGTCATATGTTGTTGCCAGAAGTAAGTTCATTCCATCCGTCTCTGCCCCACCAGTCTGCCTCACACATTCCCCTATTCATTTTTTCTTTGGTGACACCCTTAAGCCAGCATCTCCTTGGGCGACCTTTCTTCCATTTCCTTTCTGGACTCCTTCCAAAATTCTTTTGGACCATCATCCCTCTCCCATCCTCATAACAAGTCTAAACCAAGGTGTAATTACAAAAGCAATTATTCTCCTATATTTATTTATTAAAAATCATATGATGTTACATGATTGTCCAAAAATAATTTTTCATTTAATTTATTTTTTGCGATGTTTCATGGTCATTGCCACATTATCAAGCTCTGAAACATGCAAAAACACACATGCATGGCAAATTGCGAATAAGGTATATTATGTGCATCTATACTCGATCATGTACATTATATATAACTAGAGACCGGATTTCTGTGTTATTGCACATTTAGTTCGCTTTGATTTAGCGCTCTCTAACCCAAGCAGTTATCTCATTCATAACCTGAGGATTCTTATTCTCAAATTTTATTTTGCACGAAATTGCACAAATTTGACTTTTTGAGCTTAACTGCACGAATTCGGTTTTTTCTGCACAAAATTGCACAATTGAACCAAATTCATCTAATTTTATCCACTTGACCATTTATTTTTTGAAAATTTTACTTACGATTATTAGGCAATTATTTTTATTAAATAGGTTGATTAGTTTTAAATTGAAATTAAAAAGCCGCTTGAATCAAATGTGTGTGACGTACTAATATTAAATGATCGTATTGAATTGGGAGCTTTGAGGATTTAGGCAAACATTGAGGATCGACGTACTTCCTAGAACTAAGACGTTTCCTTAGAAAATTTTACTCCCCGCTTCCCATTTCATTCCCCTCTTCTGATTTAGCACAAAGGGCTAGTTGTTAACAAGATTTTAAACTATCAACTTTGAAAATGCCAAAAACGTCCGGGAGTGTTTTTTTCATTCATTGTCAAAATTGAAACAATGGACCAATGAATATCCAGAGCTGATATTTGTTTGGAACTCTCGAAGAAAGCTTAAAACAAATTGAAAATGAAAAGGGAATATGTTTATTTTCAAAATTTGAGTAAATCCTTGAGAAAAACTACAGCTAAATTTGTTTAAAAAAATTAAATTATTGTATCAACGGAAAGGAAATAGAAGCTGATAATCTGGATCGATCCACAATCGCATGCTACAAAAATTGTCCTGTTATGTCCATAGATGTAGAACGTTCCTTTTCTTTACTAAAGAACATTTTATTAAGTGACAGGCGGCGTAATTTTACTGAGAAATATTTTGAAATTTATAATGTCCTACATTTTCACGAAACGTTTAAAAAAAAAATTTATTTTTCAAAAACATTTAATTATATTTTGTTTCCACGTAAAAGGAATTTTAATAAAAATATTTTATATATATTTTTTAATTAATAATCTTTTTCATCTTCTTTTTTCCCTAAATTTTAAAGTATTTTAGATTGAATTAACTCTAAAACGAAACGTTTGTCGAAATGTCCTTAAGTTTATTCAAGGCTGGTTACGTTTTGCATATTTGTGTAAATAAATGGATTGCTGCATGTATTAAGTTTTTAGATTTAGGTTTTGAATTTCTTACTGCACGATTTTGCATATTTTGAGTTTTTTACTGCACGATTTTGCATGTTTTGAGGTTTTTACAGCACGTTTTTTTGATTTTTTACTGCACAAAAATCCGGTCTCTATATATAACTAATGAATTACCTTACAAATGTCCAAAAATACAAGATCCATTTCCAATATAATCTTTAATCAACTAAAAGTCTTGTCACTGGTATCATGTCAATATCTACATACATTAAAACTTAATGAATAACAAATAAAAACAATATAAATACAAAAAATCGTAATAAATAAAAATATGAAAAAAGTACAATGTTTAACTTTAAACAATGTTTAACTGCACATCTATGATTTTGCAAAATTTACTATTATCGTATAGCTATTGTTAATTGATATAATTACCTTAAAATAATGTAAAAATAATAAGCAATTAATATATTGTATAGTAAGTCTAAACCATTTTAGCCGCATAGTTTTAATGGTGTTGAGGATGTTATCTTTTTCTTCCACTCTCCATCTTATTTCAATATTTTTAACTTTCTGGAGCAGTGGCACAGCACATGACCGTTTCCAATCTATTCATTTCTTGACTTTATTAAATAGAGTGTAACACTTTCTAGGAATGATTTATATATAATTTTTTTTGTTTTTAAAGACACTGATTTACTCCATTGTACTGAACTTAAAATTCTAATCACAGTCCTACCATGGTTTATGTTTATATCAATGTCCTTGTCTGCAGTTCCTTTATCGTAGATACTTAAACTGAGCCTCAGGTTTTAGGATCCATAAATCTATTGAAAGGTATTTGCCTTGGCTATTAAAGGCCATATATACCGTTTTTTCCTTGCTAATTTCTTATCCCCAGCTTGAGTATTCCTGGAGAAGTTTTCTCATAATGTATTCTTCATTCTCAACATCTTATGTAATGAGAACCTGGTAGTCAGAAAACTGGAGATTTAAAAGGCAATAATTTCCAATTTTTATACAAACCTTTACCATCACATTTCTTCTTCCATTCTCTTAGATCCTGTTCCATATAAATTTTAAAGAAAAGTGGTGACTTAGATCATCCCTTTTGTGGAAGCTATTGTTAACATTGGCTCTTGCATCATTGTATAAGTTTGTAATGGTTGTTATACTGAGAATAACCCACAGCTTCTTCATGGTGAGCTATTGCCTTATCCAAAAGTTGCCTAATTATGAAGATGTGGTCACTACAGGATCATCTTGTCCTGAATCCAGCCTGTTCTTCAGGAATTATATTCTCCTTCCATTCTCTGTATTGAATTCTAGGCCTTTTTGTATTTTGGCTTGATGCTTTATCCTTTTTCACAGTCAGCAGTCCACCATTCTTGCTCTTCACCCAAAAATATTTATAAGAGAATATTCTTTCTTGAAGCCCACAGAATTTCCTTTTTTAATTTTTACTACCATTTTCTACAATAATCTTGAACTGCTACTCTGGTGCCTGTTTTTTTTTTTTTTTTTTTTTTTTTTTTTTTTTTTTTTTTTTTTTTTTTTTTTTTTTTTTTTTTTTTTTTTTTTTTTTTTTTTTTTTTTTTTTTTTTTTTTTTTTTTTCTTCTGGATGATTTCCATTATCTTCACTCCGCTTTGTTAGATTGCCTTTCTTGCATAAATTATCACTTCAAGCACATACTTACAGAAGGTGTATCTCTTTTCAATAGTTCACTTACATTCACTGCTAAACTATAAATTAATTTTTATGATACTCTACAATTTCCTATCTATTTGTCATAAAAATAATTCTGTTTCTTTCTTTTATGAAGAAACTTTCTTCCATTTCAATTCAAACTTTCAGATATAAGATACCTTCATTTAAAATGTGAATGGGGGACTATCTGTTTAGCATGGGATGAGATTTTAGAGATTAATGAAGTGCTTCGTAAGATTCATCTTCAGGATTTTTAGATCATCTTCTATGCCTCTTGCTCATTCATCAAAACATAGTTAAATGGTGAAATAGCTCCACTCATAATTTATCCAACTTAATCTTCAGATATGGCAGTAATTAATTCTGAATTACAGCTTGCCTGAAAGTGACTGGAGTTATATTTAAGCCCAGACATTTTAAATTTCATCAACTTACAGAATAAATCTTCAAATAATTCTGAATGGAGTGGTCCTGAAGAAGATTATTAACTTTATCATGGGAGAAAACAGATGAATAGAGCTTCAGCAAATAATCCAAAAAAAAAGATAAAAGAAGGTTGACTGATTATAATATTCCACAAACCAATTAGTTCGAAAAATTTTTGTTTGGAATAATTGTGTTTTTGGTTAGCAAAATCTTTAAAAACTTACCAGACCAAGCAACCTATAAAATTATAGGTCTATCACATTTTACAGTGTAAAAGCTAAAATTTTTCAAGTGAAGTATATTCAATATAATTTTTTCACAAGAACCGATATCGGATTCGAATTCAGCATTCAAGAGAACCCCTAAACGAAATTTCATCCAAATAGAAAAATAAAAGTTTGTAAGCTTCAAAGTTTGCCTGACCAAATAAAAAGGGTGGTAGGCAACTTTTGTTAGTTAAATATTTATTAAAATGATCTACTGGACTTTCGGTGATATATTTATGAGCAATACTCCGCATCATTCTAAGTTAACTGTTAATTTTTCATTGATAAAAACAATTGTCATGAAGCTATATAGTTGTCGCTGCCAGTACAATCATAAATGATATCGACATGATTCTTGCACCAAGATTTTCAGTTTTGATTGCGAATTAAAGGAAAAATACAGTCGCTCCATACGATTTTTTCTTAGACGGTTTATTCAACGTATCAACTTTATTTTTTTACACAAAATATAGGGTGTAATACGCTTGAAATGTATTTGGTTTCATCATCCTATCTGTTTCAAACTCAAGTTAAAAATCAAAATGTTTTTCGGATTTTCTAATTTTTTTAATAGGTTTTTGTTCATCGAATTTTACATTTATATACATCAAAAGAAAGCTGAGACCCCCCTCTTTCCAGCGATACCAACCAGTGAATTGCATGACAAAGCAATGACGATTTAAAGGTATGTAACCAATAATCGGTTTTAAAATTTCATTTTCCTGGAAGAGGGTGAAAAAAATGATATTTTTTTGATTTTGTTGAATAACCGTTTTTTAATGTTTTTGAGGGTGCTGAATTAGAATCTGACCTCAATTTTTGTGTGAAAAAATCTATAGAGGTAGTTTGCTTGAAAAACTAATCATTTTTTTAGAATTTAATAAACCTAAACCAAAATCTATGGAGCGACTGTATTTTTCCTTTAATTCGCAATCAAAACTGAAAATCTTGGTGCAAGAATCATGTCGATATCATTTTTTAAACTCGAGATAAAAAATAAATTAGTTTAATGCTATTTTATTTTTTTTCTCGGCTTCTAGGGCCCATTGGTCGGAACGGCAAAATACGTGTCTAATATTTTTTTGACCAGGAACCTCCAAAAAAATTGCCAACAAGATCCGTGAGAGACTGAGTGTGTCCTCCCTTTGTCAGTTCAATAGGATTGTACTGGCAGAGACAACTATATAGCTTCATGACAATATTGTCATGGTATCTCATCAAGCTCATGAACGTTGAAATAATTAAAAGGTTCAACAAGTGTGAGTCATATAATCTTCTTTAAGTTACTCTCAAAATGTATATTTTATTTTGTAGAAAATTCTTTATGTATTCTTTCCTCTTATCATGGCATGAAACATTAACAGTTGACTTAGAATGATGCGGAGTATTGCTCATAAATATCACCGAAAGTCCAGTAGATCATTTTAATAAATATTTAACTAAGCACTCCTTAAAACTTACATAATACATTTCAGGGTGATAATTTTAATCACCCTTGTTAGTTATGAATGTCTAATTGCAGGTTGGTAAAAATCAGTTCATGGACCCTTCATTACACACTATAAGACTTGCTCCTTTATATTTGACCTTCAAACCTATGATGCTAAGATCCATGTGAACTTTGTGTTAATTTTTTATAAAACGGATGGATTTATTTATGAGCCTAGGGTTTATGAATATATTCTATGTATCAAGTTATCTTAATTACTTCCCTCTAATAAATTCATGACCAACAAAAGGTTGGTTTTACAACTTTTTCTTGAATTGAAGTCTAAATTTTTATTATTGAAATACATAAATATATTTTTTTCTTATTTTGTAAATGTTACTGGTCAACTTAGGTTAAAAAAAATATATATGCAACTTCAAAACAAAAGAACTAATAAAAGCACATAAGTATATAAATGAATATAAAAAATAAATAATATCAATATTTGCATCTGAGAAAATTGCAATCATTGCAAGTTGATCCATTACCAACTTCATTTTCTAATATTTCCAGGCTTATCTCTATTTTTGGCAAATTTTTAATACTTCTTAAGGACCCTCTTTAAGAGCTGGTCTGGGAACATCATCATCAATATGTTCACTTTCTTCAACTCTATCAACTTCATCCAAACCTATTGCTTTTATTATAAACTTATTTGCCTTCACATTATACTTCAATGTTCCTCTTCTTAACCCAGTGCTAAGCTGACATCATCACTGCTTCCTCCTGAAAACATCCAAGAACCACTGTCTTACAAGGAATTTCTGGTAACTTCCTCTTCTTGCCTCGTTTCTTAGATCTGGTTTCTTTGTATACTTTTCTTTATATCATTACCTCCTGTTCTCCTTTTTTTTTCTGTCAGGTTAGCTTTCACTTTTCTTTTTATTGTAGTAATTTCAGCTTTTTATTCCCTTTTGTTTTTTGCTCCTCATTTACATGTCATTCTTATGGTATCACCAACTTTTTTTTTTTGAGTTATTATACATTTTTTAATTCTATTTAACACCGCAAAATCACTTAAATAGGTTTATAATTTTATAGGTTGCTTGGTCTGGTAAGTTTTTAAAGATTTTGCTAACCAAAAACACAATTATTCCAAACAAAAATTTTTCGAACTAATTGGTTTGTGGAATATTATAATCAGTCAACCTTCTTTTATCTTTTTTGGATTATTTGCTGAAGCTCTATTCATCTGTTTTCTCCCATGATAAAGTTAATAATCTTCTTCAGGACCACTCCGTTCAGAATTGTGTCTGTGTCTGTGTCTGTGTCTGTGTATGTTTATGTGTATGTGTCTGTGTCTGTGTCTGTGTGCGCGTGCGCGTGCGCGTGTGTGTGTGTGTATATATATATATATAAACATAAATTAATGAAAAGTGGTTGAGGTAATCGTTGGCACAATCATCTCTAGATAAACTATTGTTCAAGAAGCAGGATTCCCTTATAAAATACACCTAAATCCCATAAGTAGATATAGCAATATAGGATCGTTTTACTTATGTTTTTACTGAGTTTAATTTTTTCTTTATCTTTAGCCTAAGAGCATTGTTTTTTCCTCCAAACCTTGTTATTCTAGAATTATCAGTATCACACAATTCCTTTTTCCTTCAAATTTTTAATTTTTTCAAGGGCTGTGCTAAAACCTTAATATTAACATGAAAAAAAAAAAAATATCGCTGTCCTATTCGTAAATATATTTTTTAACTTTCTAATTGTATTCCTATCATATTTATTTGTATTTTATTTTTAACAGGTAGAAACAATGCATTTAAAGTTCCTCAAAAGTTCAGCTGGAAAGAAAGGAATGATTGATATGATTGAAAGATTTAACTGTAATATTCCATATAGTGGCCTCCTTCATTCTGTGACTCAAGATGTACGTATCTACTATTTATCTGCTATTTTGGTTAGTGTATAATCCATTTTCCTCTTAAATAAAACTGTTTTTATTCAGTTAATTTTCATGATTTTTATCGTTTATTATAATCTCCATATCATAAAATTAAAATATCAAACTACTAATTTTATTATATTAACTTAAAAAAATATTATTGATCTTCTTTCTAAATTACATTTTGAAATTAGAGATATCACTTCTTGTGCTAAGATTTGACAACAGCACTATTCATGTTTTATTGGTCTGAAGTGCCTACTTTCATGACACCTTCTAAATTTCTTTACGTTTTATTGGAATGTCTTGTTGACTTGTGCTACTTGACACTGATGTTCCTATTAGTTCAGGTGGTAAGTGTAATTTTGGTATCTTCCCTTTCTATTCAGCATATTCCTTTCCAGCTTTTCCTATGCATTTAGCAGTCATTTATATAACAGTTGTTTGTATACTCAGCTTTTTTGTAAAGGGTTTATTTTATCTTTAGTTAAAGGGAATTAGGATGTAAATTTTAAATGGGTTTTTTGCAGGATTTTCTTAATTTCTTTCCAACTTTGGTGGATTTGATATCTTTAGTTAAACATGCCAACATTAAAAGGCAATTTTACTTTTTTAGTGTAAAGCTTTTTTCAAATTCAAAAATGTAACATTTTGACTAGCTCTGTTGGTGTTGCTTGGATCGAATTCAATGACAGTTTTCTAATCAGAAATTGAATGAAAAATATTTTTTGTTATATCGCATTTGTTGCTAGGACCTACCGTTTAGGAGCTACATTGGTTTGAATGCCAAAAGTCATGTTTGCCTACATTTGGGTTGGCTTTTTTTTTGACATGCTATATATAGCTCTGTTGGTGTTACTTAGATTGAAGTTTTGACGACAGTTGCTTGGTCAGAAATTTAATGCAGGATATTTTTTGTTATATACCATTTGTCACTAGGACCTACCGTTAAGGAATTATATTGGTATAAATGAAAAACAATCCTGTTAAAAGGTTTTTTTCACATTCAAAATTGTAACATTTTGACACACTGTAGCTCTGTTGGTGTTGCTCAGATCGAAAAATTGTTGACAGTTTTCTTATCAGAAATTTAATGGACTTACTTCTGCTAGCTTCGATCTGGTTGTAATGTTCTTCAGAGCACCAATAGCTGCTTGGCTGTCTGAATATATTTTTATAACTGTTCTATGTATTATCCTCTAATAGCAATTGTGCATAGATAGAACACATTGATGCATAGAACACATTGCTAGAACCTCAGCTTTAAAGACAAAAGTAAATTTGATGAGTGGCAAGTATGTGCTTTTATTGCCACTCATTCTTCATATACGAGCTCCTGACCTTTGATATGTGAGGGGTTGTCAGTATAGCAGTTTATTCTATTGCATTATCTATGCGGCTTACTGCTGTTTATCTTGAAACCCGAGTTAATTTCACTTTATTTCTTTATTTGGAGATCTGAGTTCATCATTAAAATTTCATGTTTCTCCATTTTTGTTAGAAGCCTCCTGTGACCACATGGTTGTGATACGTCAAGAGCAATTCTTGTTTGATAAGTGTGTACATTGTTAGCATTGCTCTTGCTTCCACTTCCCCAAGTGCAGTGGTCTTAAATTTAGCATGACCTCCATAGCTGCAGTTGGAGTGGTCTTCACTGCATAAGGCAGGCCAGTCTGTGGATTTTATTTAATAGAGTATTGACATTTCCAGTCCCATTCCATGCCACCTTATCACTGTTGTATTCATCATGGATCTGACAACCATCGTAAAAATCCAGTATACAAATTTCAGTTTTAGTCCTCATGATTTTCCTATTGTCTTTTTGCAGGCCTATAAGCCTTTTAAACTTTTGGAAGACACATAATCTATACATTTTTTCCAATTTAGCTTGTGCAGAAACACGCCCAGATGTTTAACTTATGTTTGTGTGTTTATCTGAACACATTTCAAACTTGCTGGTTTAATAATCACATTCTTTTTATTTGGGAAGATGCATAGGACCACCTTTTCTGGGTTGATATTCAGTTCCCTATTGTTGCACTAATCGGTCAGTAGGCTCATAAATGTTTTAAGCAGGTCTGATATAGTGGCCTGATGTTTGCCACCCACTAGGACAGCAAAATCATCCGCATGTTATTGTGTGTAGAAGCCTGTGTTGTGGATTGTCGTTTGCAGAGAATCAACCACCATACACCATAATAGTGGAGGCGTTGATGACCCTGGTGGTTTTACGCCTTAAAATCCAAACAAACCAACCATAATAGTGGGGATATTACCCCTCCTTGTGGACATTCTCTCCCGGGTTTTGTCCACAGTGTGGTTTCACCTATTTCTGCGTATATTATTCTTTTTTTTAATATTGAGCAAATCCATTTCTGAATGGTACATTCAATATGATCATTCCTTAGGGGTTGCTCAATATTTACATAGTTAGGTACCTTCAATATCAATGTCAGGTGTACTGTGATTGATGTAGAGATCTCATCAGTAGCGTGTTTTACCGTTTATGTCTATTGACAATCTTTTCTGTCGCCTTCATTAGAAAATATGTCAGGCATATTGGTCTGAATGCTCTGGGATTGTCGTAGTTATTTTTCCCAGGCTTTCCCACAACCTCTTAGTAGTTCTTAAAGGTATTTTATTATTGCTGTCAGGCCTTTGGCAGGGAATATGCCATCAGCTCCAGCTGCTTTGTAGGGGGCAAAGCTGTTAATTGCCCATTTTAGATTCTTGCTGGTTATTGCCCTGTTTTCATTGTCACAGTTGATTATACATGCCCCAAATTTAAAGGTTGTGCCATTAAATTTGGGTTGTGCCAGACTGCCATCTTCAAGTTTGTCGATTTTATTGAAGATGGCATCTTGAATCAGGCAGCCTTGTTCTTTGTTGAGTTGCATACACGGATATTCATTAGGAACAACCTCAGTCATGAACCCACCAGTGGTTTGAGCTTAGCTAGGTCTGGCCTTCTTAGTTTAAGGTGCTGAAGTGCCAGGAGAGTTCCTTAGCCTCTTGTCCACTGGCAGGTTTGGATGTACCAAGCCATCCTTAGTGCCTCTGCTCTTGGCTGTTGGCTCATCCGACGGGGGGGGGGCTTTCAGCGGTAGTTGTGGCACCTTGCTTGGGTTTTCTGACCATTGTCCTGCCAGTTTCATTTAGGCATCTTCAGCTACAACGTCTTGCGACGTTTGTCCCATATCCTTTGAACTGCCAGGTTGTATTAGAATCTAGATTTAGAGTTGGGCTTACCTCATGCCCCTCAATAGCTGGAGGGCTGAACGTAAACTTGCTGGTAACAGTGTCTACGTACACCTCTTCCAATCTGAGGTTCACATTCAGTCCTCTCACTTCCTTATTGGCATCTGGGAAAAAGAGTTCTTCCTTGGACGATTTATAAATTAGTTTTTGTTTGTTATGTTGAGATCATTCTGTCTTGTTCCCACTAGAGTGGGGGCAGAAGATTACACTGCACGTACTGCCTCCCTATCCCTGTGGCCAGCTAATTAAGGATGTGTCCTTACACCTTGGGGTGTCTCCTGGTTCCCCAAGTGGGTCAATAGAAGACAGTATATTTTTATACTCCCTCTGCCATTCAACCTCATCTCAATCTCCATCCACTTTGCTTGGGTGTCTAGAAGGTTCAGATCACCTCTGTCGTTTGTGGATTCTCCAGGGGCACCACTTGAAGGTTACAGTAGGAGTTGGTAGGGATATGGAGAACTGGAATACTTCTCACAATGTATAGGGCACTCAAGCTTGCTTGATTCACAAAGAGGTCAGGAGTTCCCCGTACCTATCTCCCACTCCAGTTCTCCCATTTCCCTACCGATTTTATCCCCCCATCCCAAACTTCCTTATTTCTTCAGAAGCATTTTGTGGTCAACTGAATCAAACACAAGCGTAAAATCTGAAGAGACAAAAACTAAGACCATCCATTTTTTTTTTTGTGAATCTGACAAAATGGTATGAAGGGCTGTACATTTTGATTGTTTAAAACCTGATTGATGATGAGAAAGTGTAGCATTATTGTCAAGAAATCCTAACAATTCTTTTTAATATCTTTGATAGGATAGATAGTAAAGTGATTAGGCATTAATCCAAATTTGTTTTGGACTTGGGTTTCTTGGGAATGAGCAGCTTTTAGAAATGTATGGAGGCTTTTGCTTCGGTTCTGAAAATTGTTCACCATCTGTTTCCATGAGGATGTCAGTTATACTTAATTTGCCACCTGACAGTTTCCCACAAATTCTTAGAAGGATTTTCTTCAGCCAAGATTTGCAATTAACTGAAGAAGTTTCATAAAAGTTTTCGAACCATCTTTGATCGCTTACTCTGCCCCTCCCCACCACTTGAGTAATGTTTCAGGCTGTCTAGGTATTGTTCCTATGGAGTTCAAATGCAGTACCTAAACAAAGGAAAATTATGACAAAAGTCTCGTTCTTTTGTTTGGTTATTTCATAAGTGTATTATAGCTTTTATCACTATTGTTTGTTCATTCATTATAGGCGCCTTTTGTTGGATTATTGTGGATGCTAGAAGAATTTATGAATAATTAAATTTACTTTATAGAAACTGGAGATTCAATATTACTATCATCAATAATTTAAATCAAAATTGATGGAATTATATGTAACCTTATATTTATATTTACTTTTACATTTCAGTTGTCCCCCGTGGATACTTCCCATTATATATCAAATGTATCATAATATCAAATCATATATCATATGTATCATAATTATATATCAAAATATAAAACACACCTTCCAACAAAAACCCAGTTATTTTTCAATGGTGCCCATTGGCATTTTTAAATTTTAAAATAAATTTTTAAAAACTTTTTTAGCTATAAGTCAAAAATTGTATCCTTTTCTTGATGTACAAAGAGCTATAAGTCCCATAAATAGAATTGTCACGGACTGTGAATTATGGAATCCACATGAGATTTTAAGTTTGTTCTAATTTTCTGTTGGCCGTTTCAGTCAGACAATTAGAATGTTTCTAAAATTTCTTTTGTCCTATGATTAATAATTTATTCAATGATACTTCTGTAATTTATAGAACTGATTTTTTGTAAAGTAATTTTGTTTTTAATTATTCTTCCCAGGGCCTTTTTAAAGAGAATAAAGAAAAGCCAATTCTTGAAGCTTTACAAGCAATAAGTAGTGTAAAGGCCAGTGACATAGAATGTATGTGTGAAGAAGAGTTAGAAGCTCTTTATCATGCAATCAGGCGTCTAGTTTCTTCTAAATCAGGATTTAGTAGTTTTTCACAAATATCAGGGTAAGTTGATATCCTTGCATTTGCAATTAATTGCCAAACTCTATGGCGTTTATCTTCTGCACTTTCCATATTGGATAGTTATGTAAGTGATGAAAATGAAAGATTCAGTGGTCTTTTAAAGGTCAGCCGAACTATCCCAAGCTGCTGTATATAATTTCTTTTTAAAATAAATTTGTTTAAATATTTTCATTATTTTTTAGAATTCTAATACTTTCCTGATTTTTTTCTTTAATCAGCTGCTTATTGAAAATAATTTAAAACAATTATAATTATTATTCTTGTATGTATTTGTATCTATTTAGAATATTCAACTGTAGAAATCTTAGGTTGAATGTAAATTTTTATTTGGAGGTGTCCTTAAAATTTATTACTACAGCTATAATCTTTTCATTCAAGATACCTAAAGCTTTGTTGCATATTTTGTACTATCTTGAGCATATCAATTACCTAATAATAACCAAAATATCAGTTCAGGATCGAGCCTAAGAGAGTACTCAATTATGAATTTCTTAACTAATTTATCTCATTACAATTCATATGTATTTGGAAGATAACATTAATTTTAACCATATAAATATAATAGCCAATAGTATTGCTGTCCCCACATGCTATATTAATAATAATCCCAAAATACCTAAAATCAAAGAATAATTATATGAGATATATGATAATAAATTTATATAGAACATATTATACCATAAGTATAGCACCTTTGTTATTGGTGTAAAGCCTAGTGTTCACTGGGCTAGGATGGCACGGACTGACAGTACGGACGTTCCACCTTTTTTTTGGTCGCTGCGTGCTATGGGCCAGTATGGCACGGACGACCGGTATGGGATTTTTTAAAATACATTATTATTGATTTCTTCAGTGTTGATGGTACGGCCAGTTGGAGACAACCTGCTCTCTCCGCCATTTTCAAAAAGTCTGAAAGGAAGAAAATTCCGGAGGGCCTAACGATGAGACAATGGTTTATTTTTGATAATTTTTTTTTATTAATATACATGTATACACACATATATATATATATATATATATATATATATATATATATATATATATATATATATATATATTGTGGTGATCACGATGGTTCGTAAATTAATAGATAGTAAGGGTTGATTGAGTGATCGATGAATTGATAAATGAGCCGTCGAGGGCACAACATGGGCATCCCACCACTTGCCTGATTACGGAGGGCCTCACACTTGATTCCAGAAGCTGACACAGACTATACCTCCCCGGTTCGTTCCCTGGAGGCACATGAAACTATCAGGACAGGATGAAGTTTGGGTTGAGCCATAGATTAAGCAGTACAACATGAATTGGTGAAAGTAGATTAATTATTTGTAATATTGTTTTTGGCCCTGAAAGAATGTTTGTCAATTTAAAATTAATTCATTTAGTGTATTGGTTGAGAACGCCTTCTGTGGACCCACCTGAGGTTGATAATATTGTAGAATTGAAATATAATTGTTTGAGATACATTATTGTATTTTACTTTTAAACCAATGCAAGTTAATTTATTTGTCTCTAATAAAATTAAACTAATCTAAAATAAGTAAAACTGCCACATTCGGCGCCCAACTAGTGTGGCTCTTAATGAGCATTAATTTAATTAAGAATTGGTGGAATTTTGTTGTTTTTCGTGATTGTGTTGTTTTGTACTTTTAATACATACTGCTTACTGTGTACTTAGGGAGGACCACATGGTTTGTGGAAACCAAGTATAATTTATAATTTATAATCAAAGTATAATATATATATATATATATATATAGGGTGAGAATTTCCTAGTGTAAAAAAAAAAAAAAAAAAAATTTGGGAGAAACTAAAACAAAAATGTAAAAAAATGCTGCATACCTCACCTTTCTATTCCAATCCATTGCAGATATACAATAAATCAAAGACTTTTTTTGAGGAAACCACGTTTTTAACTATAAAAGCTGTAATATCTCCATTTTGTTTAAATATTTTTCAAACTTTGGCCACATTTCCGGATTGATCATTAAATTTCTTATAAGAGCAGAGTAAATATAACCTTGAATTTTACAAACTTGTGACCTTAAGAACATATTGATCTTCACCTTATTTAGAGAAGTTACAATGTCTTATATTACTTCAACACTCACTGTTTTTTGAAAAAACTATCCACAAAACTGCAAATCTCATAAAAACTTGAAAATTTAATCAGCTTTCGAATGATATGTTAAAAGTAAATTTACTTTTGTGGTAAAAGGAGAAATTTACTTTTGAAACCGAGAAAACATGGTGATCTCATTTGGCATACAAATCAGTTACTTGTGTAAATAAAACATTATGACAATCCCTTAATGGAAATGTGCATTTTAAACATAATAAAGTCTTCATTAGAGTAAATAGCAAAGAAAAAAATTATTGTTTAATAAAAAATAAAGGAAAACTGTTAATAAAGCGACACCAGATCAGAGGATCTTATGTTATTACATTTATTTATTTATTATTATTTAGGATTTATTTTATTAGATTTTCAATGTAAGATTTAAAACCCAATGATAATGAACATAGACCTCAATTTTGCCGTTAGCTTCTGAATGCAGATTGTGTTGAAGAATACCACTTTTTGAGGTGAATTTATGGATAGATGAATCTGTTTTTACAGGGTAAGGCAAAATTGGGGTTTATGTTCATCTATCTGTTTGAATGAAAAGAAATTCAATGAATACTCTGTAGTGAAATTAATACATCAAGTAAAAAGTAGCCTAAAATTAAATATTTAGGAATCATTAGAAATACTAAAATCGTTCAAAACCAATACAGATATTTGTTTAAATCACCAGATAAACATTTTATCATAGTAAACGTGAAGTAAAAGCATTATTGTTTCCTACTTCATTGAACTACTGGTCAAATTTCAACTTCCTTCAAAAACTGTACTTCCTTGTACTTCCCCTCCCTTTATTTTTTTTTTTTTTTATTTTTTTATTTTTTTTTTTTTTTCCCCCGCCTTCAAAAACTGTACTTCTATCCTTATCAAAAACTTGTTCATGATCTCTTCATCGATTTCTTCGTCTCAACCTCCATCTTTTAACCAGGTTTTTAGTATAAATAAAGCACCCCACACACCGATAATAAAATAATTCGCGGCAGAAAAATTCCCCTCCCTTTATTTACTTGGCGACATAAGGGGTGCACAGACTAAGGCGAATTTTTACCCTTTCATGTAACAATGTTTTGTGCCACAAAGCTGAACTTTATTCAACATGTTCACATGATAGAAAACAAACTTTACAGAACTAAAATCGGATGAGATTTGTTGAGATAAATAAAGTCTTCATTAGAGTAAATAAATTACATTTATTTATTTATTATTATTATTTAGGATTTATTTTATTAGACTCTCAATGTAAGGTTTAAAACCCAATGATAATGAACATAGACCTCAATTTTGCCGTTAGCTTCTGAATGCAGATTGTGTTAAAGAATACCACTTTTTAAGGTGAATTTATGGATAGATGAGTCTGTTTTTACAGGGTAAGGCATTTCTACCTTTCCATGAGGGGTATCGTTGGTTTATTCATCATTGTGTTGAAAAATCATAGTTAGCCCTATAATCATAGTTATTATTAGATTGAATGTTGAAAATTACTAAGATTTGTTACAAAATATCCTACCACAGCTTCATCATGATATTCCTCCTAAAGTTCAGTAAAATATGATTTTCCAACATCATGGTGTTCCTCTACATTATTCGAAAACAGTACAAATATAAACCAACAATATAAATGAATAGGTAGAAATGCCTTCCCCCTGTAAAAACAGACTCATCTGCCCATAAAATTCACCTAAAAAAGTAGTATTCTCCAACACAATCTGCATTCAGAAACTATCCGAAAAAATTTAGGTCTATGTTCAATATCATTGGGTTCCAAACCTTACATTGAAAATCTAATAAAATAAAATCGAAATAATAATAATAATAATAAATAAATAAATGTAATAACATAAGATCCTTCGATTTGGTGTCGCTTTCCTTTATTTTCTATTAAACAATAATTTTTCCTTTGCTTTTCACTCCAATTAAGACTATATTAAGTTTTAAATGCACATTTCCACTAAGGGATTGTCATAATGTTTTATTTACACAAGTAACTGATTTGTATGCCAAATGAGAACACCATGTTTTTTTTGGTTTCAAAAGTAAATTTCTCCATGAAATCTAAACAGAATCATTACTTTTAACATATCATTCGAAAGCTGATTAAATTTTCAAGTTTTTATAAGATTTGCAGTTTTGTGGATAGTTTTTTCAAAAAGCAGTGAGCGTTGAAGTAATATAAGACATTGTAACTTCTCTTAATAAGGTGAAGATCAATATGTTCTTTAGGTCACAAGTTTGTAAAATTCAAGGTTATATTTACTCTGCTCTTGTAGTAAATTTAATGCTCAATCCGGAAATTTGGTCAAAGTTTGAAAAATATTTTTAAAAAATGGAGATATTACAGCTTTTATGGTAAAAAACGTGGTTTCCTCAAAAAAGTCTTTGATTTATTGTATATCTGCAACGGATTGGAATAGAAAGTGAGGTATGCGGCATGTTTCTACATTTTTGATCTAGTTTCACCCATTTTTTTTTTTTTTTTTTTTTTTTTTTTACACTAAGAAATACTCACCCTGTGTATGTATATATATATACACACACACACACATATATATATATATATTTATATAGGTATATATACACACAGAGGGCATGATCTATACAAAATGTGTACAGATATTAGCTTATGCCGATGATATATGCGTTATTGGAAGATCATTGACAGCAATGACAGACACTTTTACCTCCTTAGGCACTGCAGCGAAAAAACTGGGACTCGAGATAAAACAAAATATATGACCAATGACAGGCGGCAGACTGACCCGACCATCAAAATTGGCAGTTACATCTTCGAAAAAGTTGATAGGTTCAAATACCTAGGTTCCATGGTAACTCCGAACAACGACTTGACCCAGTATTTATATATATATATATATATATATATATATATATATATATATATATATATATATATATATATATATTGTTCTGTTTATTTACTTTATTGTTGTAGGTTAGTTTACTTAAATTTCGACTATTTGAAGTTAATTTTCTTTATAATAAAATTTTAATTATTTGTCCCTATTTGGCCTGTAGTTTGTTATGTTTCAGCTTTTTATTAGTTAATGTAAAATTATTTTCATTTATATAAAGTTAATTTAATTTGTTAAATAAAATTTTGAGGGAATATCAAGGGTTCAGCTTTTCAAAGATAATGATTTTGACTCAAGAATATATATTTTCAAATAAAAGAAATAAAAACATTTTTACAATTAGATTACATTTTTTACTTAACATATTTATAATTAAAATACCTTCTTTCTTCTCAATGTGACTGTAGGTTCTCACAACCCAAATGTTCCCCAATTTGTCCTTCTTGCATGAAACTTCCTTCGCCAGTTTATTCAAGCACTCCTATCATCCAGACTGCTAGTATAGTTTATTATTTCTTCACACATGTGGCTTGTTAAATCTCAGAGAGATGTGATGTTTCAAAATGCGAGAGATGAGAGCAAGATGTGTTGTTGCCTCAAAGTTCCAAATCAGAGAGAGCACGGTGTTAACGTCTCGGCATCCATCAGCATATCTAACGATGTTAACGTCTCGGGATCCATAAGCTGACAGAGCTAAAAAGACGCCATCCCAAGCGTCCTTTCAAAAAAACCGTTAACGGCTAAATCTGCTTCATCATGGCCTTCATATTTATTACGTCTTAACTTACAATAACTATATAAAATTCAAATTATACACTAAAAAACATTTTAAAAATCCTAATAATTTTTAACATATCCCAATTTAAATTGATAAGCAAAAACCACGTAACAATTAGATCGGTGGCGAACTCTCGCTGGCGCCAAATTCAAACTTGAATTCTTTTAAATTACAATTTATCTCGACTCCGAAATATCATTACAATATATAAATATATATATATATATATATATATCCACTGATTCAATTTCAAGAAAATTTACCAAGGTGGTAATAAAAACATGCAATATGTCATTTCTAAAATCATGTAGTAAGCCGTAAGCCACATTCAACAGAAGACTACCGTACAGTGCCTTAGTGGAACAAAGATTTATCATTACTATGTAAACAGACGAATAAGCTTCAAAAATTATCCCAGAAAATGAAAATAGATGAAGTTCAACAAGAAGCGAGAAAAAGGAACTATATAAACAACAAGAGAAGATATGAAAAACTCATCAAAAAATCTAAATCAATGTCATGGAGAGAATATACAGCGAATACCATTGCATGGGAATGGCCTTATAAATCAGATGCCAACAAATTAAAGTCAATGAGCATGCTTCAGTTAACAGTGGCTGATCAGGGTAATTACACCACTGACACTCAAGAAACCATTACACAAATTCTGAAAAAAATAATAAAAGATGATACTATTGGTAATGATGCCCAAGAACATACAATAATGAGAAATAATATCCACACTCTACCTTCTAGGGATGATTTACCTCTTGAGGAGGAAGAAATAATGAATATTATAAAAAATTTAGAAATAAAAAAATCGATGGGAATTGACAAAATCCAGCCCTATTATTCTTATTAAAATATTAGAATATTTTACCAAATTAATAGTGGAAATGTATAAACTTTTTTACAGAAGGAGAGAGTTTCCAACCAATTGGAAAGAAGGAAGATTAGTTTTAATCCCTTTAGCAGATAATATATCCCATAGATCTCTAAGCATGCTACCAGTATTGGACAAGTTGCTGGAGAAACTAACTCATAAAATACCAACTTATGCACTTTCTCTCATCTAAGGTAATCATTAACAAGCAACAATTTGCTTTTCAACCTCAGCGCGGTACTGATGACGCTTTACATTTACTTACAAAATACTTATCAACATCAATGCATCCAAAAATAATCTTTTAGTGGTAAGTTTAAATATAGAGGCAGAATTTGACAATTTTTGGTGGCCTGCTATTTCAACAAATCATTAAAGTTATAAGTATCCACAAAATCTCTACCCTTATCAAAAACTATCTCTAACTATTCTAACAAATGCTTTTAAAATTAACAAAAAATTAATGGCAGGTACTCCCCTAGGATCTTGCCTGTCCCCTATACTGTGGAATATTCTAGTAAATATCGTTTGCAATATTAAATTACCTACAGATTCAAACATCATAGCCAACAACATATTAGTACTGGTTAAGGGACATTTTTAAGAACTACAGTCTACTACTAACATTATATTAAAATGGCTTGGGTGATGGGCTAAAAGCAACAAACTAATATTTAATACTGAAAAGACAAAATTTACAATTTTTTGGCATAAAAGAGCAATCCTGGTATTGGAAAAAAAATTAATTTATCAAGACACGATTTGACATTTTGGTTTAACGTTCTACCAGAAACTTTACTGGAACCGACATATTGACAATGTCTATAATTACTCACTGCATATGATCAACTAACTTGTGATTACTGCAAGAGCCACATGGGGTCTTAGATCAGAAGTCCTGAAAGTAATTTACGATGCTGCATTAGTTCCCCAACTATTTTATTGAGTCCACGTTTGGCATCAGGCTATGAAGAAGAAAAGAAATCTGAACAAACTTAAGAGGCTGCAAAGACTCACAGCCATAAAAATATGTAAAGGATATAAAATGCCCTCCTTTGAGGAAGTTATCCTCTTTGCTGGGTTGCTATCAATTAATTTAAAAATAGAGGAAAAAATAGAATTATACAACAATATAAAACTGCATACTAATGGGTCCATTTATGGGGTTACCATAAAAGGAAAATTTTTTTTTTATAAATATAAATATATTTTTGATGATGATTCTATAGTTGACTGTGGGATATAATGTAAGTGAAGAAATGGTCAGGGGTGCAGTCAAGTAAATAAACACGTTCAGGTTTTTAAATAATAAAACTTTATATTTGGGGTGCCGATGTTTCGATCCTGCCTTGCAGGTCTTCTTCAGGGCTAAAATAACAAAAAATTGGATGTGACCAAGATGATACAATTTTTTTTAAAAATAAATAAATAAAAATAATTTAAAAATGAAAAAAAAAAAAATTCAAAGTAAAGGGGATAGTGGGATAAGATGGAACTTGAATTTGGTTGCTTGTAGCCCTCGACAAATCGATTTTATATCGATATATTTAATTAAATATTGACTTATTCTGTAGGCCTAAATTGCATAATTTAAAATTTACGTTTTACTAAAATCGATTTGTCGCGGACTACAAGCAACCAAATTCAAGTTTATCGGCGCCATATTGAAGAGGAAGAGTGAATCTTTCAATGCTATTTAGGCCTTTTTTTTCATTGAGTCTGCACCGAAATACCAAAGAGTTTTTACTGAAAATTTTCGATTTTTACGTTTTTGTTTGGATATTAAGCTACGTTTCATTCAATTTTACATTAAAATAAAATCTGAAAAAATTCGGGGAACATCCACACATCCCAAACAAAATTTTACTTGCTTTGGAACCGCTTAAAAATTTATTTGAACTCTCGAAAAAAATTCAAATATCAAAAAACACGTTTTTCTTCTTATGGGGTTTCAGGGGAGGGAGGGTGGAGGGGAGGTCAGAAAAAATCTCAAAAAATTTTTTTTTTGTCCCTCTTCAAGATTTTGGGGTCGATTGAATAAAATCCGTGGGGGCCGCCAGACCTATCTTATCCCACTACCCCCTTAGTCAACGAAAGAATTAATAGTTGTTTACATAATTAGAAGAATATCTGAAGTTAATTAAATAATTGAATACAAAATAGCAAGGTCTAGTCGTAAGATACAGTTGTAATAAAATAATTTAAATTGAATAATACAAATTTTAAAATTTGTATTATTTTATTACTTAATGTATCTTTCAACTAGACCTTGCTACTATTTCATATTCAATTCTGTAACTAACCCTTCAGATAATCTTCCAATTATGTAAACAACTATTAATTCTTTGGTAAATTAATTTACTTTGTGTGTATTATTCATTTTGTATTATCTTGGTCACATACATTTTTTGTTATTTTAGACCTGAAGAAGACCTGCAAGGCAGATCCAAACGTCGGCACTCCAAGTATAAAGTTTTAATTAAAAAACTTGGATGTGTTAATTATACCTGACTGAATCCTTGACCATTTCTATACTATTTTTATAATTATTTGGTAATAATTAATAATGTTACTAAACGTACTATTATCCATATTATGATTTTTGACAAATTTTTACAATATTCGTCATATGTCGTTGCCAGAAGTAAATTCATTCCATCTGCTTCTGCCCCACCAGCCTACGTAAATGTTTTTATTGTATTGTGTAAAGTAATATAATGCTACAATTTTATTAACAGATGTTTTTAATAGGAATTGATATGAATATATATGAAACGGAAAAGGGTAAGATAAAAAGGTAAGAAAAAGAATAAAGTAGGCATAACAATAAACGAAGGAAGAGGTTGGGGAAATATGATAAATTAAAATAAATGGACTTCCTGATTGTGGTCTGGTTAAAAACTTGACTAACAATGACTGTAAAAAAATAAAATCAGGGAAAGGAAGGGGTAATGACTTGCAGAAAGTAATGACAGGAAGGGTTGGCAGTGGCCAATATGACATATGGAAGGGGGCGCATGGTGGATGAAAGGCGAACTATTTTTTAAAAAAAGGCTCAGAAGATGTTAAATATGAATTTAAACATTTTACAAAAAAGAAAAAAGATCACAGTCAGCATAAAAAAAAAATTATTATCAATTATCTTAAAAAAATTTCCAATCAAACAGTTTCCCACTTAACACCATCCATTAATTCCTTTCAAATTACCTCAATCATCCGACCCCCAACCTTCCTTCTTCTAATTCCCCGCACCTCCACCCTCTGTATTCTTATACAGGTCCCTACCTTATATCCACTTCCTCTGTGATAACATTAAAAAATCTCTTCGCTCAACCTTCCCTAATCTGCTTCTAGGCCTTGAATCACAGAATAAACTTCAAAACATCTACACCAACGTAAAAGATCCTATTCCTCTCCAACTCAAATTCAATGTTGTTTACTGTATACCATGTTCCTCTCCTAATTGTCATTCATCATATATTAGAGAAACCAAAAATAAACTTAAAACCCTCAAGCTTTCCATCTCTTCCAAAAATCCCTTCGCCTCCAAACTTTCTGAACATTCCTTATCATTAAATCATACCTTTGATTTTGAAAAAGCATCTATCCTTGCCACTGTCCCCAACCATAGTAAAAGTTTATTATTAGAATCAATTTATATCCATTTAGAACCTAATCCTGTAAACCATAAAATTGATAAACACTACATTTCCCTCATTTATTCTCAGGTATTTATTTTTATTATTATTATTATTTATTTTTTTTTTATGCTGATGGTGATCGCACTTTCTTTTTTGTAAAATGTTTAAATTCACATTTAACATATTCCGAGCCTTTTTTTTAAATTTAGAACAACAAAACTGAGAAGGTTACAATTAAACATTATCAATAATTATGAACAAAATTTGTTGCCATCACAGCACATAAAAGTAGTCTGTTAAACACAAAAAATAATTAGTAAAACTAATAATTGTTTTAATAGCTACCACTACAGATTCAATCTTTTCAGCTGCTCTTAACTCCGAAAGATTCTCAGCTTGATCTTTTTTAATGGCTGAAAGTCTATTAAGTTGGTGATCTGGATAGCATTTTCATTCTCGAAGTATTCGAGGACTTGATTTCTAGAGAGTAGATCAGCCAGAACGTCTTCTTTTCTTGTTTGTTGATAATATTGAAGTTGAACTGGGATAAATAAAGAATCCAATCTCCCAGAATTTCATCAGATCTGGCTTTCATCTTTGGGTTTCTAAGGGCAACGACATCTGAATGTTTCTCTCGTTCTGAAAGCTTGCGTGTGTAATAAGCAACGGGATGAAGTAGGTCGTCTTCTTGTGGCTGCTTGAGGGTCGCTCCAATACCTTTGAAACTTGCATAATTACCAATTTTTCTTGTCATTGGAAATGCACTGAATCACAAAGTCTTTATCACTTCTCTTTACAATTTGAACTAATAGTTGAGCCATTTTCTTAGGTGTTGAGATCTTGTAATTTAATTTCTAAGATCATTAAAACATGATTTATTCAATATAAGTATAGAATTAAATTACACGTAAGTTTAATAGTAAGTTACTGCAAACAACAGTACACAATAATTGAAATAGGTTAAAGCAGGTTTCAAGATAAAGTAAATAACACAGTTGACAAATAATACACAGATGATCGAAGGTTGCTCAAGTTTTGTTTCACCTAATTATACTTTTAATTTGGTTTATGAAACAGTCAGTTTAAGTGCAATAATTATAAATCCTGGAATTAATCACAGGTTAACTAGGTAATTCATTAGAGTGGTCCTATAAATAATAAATTAATGAAGAAAAGAGGCGACCATGGACCACAATGGTCTGTGGCACCACGGATTAGTAGTAATGAAGTAAAATATTGTTATCTACCTACTCTATCATCAAAATTATTTGACAATTGTAAATATTTAAAATACTGTCATGGGTAATTTTTTTAATATTAGAAATATATCTATCTAATTGGCTCTGCAACCCTTAGTGGGTATTGTCCTCCTAAATGAGCTTCCTCCAGTCATATCTATTTTAAAAATAGTTGTATATATTTAGTAACTGATTTTTGGGGGATTGTGCTCAGAAATAAAAATAATGTAAATTTAATATATTTAATTTTGGCTATTCCTCCAATCATCATCTCCTAAAACCGTCAACATTGTCTATGTTTCCTGGTTTGTTCATTTCTCTAATTTTTGTTTCTAGATTCAGAGAAAATTTAGGTTTAATAGTTCTTGCTGGTGTAAAACGTAATAGTGAGGCAATGACACATGCGGCATTAGATATGATTTGTGCTTTGATGCATCCTATGCATGATGATTGTGACATAAAACAGGAACAATTAAATAAATCTTCTTTGCTATCCAATTCAGCCTTTTTGAATGGTCTTCTTGATAAATGGACTCATTATGTTGTAAGTAATGTTTACTTAAAGATCTAATGTTTTAAATATATTTTTAATAACAATGGTAAATATTAATGATATTTTTAAAACAAATGTTATTGTTTTATAATATATTATGTTTATATTAAATAGATATAGATAAGTGATAGGAGTAGCCATTCATTATATTTGCAAAATATATGAATTATCTTATGTGATTATTATATCTTTATGTTTTGAGTTACTTTATAAAAATGTTATTTACAGAATAATGATTGTGGTGCATTGGTGGTTTCTGCAATGCTGGATTTACTAACTTTTTCATTGTGTCCTCCTTACAGTGAAACAACTGAGGGTAGACATTTTGATTCATTACTAGAAATGGTAGCTAAGCGAGGTCGTTCATTGTTTAAGCATTTTCAAGTAAATATATTTTTATTTTTCAATTAATTATTTGTTCTTTTATTTATAATTTTTAATTTTTGGAATAATAATTCAAATTTTATACTTTTCTGACTTACTACATTATTATAATGGTATTTATTGACAAATTTTTGAAGATAAAAAAATCCTTTTTAAGTATTTTAGAAGGAAAATTTAGCCACCAGACCTTGTTCTCCAGGTGTTTTGTTATTTTTTAATTTCTGAACAGTGTCCAGAAAATCCTGCATGTCAGGTGGTTCTATATCATTTTTATTGCTTAATATTGGTTCATTTTCTTGGGTACACTCACTGTTAGGGGTCAACAGCTCATTAAAATACTCGGCCCTTCTATCGACAACTTTTGTTCTGTCTCCAATTATTCTACCATGCTCATCTTTATAGCTGTCATATTTTAGTTAAAAGCCTCGGTTAATAAATTTGACTGTTCCATAAAATTTTCTGGTTTCATTGTTTACCCGAAGTTTCTCAATATTTTCAACTTGCCTTCTCAAAAACTCTCTTTGGAGGGATGATCTTATTTGCTCTCCTCCGACTGGCGCAGTAATCTTCTATAGTTTGCCTTGTGGTACAATGTAACATTGTTAATCTACGTTCATTTTTAACTCTTATTGCCTCTCTACATTCGTCATCAAACAACTCCTCTCCTCTCCCTTTCTCTTTTTTCTAATGATTTCATTCGCTGTTTTTTCCATGACCTCCTTGATAATGCTCCAATCTCTTTTTATTCTTTTCTCTATCTCTTTACTCTCATTTTCAAATTCAGTTTGCGTGGCCGGTTCTTTAAATTTTTCCAGATTCCAATTTTTCTTATTGTGCATCTTCCCTGTCAAACACTCCCTAAATTTGGCTTTAACTAAAAAATGATTGGAGTTACAATTAGGTCCTCTTGCTGATTTGATATCTATAATTGAGGAGGAATATCACTTACTATAACATGGTCTACCTGGGATAGAGAACCATTAGGTGCTTTCTATGTTGCAGTGTGAGTGTTTTTATGAAGAAAGAGCTTACTCTTTATAATCATGTTGTTGGCTTCGGCAAACTGACATGAATAGCCACCATTTTCATTGGTTATTTTATTCAAAGAGTTCTTCCCAGCTACCATTTGTGTAAAGCTTTCCTTTCCCACCTGAACATTTAAATCCCCCATAATCACTATAGCATCATACCTATGATTCGTTTGAATTGTGTGTTCTAATAAACTGATAAAAAGTGTTCTTCTTTCTCTTCTGTGGGTGCATATGCTGAAAATAGAGTCAGATTTCTAAACTTTCCTTTCAATCTCATCTTGCACAATCTATCACTAATAGGTTCAAATATAATAAGGCTGCAGAGTATGTTTTTTGTGATCAGGAACCCAGTTCCCCTGAAGCCAGTCTTCTTTGCCCCGCTATATAGCATCAAGTACTCTTTTTTATCTATTCTACCCTGCCCACTCCATCTAATTTCTTTTAGGGCTATGGTGTCAATGTTATATTTAGTAATTTTTTCTGCTATTTCAACCGTTTTCCTAGGTTGTAACATCGTCCTCACATTCCATGTTGCAAATGTCTAGTCTATGTCCCATTTTCTTTTACCATTAGTTACATCCAGCTTTTCTTTGTAGGGTTTCATAACGATTGTGATTTTTTCAAGGGTGAGGGTGTTAGCCCCATGCCCAACCCCCGACCTGGAGGACCAGGGATTTGTGCTCAGAGTTTCCTACTCTTAGGAGAGTGGTCTTAACCGGACTTACAAGTCTCTTCCGCCCGTTCGCAGTATATCTGCTGATTAGATCTGTGGGCGCCGCCGTTGACTTTTAACAAAAAGTCTTCTGTCGCCAACCTTGTCATGTGCCCTGCTGCCAGCACACTGCATCTTGCTGAACCGGGTCTCTAATTACCGAATTGCTAGAGAGTTTTCAGATTTCATTGAAATCGGCTGAGTCATTTTTAATTACATGTTTTAACTCCCTCCATAATTGAACATTACATTATTATAATTGTTAGCATCCTTTGAAAATGTTGGTATGAAAGAAACGGCAATCAAATTTCATTGAAATCGGCTGAATCATTCTTAATTACATGTTTCATCTCCCTTAATAATAAAACATTACATTATTATAATTGTTGGATCCCTTTGAATATGTTAGTAAGTATGAAAAAAAAAAAACATGATTATCAAATTTCATTAAAATCAGCTGTCATTCTTAAGTACTTGTAAGTCAGGGTTACTTGGACCCACTTTTAGCAGTATTTCAGATCAATACTTATTTATATTTATACATATAGAATAATTTCGTTACTTCATACTTATAATTTATAAAGAATACCTGTAAATTAAGAATTTAACCTTTAATTTTGATTTATTTGATTCTTAAAATATTAAAAAAAAAAATTTTTAATGGGTTCAAGTAGACCTTGGATTGGGTTACTTGGACCCATGTTTAGTTTCCATATAATAAAGCATTGTAAATGTGTTATGGGTTCATGTAGGACATAGGATCTGAAAAAAATACAATTTAATCAATGAAGAAATATATTTTCTAGAAAATTATAAATACAAAAACGGAAGATAACATATTAATTAATTTATCTGGACATTTTATTTGATTGACTGGACAGAAAATATCCCCCTTTTTAGCATTTTAGGAGGATCAATCTTTTTTTTAATATCACTCCACTTATAATGCAGAACTTCTTTCACCTCTGGCCATTTCCAACCTTTTAGAGTCGGTTGCATGCACTCAACAACCGCTCCTTTTTCATCAATATTTGTGATGATGCCGGGAAATTCCTTTTCCCCCCACAACACTAGGACGAAATTGCCTTCGACTAATGTTTCTTCAAGTCCATTTTTAACTAATTGTAAGTTTTCATCTTCCTCTTCGTCGATGATGTTTTCACCTTGATTTACGAGTTTATTTTTCACTTTATCTTCACTAGCGCCACTAGTTGAAGGCAAATCAACAAGCTCCGAAGGATCAAATTCGCTGTTTAAAAAACTGAACTCACTTCCTCCCGACGATTGGAGGCTGAAATCATCTGTATCTTCAAACGATGATTCCCTGCCTGCTTGCATTTGCTTTTTCTTGCAGTTTGATGTGAGCTTATTAGATTTTTTTATTTGTCCTTTCCTTTTATTCGATTGATTGGATTTTTTATCCTCAATTGGATCATTGACATCAGCGGCACTAATGCTTTTCCCGGCTGGGACTTGCAGTTTCCTCTTTTTGGTGGGACGAGTCTTAACAAAATCCTGACGTTTGCTTTCAAGGTGTGCGATAAAAGCGTCTGATATTAGCTCGAGGTTCAAATTAGTCTCTCCATTTGGGAGACGATCCAGTATTTCCTGCCGGTTAAGCGGGCAAATCCCAGCTTTTTTAAACCCTGCTTGCAGATTGCTAACCATTGTAGGTTCCAACTCTCGCAACGATGTTTTAAGCAATAGGGGGAATTGGTCTTTAGGGAGCGCTGGAACTTTTTTACCGGCATCAGATTCTTTCCACTTTGAAAGAATTTCCCTCCACTTTGACTTAAGTGGCCGGAAATAGGCTATATCCAAAGGCTGTGTAAGATGAGTGGAATTTGGAGGCAAACAAACAAATGTTATACCATTGTCTTCGCACAGCTTAAGAACGTTTACATTCAGATGAGAAGTCAAGTTGTCACCAATTACAACCTTTTTTCCATCTTGTTTTTTTAAAATGGGCAACAGATGACTTGTAAACCAATCCTCAAATATGCCCAAATCAATCCAGCCATTTTTACTTCGATTGTACCTAGCACCTGGAGGTCCATTTTCTGTCCAGGTTGACCAAAGATGTTCGGCCTTATAGATTATATAAGGAGGAATCGAAGCCCCGGCTGCATTACCCCAAAACATGACCGATATATTACTTTTAGTAGAATTGATTACCCTTTCGGGATACTTGCAGCCTCTGCGACAAATAATCTTTTTTCTTCCTGGGTCGTCAGACATAGCTGTTTCATCGTAGTTGTATACGTTTTGCAGTGGAATACCTTTAATTGCCTGACTTAAATTGTCCATATATTCGTTGAGGATGTCTTGATCGATAGAAGCTCGAACTCTTTTTGTGTTGCTAGCTAATCGAACAGATAGTTGAGGATGTCGAATCAAAAAAATGACTTTACCCAATCCCTTCCTGGGAGGTTGTTATTAAACACGTTAACAGATCTACCATGCAGTTCTAAATACGATTTTACAATAACTATGAGGTCGAGTTCATCGACAGGAAATCCAAATTCACAAATTTTATCCAAATGAACTTGCAAATGCTCTCTCCTCTACCCTCTGTGAAAACTTTAGGATGGCCGGGACTGTTTGCTGTTCCACTTTTTAGTCTACGTTTTATAGTTGATCTACTAATTTTGAAATAAACTTCTGCATCCCTTTGTGACATTTCACCAGATCTGATTGCGTTTAGGCATTCCTCCAATCGTTCACAAGAGAAGTCTTTGTACTTACGGCTTCCAGGAAGTCTTTTGTACTTGGATGGCATGGTTAGTCAAACCTGAAGAAAAGGAAATAGTTAGTTTAATATAATGCCTATATTCCTTAAAAAAACGTAATAAACTATAAAAGTTTGTAATTCCTTGTTTTAGAGTTAATAAATGAAGGGAAAAAAGTTTTGTAAGGGTTATTTGGTCCCACTCCAATGATGGGTTCATGTAACCCTAGAATTTGGACACCAGCTTACTGTCACTGATTATGTTATAAATAACTTAAATAACTATTGATGATGACAATATTTGGCTGAAATTATATTAGTAAGGGATTTGACAATAAAAAAATGCACTTACCTGATTTCAATTGTGAATTGTATCCTTCGAAAGCATAAAAGTTGTCAGGTGGAAAATTCTGTGCACCTTGCTAGGCAACAACATAACCTCAAGTAAACAAATGAAGTAGCTAAGATAACCATATGGATAAAGCTAGAGTCTTCAGAGCGCTTCTCCCTAGCGGGGAAAAAAGGAACTACGTGCATCTCCTTAACAAATAAGTACCCGAACCAGATTATATCATTTTATCGTTATGGGCTCAAGTTACCCCCTAGGGTCCAAGAAATCCTGAGTAACGGTACATATTTATGCTCCCTTTTTAATTAATAAATTACATTAGATATTGTTGGTACCCTTTGAAACCTGATTATCAAATTTCATTTAAATCCACTGCATTAAGTGCATATTTATGTTCTCCCCTCCCCCAATAAAACATTACATACACTGAGTCGTTCTCCGGTGTATATTTATACCTCCCCCAAACTTCACAAATTAAAAAAAATTTATTCTGTTAGTGCCCTTTGAAAATGTTAGAATGTGTGTAAGAAACTTGATTAATTAATTTTATGTTTATTTATCCATTTACGTGGTACAATTTTATGTTCCATTTGTTGCATTTCTCTAACATATTCCTAATAATATATAAGTGATCTGATCTTCCAGCATGGAACCCACATTGATAATCTCCCATGACTTCTACTGTTATCATTAATCTTTTCACTATTGCCAATCTCTGCCTATACTTCACCCTCACTAATTTATGATCACTGCCTATATCCGTCCCTCTGCAGCTCCTCACATCTCCTATCATCACTTTTTTGTTGACTATCATTACATGATCTATTTGGTTTTTGTTCCTGCCATTGGAGAGGTCCAGGTTCCTAAGTGAATATGCTTGTGTCGGAAGGTTGTACTTGTTATTTTCTTATTCTAAGTCTTACTATTCTATATCCGTTATCATTAGTGGTGTGATAACTATAGTTTCTTACCGATCTCCCCGAGTCCTCATTCCCAATTTTGCCATTGTAATCAATCACCCAAGACAATTTTCACATCATATTTAGGAATCTTGTAGTATTTTTATAGCTATATATTTAAACTCTTCCTTCTCATCATTCTGATTTTTCTCCAAGAGGTATGTATGGTAAATTTCAGTTTTCCAAGAGACTGCTGAACAAATGCTTACCAAGCCCCATCGATCTCTCATTTTAATTAATATATAAAATTTGCAAATGGCTTTAGCTCATTGCTCATTTGCTTATTTCACTAGTATAGACTGTTTACTGTCGTAGATTGTCTTCATTTGGTATCACAATTATCAAATAAATATAGTTTATTCGAGAGATGGTTTTAGTCTGAAAAATATCGATATCAGGATATCAGGCACAATATATACAATCAGGCACAGGAGTAGTATACAATGATAATCCTGTTTATTTTACCTTATCAATTAATTTAAGTAACAACCTTGAAACAATGGTTTTTCTCTAGTTCCAATTAGGATTCATTATTTTACATATTAATATTTTCTGATTTCCTCTCCCATAACTCAAGGAAGTGTAACACAAATTAATAACATTACTTCCTACATGGATTTAGTGTTGTATATATTTATATTTTATTATTTTCTTTTCTCTAATATGAGAAATTTTCATTGTACATATTGTGTGAATGTATTTTTTTTTTCATCTATATTACTTATTGCCCCAAGTTTAGGGAGATTGTAATATTAATTCATTAAAACACTTACAACTAATAAAGCTTGGATCTTCCACTACAGAAAAGGGTCCATTGTCCATACAAATATATATACATACATATATATATATATATATATATATATATATATATATATATATATATATATATATATATATATATATATATATATATATATATATATATATATATATATATATATATATATATATATATATATATATATATACATATATATATATATATATATATATATATATATATATATATATATATATATATATATATATATATATATATATATATATATATATATATATATATATATATATATATATATATATAGCTAAATAAAAGGTTCGCGGGACTGAGTTTTTAAAAAGAGATTTTATTGAGAAGTACATACATTATATCAAGAAAAACACAATTTAAAAAACTTAATACAAAACTTCGTGTTGAACATCTGTGAATCCTACGCGTGACTGTAGCAGAATGTCACCGAGGCCAGGTGGAGGTGGCCTTTTATACGGTTATCTAGGAGAGGGGATATCGTACATTTGTTTATTATCCCTAATACCATTGGGTTTCCATAACTATATATATATATATATATATATATATATATATATATATATATATATATATATATATATATATTATTGCTAGCAAGATCACTGTCTTTGAACGACTACATTCTTGAAAAGACGTTATATAAGGTTATATAATATTAGTTTTTTTTTTCACCTTTTAGAGGTGCCTGTGAAGTCGACATTGAACTTTAAGATGATGATGTTGAGGGCTCCGACAACAAATGTGAATAGTACCTTTCCTACCTAGTGAATAGTACCTTTAAGCATATAAATTGGAAGTGTTCCATAGGATTTAATGGACTTGGAACAATGTAGGAAAATGTACACATTAGCTTTGTTAGATTCATTGAAATGAACCCACAATTCATTTCTTCTAATTATTTTTGGCATAATCGCAGTTTTCTTTTATTTAAACTTATTTCATAAGGTTTCGTTACTTGCTTTTTAAATATATATATTTGTATTTTGTATTTTTATAATATAGAGAAGACGATATATCGTAATGTACATATATCGATGTATTGTGGAAAAAAAAATCGTTCCGAAAACATCGGATTATCAATAAGCAGTGTTATATAATTACTAAGCAGTCAAAATAATTAATTACAATTTTTATGTTTTAATTGTTATTTAAATTACATTTAGTTTATACTTAAATGCTTGTTTACAGCACCCTTGTACAACTATTGTTAAAGGAGCCAGCTTGATAATGGGAGCTATTATTGAAGAAGGAGAGCCTGATGTGGCATCAAAAATGCAAGAATTGTCATTAAATGAAGGTGCTTTACCTCGTCATCTAATTTCATCTTTTTTCACTTCAAAATCTGACCAACATAGGCTAACACAGTGCAGATTATCTAGACATCTGGTATCACTTTGGCTTACAAACAATGATAATGGGATGAAATTAATGGAAAGAATTTTGGTAGGATTTGTTTCTTATCTTTTTTTTTTTAATTTTGATTCTATTTAATTTTAGTTGTATTTATTATACTCAATGAACAACAATTTAGAGTGCAGATCTTCAACCATTCTGATGAATAACTTTTGAGTCCTGATATATTGGCTTAAAAGCATTTAGGTAAATTTCATAAATTTTCTTTTGTAAAATTAATGTCCTTTGCATGGCCAAAACATTTAACAGAGTCCGAATTGGAATCTTTTACTTTAAAGTTTGAGGTACGTCCTTGTTTAAAACAGAGAGATTCTCATTCTCCGGTATTATTTAACTTAGCACTAGAATATGTCATTAGGATGGTAATGCTTACTGGAAAAGGATTAGGGATGGGTAATAAAATTCTGGTTCTTGGTTAAGCTGATGATTTGGTACTTTTGGGTGAAATTGAGAAAACTATCAAATTGAATGCAACTACGCTCATGAAAACCGGTAATGAAATCGGTCTAGTAATTAATACTGATAAAACGAAATATATGGTTAGTAGTAGAAACGGTGAAAATTTCGGTGATGTTGATATTTCCGGGATAAAGTTTAAGGCTCAAGTATCCCCTTCAGTGAAGCTTTGGAAATAGTAGAATTTATTTCCGGATTTTCTCCGAAATAGAATGTCTGATTTTTAATCTGTAAAATTCTTTGTGTATTTGATAAACATAAAATTCAAACTACAAAGCAATTTTTTGTATAAATTCTATAATTAGGAAAATAGAACATGAAAATAGGTGTTAAAAATAATTTTTTTTAAATATGAGATTATAAGACACTTGGAGAAACGTTTAATGAAATGAATGACACATTACAACTAATTATAGCATGCATATTGTGATCTTAAAGGGAAAAAAATACGAATTTTGTTAACAAGCTCAAGAATTGGGTCACCGACTGAAGTGGTCTCTTCCTTCCTGAAATGACTACCATATCAAGGAAAAATGAAATTCATGAGGAAATAAGGACAAGGGATCCGATAAGGGAAACTATTAGTCCGATCCGAAATTTCTTTTTTTCATGTAGAAGCTGGTTAAATTTACTATCAAACATCATATATGATATTTTGATCAAGTCCCATAAAATACCCATGCCAGCGCACTAAAAACCGTGTACTGTTGTGAAATCCAAACCTTTTAGGTACAATTTTCGCTATAACTCAGAAAATATTTGTCTAATCCTAAATGTATCTTTTTCATCTCAAAGTCAAAGCTGGTTAAATTTACTATTGGATTCTATATATGAAGTTTTGATTAAATTCCGTAAAATAATCACACCATCATGTTAAATGTGTATTTGATGGCAATATATGACAATTTTGACATGTTCAGTGGACTGGCGTGATCATTTTACGGGATTTAATCAAAACTTTGTATGTGGAATCCAATAGTAAGTTCAATCAGCTTTGATTTGAAAAAAAAAAAATATCTGGGATCAGACAAAGATTTTCGGAGTTATAGCAAAAAGCATGCCAAAAAAGCTTAGATTTCACAACAGTACTTGGTTTTTAGCATGCTGTTATGAGTATTTACGAAATTTAATCAAATTTGAGTATGTATGATTCTATAGTAAATTTAACCAACTTTGAGATGAAAAAAAGAAAGTTGGGATAGCTGAAATATTTTTGGAGTTATAGCCAAAAGGGTACCGACAGACATGTCATCACGGAGAAGTGCGACTTACCGCAAGTGAGGCAATATCTTCAATTTTTCCTTCTCCCACAGCTCTAAAACTATTGGTCTAAGAAAAAAGTTTAATTGAAAACACAAAATATGCTAAAAGTAACGGTTTTCGAGTTATTTGATCAAACTGCTTAGGACATACAATTTTCAACCATTTAACCTCCCTCCTCCCCCACCCAAACCTGACTTTATTTTGAGGAAGACTTTTTACCACATTTAGACAAAGGATGTTGAACAATTTCCAGCAGTAGACCTTTTAATTTTTGTGGTTATACATTCAAAGCTAATTTCCCTGTACTACTTATGAAATTTCCTTTTCATCAGTAATAATCTCCAGCTACATTCTTTGTATTTCTAACCTGTTTCACTTGTTATCTTTTGACTGTATTCCATAAATATTAGGTATTTATTCTCTTAGAAGTGCCTTTCCAATCTCATGCCATGATTTTTTATTTTTTTTTAACTTGTACTTACATTTCGCTGTTGATCATGCCAGTCAGTCTCATTCTTGTTTTTGATATAGGGTGTTTCAGGGTTAAGTAGCAAACTGAAAATTTGAACTTAGGACCTCAAAACTAGAAAAAAAATTCCTATGGAGGTATGTCTGTTGATTTTACAGCAAATGTACCTGTTTCTCTCTTGAAACATAGAGCTAAAGACAGACTTGTTTGGTAATCTATTTGGAAATCGCCTGGAATATTCATGACGAGCAGCATTAGCATTACCATCACAAAAACACCATATCGCCATATTCAGCATTAGTATAAATGGAAGGCATAATGATGAGTGTTCTGGGAAAGCCTCAAACAAACTGATAAATATCATTGAGAGTTCCCAATGCTAATTCCAAATAGTATTAATCCTTAAGGCAATAGTTTATCTACAGTTATAAAGACAAGGTCATGTTAATGGGTCTACAACTTTGCTCCAGCCGTTTTTTTTTTTAATTCTTAGAAATTATATTAAAAAAAAGTGGTATCTTATTTATGTTTCAAAGTATTTATCTTCATTAAGTAAAGCCTCCAGTTCATCATCTTCAAAAGTTTTTTCTCTGCCACCGCTATGCTGATCTTCAACAAAAAAATCACCGCTTTTAAAGCACTGGAACCACTCACGACACGTTCTTTCACTAATAGTATCATCACCATAAGTACTTGAAATAACCCGATGAGCCTCAGCGGCCGATTTTTTCATGTTGAAATGAAAAAGTAAAATCTCCCGCAAATGACGTGAATTCGGTTTATAAGTTGACATATTTAATTAAGTGTAACTATATGACGCAAACAAACATTAACTAATATCGATGTAAGGTTATGTTTATAGATGTCACAACTGATGGAAAACAACTGTGATTTATTTATTTAAACTACTACTGGCTACTAGCGCCATCTTTTGGAAAACGGCGGGAGCAAAGTTGTAGACCCATTAGTATTTTATTTAAATCCATCTCCTAAACAAGACATACCTTCATAGGAAATATTCTTGTTTCGAAGTCCTTAGTTTATATTTTCACTTTGGTCACTGCTGCTGTTGAAGAAAGATGCTGAGCCTGTCTTAATGCTCAAGGAAATCACTTAAAAATATTTAATGAACAAAGTAGTTGGGCAAATACAATGTTTTATTTATTTACTATGCCTAAATAATTCATAACAATGAAAATCTTTAGGTGCAAATATCTTCTAAAGAAAGTGTTTACGAACATACCTCCATCATAGCTTTAAAATTTTCCAATAGTTCAATCCATTGGTTCCAGTCTTTCCTCTCCAACCGTACTCAAGCAGTATCCATCCCTAATCGACCCTTATCCGACTTCCTACCTCTGTCTTCTGGAGTTGCCCAAGGTTCCAGCATTTTGCCTCTCCTCTTCAACTTCTACATTAATGATCTCCCCCTGTCAATTTTACATTGTTCCCATCACCTTTATGGGAACGGCTCCCAGATATATTTATCCTTCCCTCCTGCCAAATTATATGAAGCTTTTTCTAAGATTCAGGAAAACCTCGATAGAATCAGTGCTTGGGCCAACCTGCATAATTTAAAGTTAAATGCAGGAAAAACTTAAGCTATTATAATCGGTTCAAATCCCCTTCTCAGATCCATTACCGATTTTCCTACCCTAAATCTGAATAATCAACCTATCACCTTCTGTTCCTCCGCTAAAAACTTAGGAATCATTATTCACCAAAACCTTTCCTGGAAGCATCAAATAGCCCGAAAATCAATAGGAATCCTCAAATAATTTCATCATTCCCGCCATTTCCTTCCTCAATCCACACGAAAACTCCTAGTTTCCTCATTCATTTTTCCTCAGTTTGATTATGGGTGTGTGGTGTATGGGGGCCTCTCGATGGGTCTCCAGGACAGATTACAACGAATCATGAACAGTTTTATGAGGTTTGTTTTTGGAACCCCTAGACGTTCCCATGTTTCGCACCTTTACACTGCCTTGGAGAGGCTCTATCCATCCTCCCGTAGACAATATTTCCTGGGTACTTTCCTGTACCATGTCATTAATAACCATTGCCCACCCTACATCTATAACCTATTGAAATTCAAGTCTTCTGTCCACTTCCAACTCGCAACAAGATCACGTTCCTCTGACCTATATAAGTTTGCCTCAATAAGTATTCATTGTATAAATTTAAATTTGTTTTTGTTTTTGACATTTGTTTCCCTAACAATTGTTTTGTTTTTTTTCTCATATAAGTATAAATACATGCCTTTGTATAGATTAATAGGTGTGCACAGATATAGGTGTTTACATTTGGAAGAAGATGTGTGAATATATGTTTTTATGTATCTGTAAATATTTCATCTTATCAACATTCAAGTAGTTCTTAAATTTTTTCTATATATTTTTCGTTGCTATTCATTATTTTTATTTGTATTTTATTGATTTATTTTATATATTTCTTTACTTTGCTCGAACACATTGTAATTACCAGGTCCTGCAAATAGTGCTGTTGTTTTTTAATTCAATATTTTATATTTTTTTTAAACACCATGTAAATTCCTTTCTGCCTAATCCCATTTGTTATTATGTAAACAGTAATGTTTACTCTTCACAATAACAGTGGCAATCTTTAATTCTGTCCCTCTGTGTATTTTAAAAATTGCGGTCAATATGGTGAGCACTGAAATTAAAATTAGATCTGCTTTGCTCTATGAATTCAAACGCGGTTCAAAAGCGACAGAGGCCCCTCGTAATATTTGCCACGTCTTTGGCAAAAATAGTCTTAGTGAGCAAAAGGCACAATTTTGGATTTCAAAGTTTCGGGAGGGCGATGAATCGCTTGAAGACGGATATCGGTCTGGAAGACCAAAGGTGGTTGAACAAGCACAAGTGCGGGATATAATTGCAGCAAATCCATACCAAACATGTTCAGAAATTGCTGAACAGCTCAGCATTGCCGAATCTACAGCTTGGAACTACCTAAAAGAAATGGGAAAAGTAAAAAAGTTGGAAAATGGGTACCTCACAAACTATCGGATGTCAATAAACTGGTTCGGGTATCAACGACTTCTTCTTTATTGTCTCCATTAAAAATTGATCCATTTTTCGATCGAATTATTACTTGTGATGAAAAGTGGGTATTGCACAACAATTGAGACAATCATATCAATGGCTGAGTGCAGATGAGAAGCCAAAAACATTTCCAAAACCAGACCTCCACCCAAAAAAGATACTGTTGGAGGTTTTTTGGACTGGAAATGGGTTAGTTCACTATGAGCTCTTGAATCAAGGACAAATGATAACTGCCAAGTGTACTGTGAAATATTGGATTGCTGTCATGTCAAACTTAGAACTTTAGATCCCGGACTGGTGAACAGGAAAGGGCCACTGCTGCTTCAAGACAACGCTCAACCTCATATAGCAGAAGTGACCAGAGACAAATTGATGGAGCTAGGGTGGGAAACTTTGCCTCATCCACCTTATTCTCCTGATCTTTTGCCAACAGATTACCATCTTTTCCGGGCTTTAGATAATAGTCTAAGAAAAAAATGTTTTAACAATCGTCAGAGCTTAGAAATGGAGTTGGACAACTCTTTCCATAATAAAACAAAAGAATTTTAAAAAAAAGGAATTTGGGACCTGGCATCGTGTTGGTAGAAAACAACTAAATGTAATGGTGCATATTTTGATGAATAAAATGTTTGCATACTTCACAGCTGACTTTTTATAGCCCACTTGAAAAAAACGACAGGACTTTTTGGAGGACCTGGTATATAAACATTTAATTATTATATCATCATATTGTTATTATTATCATTATTTGTTTTCTCTCGCTGCTTTTTCTTATTTATATATTTATACCAAAAGTGCCATTTTCAATTGTATATACATATATTACCTTTTATACATATTATTATCTTTGTTTGAAATTAAGATAGCCAGATTATTATACAACATTATTATACATGTTTGTTATTCTTAGGGGACAATTATTATTATTTATTGGCACTACGTCCCAAGTTGAGACTTGGCCTGCTCCAACATCGACCGCCAGTTTTCCCGATCAAGTGCTACTGCCATCCAATTTCGGGTGCCAAGCAGAGTCCTGGCATCAGTAGCTACGGAATCTTCCCATCTAAGCTTTGGACAACCAACTCTTCTAGTTCCGTACACTCGCTCACTTAGCACCTTTGGAATTTCTTCAGGGTTCATCCTTATCACGTGACCGGCCCATCGTAATCTGGCTAGTTTAATTAACTGCACAATATCAACATCCTTATAAAGGTCCTTTAGCTCGTTATTTGTCCTTCCTCGCCAGGTTTGATTAACGCATACTGGTCCGAATATTCTTCGGAGAATTTTACTCTCAAACCTCAGGAGCGACAATTCAGTTGCTTTAGTCATTGTCCACATTTCTGAGCCATAGGTAAGGACTGGACGCATCAGCGTCTTATAAATTTTAAGCTTTGCAACCCTGGACAGAGCTCTGCTTCGGAAATATTTTTGCAGTGAGAAATAGCATCGGTTTGCTGAGAATATGCGTCTGTTTATTTCTTCTTCGATCCTATTTTGGGAATTGACTTGGGCCCCTAGGTATACAAATTCTCGTACCTTCTGGAATTTGTGAATCCCTATTTCAACATTTCCTTCTTGCTCCTGTTGTTGGTTTGATGTAATCATATACTTTGTCTTTTGGTTGTTCACTTTGAGTCCCATTCTTGCAGCCGTGACCTCTAGTGCTTCCAATGACGTAGTTATATCTCTCCATGTTCTACCCATAAGGTCTAAATCGTCGGCATATCCAAGAAGCTGAATAGATCTATTCAACAAGGTCCCTACTACCTGTATTCCTGCATTTCTCACAGCCTTTTCTAAGGCTATATTAAAAACAAGACAAGCCAGGCCATCACCCTGCCTGACACCAGTCTCTGTAGTGAACCCTCTAGACAAATCTCCACCAACTTTAACATAAGAGATATTGTTCTCCATTGTCATTTTCACTAGTCGAACAAGTTTACGTGGTATATTCATTTCTAACATGGCTCTATAAGCTTCCTGACGATTTATGGAGTCATAGGCCTGTTGGAAGTCTATGAAGACATGGAGTGTGGAGATCTGGTATTCTGCTGTCTTCTCCAGTAGTATCCGGAGGGTAAAGATCTGGTCAGAGGTTGACCTTCCTCTTCGGAATCCAGCTCGGTATTTTCCAATTTCCTTTTCAGCAAGAGGTAGCAGTCTGCCGTATAAGATAGTTGAAAGGATCTTGTAGGCGCATGGAAGTAGCGATATTGCAACAGTCCAGTGCGTTACCTTTTTTGTATATAGGGCAAATCATTGTTTTCTTCCATTCCATGGGCAGTCTTTCTTCTTTCCATATTTCAATTAATAGTTCCTGTAGTAGCTTAACCAATTCACAACCACCATGCTTTATAAGCTCTGCAGGAATTTCATCACAACCAGGCGCTTTATGATTTTTTAATTTATTTATAGCTTCCAGTAATTCTTCTTCATCTGGTGGCTCAATAAAGTCCTCATTGCTAGTTGTTTCCTGTGCGTCCCATCTCCCTTGTGGTTTCCCATTTCTATTGAGAAGATGGCTAAAATAGTCAACCCATCTGTCCTTGATCTCCTGCTGGTTGGTAATCAGGCTTCCATCTTCTGCTTTACAGGCTTTACTATAAGGATTAAAGGGCTTTCATCCCATGTTTACCTTTTGAAAGAAGTTTCTGCTATTCTTTTCACTAAAAGACTGTTCTACCTCTTTTAGCAGTTTATATTCCCAATGTCTTTTCTTCCTTCTATCAGTATGCTTTTCTTCTCTTCTGGCTAGTCTATAATCATCTACCGATCTACGTGTATGTCTTCTTCCATGGTCCTGTAAGCCTTATTCTTTCTCTCCGTTATTACTTACTTATGATCTTACTTTATGCTATTTTATGTTATTCTTAAGGGACTTTGTCCCAGAATAAAGTTTTCTTTCTATTCTATTCTATTCTACTTGACATTCCTCATCAAACCATCCCTTCTCCCTTTCAGGTTTCTTGGTTCCCAGAATCTCTTTCGCTGTGACAGACATTGCTTCCTTGCATGCTTCCTCCGTATTATCAATACTTTTGTTAACATTAATTTCTCTAATCTTCACATCTAGAGAACGAGCGAAATTTTCACTTACTTCAGGCTCCTTTAGTTTACTGATGTCAAATCTAGTTGTTCCACACCCATGCTGCACTTTAGTTTTTGAGATTCTACTTCTTATTTTACTAACAATTAGGTAGTGGTCTGAATCGGCATTTGCCCCTCGATATGCTCTGACATTCAGTAGAGAAGATCTGTGTCTGGCACTCATGAGGATATGGTCTATCTGGGATGTTGTTACTTGTCCAAGGGGTCCAAACTGTTCCTAAGTGAATTGATTTATAAGGAAAACATGTACCCCCAACAATTAGGTTCTTCGATGCTGCAAAATCCACAAGTTGTTTTCCATTCTGATTACAGACTTCATGCAGACTAAATTGGCCAATAGTAGGTTGGTATATCCCTTCCTTACCAACCTGGGCATTGAAATCACCGACCACAATCTTAACATCGTACCGAGGACATTAATTGTAGACCCTTTCTAATTGATCGTAGAATTCATCCTTAAGATCATCTTCTGATACCTCTGTTGGAGCATGAACACATATTAAGCTATAGTTGTGGAACTTTCCTTTTATCCGTAATGTGCATAGTCTAGGGTTAATTGGTTTAGATCCTATTACGGGTTGTGACATCTTCTTCCCAACAATAAATCCTGTGCCAAAAGTATGGAGGCGGTCATCACAGCTGTAATAAACAGTATATGTTCCTTTCTTGAAGGTACTCTGCCCTGTCCACCTGATTTCCTGATTGGCAGCTATGTCTATGGAATAGTTGTCAAGAGTGTTAAGAAGCACTTGAAGTGATCCAGGTCTGTAAAGGGATAAAATATTCCGCGAGGCAAGTGTGAAGTCCGTTTGACGTTTGCTGTGTTGTTTCCTGAGTTCCAGTCCTGCTAATCTTTGTGTTGCTTTCGTGATAAATAAGATTTAGGGAGAGTGGGTTTATCAGACCCACGTCCCCCGATTCAGGTGGAGGTGCTGCCTCCTAAACCTCCTGACCGGTTCCCCTTCCGGGGTGGCTTCCTAGGAAAGGAGACCCTAGGGTATGTACTGTTAGTGTCCTTAGTCTTTAGTGTAGGGGTGTTGTAGTGTGCTGATTTAGTGCACTATATGTGTGTCAGTGTGCTGTTCCCCCAACCTGGAGAGCTAGTGGCTGATTGCAGTCCAAAGACTGGGCGATGGGATCGCTACTTCCCTACGCCTTAGGGGACAATATGTTCCAGAATAAAGATTATTTTTTCATTTCATAGGAATTTTTTCTTGTTTTGAGGTCCTTAGTTCTAATTTTCAGTTTGGCTGCTTAAACCTGAAACACAATGTATATATATTATTTCCTTTCTCTCTTTGGACTACCTCTGCATTCAACCACCTTACTCTATTGGTAGAAGGAATAATTTTCTTTTTACCATAAACCTCAGTTGTAGCTCATTGAATACTCTTTTGACATCCTGTAAAATTGTTTTTAGTTTCTTTTTCTATTTATTTATTTCTTCAAGCTACCTACTTAGGACATCAAAAAATATTTGTTTCTTGCCTTTCTGTTGAAGAACTTCTACTGCAAATCTTTCATATGGTTTGAATCTCATCCTCCAAACAAGGTTGTGCTCCTACCTACACTGGTGTTTGTGGGGGAAACAAGTCCAGCTAGTGGACCTATTGTTTCATTTTTTTTAATCCTTGATGGGCATCAAGAGCTTGACACCCAGTCCTAATCAGAGTGGAAGTGTCAAGATTCCAAATGATTATTATGTTTTGTATTAGCATTCTAATGAGTTTGGTTGGATTGCTTCCAAATAGAACATGTTTCTCTCTTAACAATCAATTAATCATTCTATTACCTATTTAACTCAGTCAATAAAGGTTTTGTTTTGCAACAAATTAGGGGAAAGCTGAATTTTTGCATGGTGTCAGTACATAAAGTATACACTAAAAAAAAACACAAAGTCTGACCCCAACCAACTTCAGTGATAGGGGTCGGGACTTTGTGTCTTTTTTGTGTATACTTTATGTTCTAACACCCTGCAGAAATTCAGCTTTCCCCTAATTTGTTGTGACAAAGCTTATTTTTTTACCTTCATTGATTGGGCTAATATACCACTGATAAGTTAGGTTCCTTCTACTGCTGTGAAGCTTGCCACTGCCAATTTGTCTGAAGCTTTTTAAACAGTCTCTTGAAATTTTTTGTTTTTATTCATATGAAATTTATTCAATCTATCTTTTGAATATTTATGAATGTAAGTATATGTTAATGGTACTATATAGATGCTGAAGGTATGTTTTTAATATATATTCTACTAATTTTTATTTATTCTGAAGATCATAATTGTTATCAATATATTTTTAATTTTCAGCCGGCTGGTCTGTTGTGTTATTTAAATTCTAATGAAATTGCTCCAGTTTCTAATGAATTTGAGACGACAATTCGAGATAATTTAAAACTAGCACAAGATCATGCTAGTAAAAATCAGATATCTACCCAATTTTTATCAATTGACAAGAAAATGCAAATTATTGAGAAACATCTAGAGGTAATTAAATATTCTGAGATAATTTGTATTGCAATCATTGTTATTTGTTGTAATAAAAAGTTATAGAATTGTTTTGTCAATTGTTTATATTGCCATTGTTGAGGACTTAACAATGTATATTTATCAAAATAACTTTTATTTGAAAGCAGTTTATACATTACAAAAAAGTAATAGTGCTTTCATATAAATACAATCTTAAGTCTCTTGTTTACAAGACAAACTTGAAAATTAGTGGACAAGAAACACAACAAATGTTTTCATTCAGAGTATATAATTTGACCCGAGAGTTGCCCTGGGTACTCTCACATATCAGCACAGTGTTGCCACTACTGGATTCGCCTCCTTGTGAATGATACTTGAGAATTATCTTTTTTGAATGCTCTTATAGAAATTCTCCTGGGAGTCTGATGGGGCCAAACCAAGGATCACTGTAGGCAAATTTTCAGATAAGTTTTCATTGTTCATATGAAGTATGATTGTGGAATTCAGTGTTCTTTCCCTTTGTCTATCCATCCATTCGATTGCAGTGATTGCCTAGTAGCGACATAAGCTGATTAAATATATAGAATTTGTACTAACAGCCTTGGTTTTTAGTAATCTTTGCTGGCACACCAAATCGCCAGAACCAATGACAATAAAATGTTTTGGAGACAGTTTCTGTAGTTATATCCTGTAGGGGTATGGCTTCAATCCACTTGATATGACGATCATCGTGAGACATTGAATCTGGATTCCATTGAATCCATCTATTCTTCCCCCTCAATTGACGAAATGGTGGAATTCCTCACATCGAATCTTTGTACTGTCCTTAATCATCTTGCCCCTCTCAAAACCTCAATTATTCGACGACTACTAGCTCCATGGATTAACCCTTACATTAGGAATCTGATGAAGCAAAGAGATGCTGCCAGGAGACATTTTGGGCGTACTAGACATTCAGAAGATTATTCATTGTTTAAGCTTCTCAGAAACCTCACCCAGTCCTCTTTACACCATGCTAAAGCACAGTATTTTCAAAATATCCTATCCCAAGCTCCTGACCCTAAATCTATATAGAAAATTTTGAGAAAATTTGCAGTACCCAGTTCCACATCTGATAACAGGGTCATTTTCATAGTCTCAGCTAAAATTGAAAAAAAAAATTGGATTTTTAAAGTTGATTAAATTTTTATTATTTTTGAGTTTTATATTGTAATATACCTTCTATTTATGAAATTCCCAGGTGAGGCCAATTTTTTTTTCTATTTACCACTGTTTTGAAGTATTTTATAGAGCTTTTCATAAAAATGCTCTTGGCCGTTACTCTTTGTTTAAACATTTTTTTTCGTATTAAAAAAATATTAATGTCCTTAAATGGATAAAACTAAATAAATAAAATTTATTATTGATACATAAAAAATTAAAGTAATAAAAAAATTGTGATCAATTCTGGAAGAATTTTACAAAAAAAAAACAGTTTAGTTAAACTATTTTATTGAATGAGATTTAATTTTTAATATTTCTTTTTAAAGCATAACTCTAAGTGCATGTCCATACCGACCCTCAACTGAGTTACTATGTTAGAGAAATCACAGTTATCCTGAAGATGGAGCAATGTACTCCGAAACTTTTCTTCTTTTTTTTCCTTTTTTTATTTTTTTTCTTTATTTTTTTTTTTTTTTTTTTTTTTTTTTTACCTTGCCTTTTCAGGCATACGGCATACGGGGTTTTGACGGCAGCTGGTTCATCATATGGGTTTCAACATATACTCCAAAACATGTTGAAGAAAATAAAAGATAGATAGGAGTTATGCCTTAAAAAGAAATATTAAGGTTTAGTTTTTTTTTAAATCTACCCCCCCCCAAAAAAAAAAAAAAAAAAAAAAAAAAAAAATGAAAATTAAATCAGTGATGTTTCAACCTTATAAAAGTGTTGGTACATTAATATGTTACTTACAATTTGAAAAAAAAAAGTGTGACGGTCGTCAGGAACATCCCGTAATTTAATGTTTATTGCATCACCAGAGCCTTACCTAAACGGCTAGTTTGACTAATCAGTTGTGTACTTCTAACAATAATCAAATATGGAGTCCAGGAGCTTTTAAAAAATACGAATCATTTCAAAAACGCGTGACAGTCGTGAATAGAAAAAGTACAAGGAAGAAAACTTACCCTGGATGGATGAAAATCTTAGAAAATACACCAAAAAATGTCTGCCAAACACATCACTTATGAAAATAACCTCACGAATTACTCTGTAGATAGCTATAATTAGCACTAGCTTATTCTTGTAGAGAATATTGAAATAACTATTTAGTGTGACGGTCGTGAGGCCAAACCGAGGGACAAAAAGAAAACGGAATTTTCAGTTTCCCTTTATAGTTTAAAAATGTTTAAAAGCATGTTAATTTATTCTCCATTATATGGTCTCATACTCTAGAAAATAAAAACACAAGTTTTCTAAAAATAAATACTTAAATAACTTCCTTGAAATCTCACTTTATAGGTATGGACAAGTGAAAGTTAAGAGCTTATAAGCCTTTTTGTAGCTATAAAAAAATAACAAAAATATTTTTCGAAACTAGGCTGTATGCACCAACTTTAAGGGATCGATGTACGTTCATATTCACCAAAAATATTGATTTGGAAGTTTTAGTTCCATCTTAAGTCCAGCAGGACAGTGAAAAATCACTGCCATGAGAATGGCCCAACAATTATTCAGTCACTCCAGATGAACTTAATATTCTCTCTTTCCTGACCCCCATCCTAATGAACTCTCTGTAAACACCTTATCCTATTCTATTCCTCAAACCCCTTTTAATTCTAATAAATTTTATTTTCTTAATATTTCCCCTAATGACCTAATTGATTCAGTCTTTAAATCTCGTACCAATGACAACGGCTTGGATCAAATACCTATAAAAATAATAAAACTCTGCCTTCCTGTTATCTTACCTGCCCTTCTCCACATATATAATTTCTCCTTACAAAGCTCTATTTTCTCTACAGCTTGGAAAAAAGTCCTTGTCCGCCCATTGAATAAAGTTCCTTCTCCTTCTTGATATTCCCTCTTTAGACCTATAGTAATCCTATCAAATTTATCTAAACCATTAGAAAGATTAGCACATACCCATACCCAACTCACCTCCTTTCTTGACTGTAAAACCCTCCTTAATCCTTTCCAATCAGGAATCCGTCTCGGATAATCCACACAGTCTGCTTTGGTAAAAATTACTCAAGACCTTTATTTCTCCTTAGACCAACAGAATATTACGATCCTGATCCTTTTTGATTTTTCAAAAGCTTTTGATTCTGTTGACCATACAATCCTCCTCTCCTAACTCCTTAACCTCTCAATATCTAATAGTGCGTTAAGTTGGCTTCATTCCTTTTTATCCAACCGTTCCCAAACAGTGATTATACCTAGAAAACCTCACTCATCTTCACTACCACTCTCGCGAGGAGTCCCCCAGGGATCTTCTCTTTCACCTACCCTATTTTCTATTTATGTTAATGATTTACCAAATCGCATCCACTACACCCAATATCATCTTATGCTTACAACTTGCAAATATATTTATCCTTTCATCCTTCAAATATGCTAGAGGCAACTTGTAAGCTACAGAAAGACATAGATAGCATTAACCTTTGGGCAGTAGAGAACAAATTGAGTCTGAATCCAGAGAAAACAAAGCCTATCCTCATTGGGTCAAAACCTCACCTAAAAGCTCTTCCCTACTATCCACAGCTTTTCCTCAAAAACCGTCCAATTCGTTTCCAAAATTCCATTAATAATCTGGAAATAACTTTCGATCAACATCTTACTTAGAATAACCATTTCTCTCAAATCATGAGGAAATTATTTTTATTCTTAAGCAACATTTACATTAACGTGATTCATTACTATTAAGTATTCGACAACTTTTAGTATCATCACTCATTTTTACTAACTTTGACTATGGATGCATAGTATATGGAGGACTGTCTGATGAGCTCGAGATGAGATGTAAAAGAGTTTACTGTTTTATTAGATTTATTTTCGGGATCTCCAGACGTTCTCACATATCTCACAGGTATTCTGAAATTGGGTGGCTTTACCCCAGTTTCCAAAGTCAATACTTCCTAGGTGCACTCATATTTCAAACCTTGAAAACCAAAAACCTACCTATAACCGTGACCTCCTTACTCTGCACTCCTTCATTCACCTCTTAAATACTAGTACCCAACCCATCAACCTACACACTCCAGCGCATCCAACTGCATCCTTTGAGAAATCCTTTATTATCCATGCTTCCTCTTTGTGGAATTCATTGCCCATCTCAATTCAAAAAAGCTCCACTCTTACTTCCTTTGAACATCATTTATTTCTTTACCTCCTTAATTTTCAATCTTCCTAATCTTCGAGCTAATGTAAAATATGAATATTTATGTAATATAATGTAATGATTTTCTTCAATCATAAATTTTTAATAAAATAAATCAATAATTAATAATTATCTTATAACTTGTTTTGGGGCTCTGAAAATATTCTTGAGGAAATTATGACTGGAATATTAAATAACCTTTTTTGTATTATTACAGTTATTATTTATTCATACAAAATAACGTTTAAATTTTGCTCTTATTAAATGTACTTTTAACAGTCTATTACTTGAGAGCACCTACACACTTTCACTACACAGCCCTCTTCATTCCTTGTCTCAAAACCAACTGCCCCTTTTTCCTACTTTCCTCAAGGGCTGGACCTCCCCAGGTATTGAAAGTGTCCCTAATCCCTGGGCTCCTACCTGGTTTTGACCCTTACTTCCAACATTCACTCTTCCTCAACTTTAAATCCAAATATCATAACAATACATTGAAATAGTATACATAAGATGTATCCTTTTACAAGATGTCTCAGTTATTTTGTTACTCATAATTTAATTATTAATAATTTAATTATTAATAATTTTTATTTTAATTAATAATTAATTTTTATTATTATCTATTATTATTATTTATTATAATTAATTATCATAGCCAGACGATTGTCCTATGTACTGTAATCATATGTTATTCTTAGGGGACAAGTAGTCCCAGAATAAAGTTAATTTTCTTCTTTTTCTTCTTCTTCTAAGAGTATATGTTTAATAAATCTCTGTTTTTTCTTTTTTAGAATACGTTAGTGCATTGGGGAACTCGACTTGGTTTTGAAAAGAGGAGAGATAAAATGAAAGCAGCTCCTGTTGTTTTGCGTAAAAGTCGGAAAAGAATCAAGAGTACTTTGAATTGGAGTCTGTTTTATTACAATTTTAATAAAGATCATTCTCTACCTAATTTGATTTGGAATCATAAAGTAAGAGTTTCTTATTTATTTTTTGATAAATCCATGACTACTTCAACTATACTTAGATTTATTACTAATTAAAATTTATGGTGTATTATAAAGTAAATATATAATTATATATTTGTGTATATATATTATTTATTTATTTATTACTTCATAAAGTTATTAACTGTATGTTAATTTAAATGAAAAAATGTTTATTAGTATTTAAACTACTCTTTCCTCAGAATAATAATTAGGTACTAAACTTTTTGTCTTATATATTGGGCTCACTGATTTACATGATTGGGTTAATGATTAAACCCTATGGATTTTATTGGAGATAAGGACTTCAATGTATTTTTATCATTCACTTTGCTATACTTTATATTTTTTGCTTTTCGAGCTTGCTTGTTAATTTTGCATTGCATACATTTACAGGCTTCAGGCTGTCAAAGAAGATCATGTCAGGCTATAGTATTTGTTAAAAATGGTGCAAGCAGCGGTTAAATAAGAAATACCACTCTTTTACTTTCTGATTTTGTTTCTTATAAGAGTTATTAACCTTGTTCTAGTGGAGATGTTATTATTTATTTCAAGATAATGGAATTATACTCTTATGAATTAATGAATGATTTGCCACTTCTATAATATTTAGTTTATTAGAAAACCAGTTTCAAATGTAGACAAGACAATCATCTTAATTTTTTAAGGCTTAAGAGAGAAGGGTGCTCATAATTGTTGCAGTATTGTAGTTGGATTCAGACTCTGAGTCTACAAATGCTTAATTTACTTTTTGTATTTGGTTTTTCTCATCAATTATCTACTCTGCTGAATGGTTTTACATAGACCCATTTACCTACTAGGTTTCCCATGTAAATAGAATCGTTTTTTAAACAAATTTTGCTATTTCTTTTTTTACTTAATCTTCTAACTCTATAATTCTTGCCAGCAACTTCAATTTCGCTAGTAGGCCCCAATATAATTAGAACAGGCTTAGCATTTACTTTCTACATATTTTATTATTTCCACCAGTACCATTAGTATGTCATCCCTTGTCTGCATTAATGAGTCTGACCTCCTGAGCTTTCTCAGTGTGATCTTTATTCCAGGCTTTTCAAGCTGGTTATTACTTGGCTACTTCTTCTATGGTAACCTGCAGAACTACTTAACACCATTGATAAGTAAACCGGGAAGGTCTATTTCCTTCCGTTTTATTGTTGGTAATAAATTTACTAGACCTTTAATTATGGCATTTGGCTGGTTCTGGGAAAAAAATGAAGATCTGTGATCACTCTTTTCGACAGTAAAAAGTTCCTATATGAATTGCAAGGATATACTGGTATAGCAGGGCAACACTGAGTGTTGGAAGTGATGTGCATGGCAACACAAGTGTGAAGGCTATGGGTTATCAACTGGTTAATAACCAAAGAGACAATATCAAATTGGTTTGCCATTGATGAATTCACTGTATAAACATTTATATATTTATTTTTATTTTCCCATTATATTTATTTAAATGACTTTAATTTATAATTATTTGAAGATTAAATGCTATGGTAAATCCGTTAGGGGCCTCCAGCTGATATGTATAGTAATCATTATTGTTAATCCTTTTTCTCTTACTGTGTTCTTTACTTCTTTTGATTACTAATTTATTGACTAAGGCTTGTCTAAGGAAAAATATATCTGGATTGCGATTTTGTAAAAATTGAAAAAGGTGGATAATAAAGAAGTTCACATAAACTGTTTTGTTATATTTACCACTCCTCTAAACTATACATACTGTCTTTCAAACATTATCACTTTGTTTTAAACCAGCTTAATTAAGAGGGTTTTGTTTTTTTACTGTTTCCCAGCATACAATCTTCATGGCCCAAAGGCATTATACACTATCCAGGAATGTAAAGCTTGTTTCAGTAGCCCTTTCAAAACTCTCCATAATCTAAGGAATTGATTAAAAAAGTTTAGAACCAATAACATGCTTTTGTGGAAGAAAGAAAAATAGGCGTGCTAAAATACAACTCCATTCCTCTGTGGCTTCTTGGCTAGAATCATAGTAGCTCCAAAAGAGATTCATTGAATTTATAAAACTTATGGGTAAATGAAGAAAATTTAAATGATCTCTTAATTGAATAAAATGTAGACTAGAGGTTTTTAACTTGACTACTTTTTCTGAATTACTTGTGATTGATTAGAAACCCTTGTCTCATATATTTAGATAAGAGCATAGTTATATCATAGCATATCATCCGATCTACAAAATAAATATGCAAGATATATTTATAACAAAATATAAAAAGGAATAGAAATTATAGAAATATAGGTTAAAAACAGTCAATAAGATGAAGTACAATATAAAATACAAGTTAATGAAAATGTAAACTAATATAAAATGTAGCACAATGAAAAGAAAAGTTAATATAAAATAAATGTTAATGGTTAATGAAATGAAAAGTTAATATGAAATATAATTAATGAAAATTATAAATAATTATACTTATATTAAGATCAGAAAAAATAAATAAAATAATAGCAAATGACAATAATATAATTATATAAAGAGCGATGTTAAAAGAGGTGTTGGGTGGGATATGTCAGAAAAAAATTTAGGCAATGTTTGAAAATTAACAAACATATTTTATTTTATTTGCCGTTTCAGCCAAATCATTGATGACCATCACAAAGAAATGACAAATGAACAAATAAAAAAGAGAGAAAAGGAAAAATAATTATAAATAAAATGAAAACCAAAAATGAATAAATTGATAAAATGAAAAATAATGGAGTTGATAAACATTTGAAATGATCTGAAAAAATGTAGATAAATTATACAATGATAAATAAAATAAAATAGGGTTGACGAACAATATTAATTGTTGTATGTAAAGAGTTAATATTCAAAGGAGGTTAAAGTAAAATAAAATTTTAAAAATAAGATATAAGATGATTAAAAGAATAAATTATGATCAGAAGTGTAAATTAAAACAGAATAAAGAAATCACAATAACAGAATATAGTAATAACAAAAATGTACCAGATGGAAAATTGGAAAAAAATGTAATAAAAAATAAATAAATAAAAAACTAAAGAACTTGAATTAACAATAATTCCTCCAACATTTACAATTAACAATTAATTCCTCTTTTTTTCATTTGATATTTCTTTGTTTTAGCCCTGATGATGTCCATCAACCATTTAGCCGAATCGTTAGCAAACAAAATAAAATATGTTTATTTAATTTTAAACTTTGCCTAAAATTTTTTCTGAATGATCCCATCTAACATCTCTTCCAAATAACAATAATGGGTTTTATAAAACTCGAAATATGGATTACAAAACTCATAAATAAATAGCTTTTATTTTTATTTGCTTTATCATTATATAACCTACCTCTATTGAGTTTTTCTAATCTGAACGTAATTTTCATTTAATTTTAATTCTTTATTTTCATTGACTTGGTTTTTTATTTGTAAAAATTTTAGGTGGAGAGTAATGGTTTAATTTTTTTTTTTTTTATAGACACGTGAAGAACTTAAAAATGCATTGGAAAAAGAAGTGAGAGCTTTTGATTCAGACAGGGAAATATCACGTGGTAATTTAATTGCTTGGAACCATGCTGAATTTGAAGTACATTATCCGAGTTTAAAAGATCAGCTCTGTATTGATGGTTACTACATCAAAATTCTCCTGGATAAAGAACAGGCTCCTGATTCTTTAATATCAATTTCGTAAGAATTACTTTCTCATGATTATTGCTTAGAATAAGTTAATGTTAAAAATGCTTGAAAATAATGAAATTTCTTGGACAATATACCTTAAAATAGAAACTTCCAATCTCCCCTCCCATTATACTTTTTTTTTAAACATGAAGTAATCATAAATTTTCCAAACCAGTTCAAGTGTCAAAACAATCTCTGTTACCATTATAATTTTGTAACAATGATTGTGATATTTCTGTTATATTCTATTTCTCCTATGGATATAAAATTATAAACTACTCGAAAGTGGCTAAGAAACCACTAAAAAAAGGTAGAACAAAAAACATGTAATTATAATTTTGAAAATAAACAATAACTTTGTAATAAAAGGTTAAAATTCCAAAAAAAAAAAAAAAAAAAAAAAAAATGTATTATAAAAGGAATGGGTGACGAAACTCGTGAAACTCCTAACAAACTATGCAAAAAATTTATTCATTTATTTCCCCTAAAGTTTGTTTTTTTGACACATTTAATGGCTTTTGGATGTACTTAATATAGCCTCTTGCTCTAAACAGCTTCACAATGGTTTTGTTTGTTTAGTTTCATGGCGTACAACTGCATCGGTTATTAACGCCATATTTTCTTTCTTATTTTATAAGGAATTCTATTTTATTGCCAACTCATCTTTTATGTCAAATTTCTTTTAAGAAACCACTTAATTTCAGGAACTTGAATACTAATTCTGTTTTTCCATTGTTATCTCCCAAGATTATTGGAAGGTCTGTATTTAGACCTAAGCTATTTAGGCGCAATGTGAAAAAAGGGCATTCATGAAAAATATGTATTACTGTTACTATATTATTACAGTATTTGAACCTGGGCGGAGCCCCCCTTGTGAAAAGATAGGAGTGTGTCAATCTGGTGTGACCTATCCTGAGTCTCATTAGTACAACTTCTTCTCTATGACTTTGGCGGCTGGATGTATTCCAGGGTTTGACATATTTTTAAATCATTTTCAGTTTATTTGGAGGGCTTTCTTCCCACATAGACTGCCATCCATTATCGATTTCTTTCTCTAGGACTTTTCTCAGATCAGATAGAGTTAGTGCATTTTTAACCCGCCCCGGCAGTTCGAGATCCTCCCTTGCAGCTTAATTGGCCAGCTCGTTGCTCACAATACCCAAGTCGCTTGGTATCCATATAAACTTTACTGTTTTGCCTAAACATTTTAGTGTGGAATATGTAGGAGTGAATAACTGGGATTTTGGGATGTTCTGGGTACATACAATCTAGGCCTTTTAGTGAACTCAGTGAATCAGTGGCTATAATTATACTATTGTAAGCGAGGGTCATGCAAAAATGTAGTGCTGCTGCTATTGCGTTTATTTTGGCCGTGTAAATATTGGATAATTTATGCAGTTTTTTTTTGTGGGTGGAATCTTTAGTTACGAAAGAGGAAGATGCTGATTTGTCAGATTTTGAACCATCAGTGTAAATTATAAAGGATTCCGGTGTGTCATTAAGAACGCGGTAAAAGAGGTCTTTGAATTTGGATGGTTCAGTATTTTTTTTTTTTAGTATTTTGTGAGATCGAGAATTGTATTAAGATGCTGGTGGGTCCATGGTGGGATATCATTGTCGGATAGGCTAATTTTGATAGTTTTGAGGAAAGAGATAGCCGAGGAGATCCTTTCTGATAACAGAAGAGTTGAGTTTTGTTTCTGTCTAAAGGAAATGGAATATTTGGAATTAAAACTGTATTTGTAAGTTGGATGCCCTGTCTGTGAGTTTATTTTTGAAACGTAGGTTATAGCTAGTTTTAATCTTCTAAATAGAAGTGGTGATAATCCCGATTCAGAACACAAGCTAAGAATTGGGCTTGTACGAAATACCCCTGTAGTGATTCGAATTCCGGCATGATGGACAGTATCAAGCTTGGTAAGAACACGGAAACGGGCAGAACTGTAAATGAAGGAGCCATAGTCAATTTTGGAACGAATCAATGCTTGATATATTTTAAGTACGCTCATTCTGTCGGCACCCTATTTAGTATTGTTCAGAACACAGATAATGTTTAGTTTTTTAGTGGCGATAGTTTTTAGGTAAGATATTATGAAAGATAAGATAGAGTTCAGTTTTTTATCAAAAGTAACACCCAAAAATCTATGATGATTTGTGTATGGTATCGGAGAGTTTCCTAAAAACAGTTCGGGTCATGGCGGTGTATTGCGTTTTCAGCTGAAGTGGAGACATTTTGTTTTAACAGTTAAAAATTGAATACCAATAGTAGTTGACCAGTGTTTGATTCGGTTCAGTGTCTCTTGTAGTTTGAGTCAGATATCCTGAATACTTTCTGATTGATAAAATATTGCTAAATCATCGGCAAATAAAAGAGGCTTAACTCCTCTTGGCAGGTTAAGCCCTAAATCATTAACAGCAAGTAGAAAAAGTGTTGGGCTGAGCACACATCCTTGAGGAACTCCATTGTTCTGTCGGTGATATTGTGAATATTCGCATCCGATCCGTACTCTGAAGTGACAATTCCTTAGGAATTGTTTGATGAATGAAAACATTTGTCCCTGGATTCCTATCGATAATAATTTATGGAGTATGACTGTATGATTTATGTTGTTGAAGGCCTTTTGCATATCAAAGAAGACTGCAATCATTTGTTGACCACTTATAAATGCATATTGTGCTTCTGTATCTAAATTTAATAGATGATCTATTGTTGATCAGCCTTTTCGGAATCCCGATTGAAATGGTTGGATGAAATTATATTTTTCTAAAACCCACATTAACCTTTTATTAACCATTCGCTCCATCACTTTGCAGAGGCAACTTGTGAGAAATATTGGGCGGTAACTGGATGGGACGAGTTTTAGAAGTTAGTTTTAGTCTTTTCCAGTTTTAGAAATTGGAGTAACTATTGAATCCTTCCAGGCATTAGGTAATATGCCGGACTGCCAGATGTGATTATAGTAGTCCAGTAACCACTGTTTAGTATTTTTTCGGAGTTTTATTATCATATCATAATGGATATTGTCAGGACCGGGTGAGCTGCCTTTTACATTGTCTTCAGTTCCCATAAGTAAAAGTTATGTTATAGTAAGTTGTATCGGCTGTACTATTTTGGTGTTCAATTTTTTCAGAGTTTAGATTTAAATTATTATTGGGAGTTGGAATTAATTTTAAAGGATTTTTTTTTCGATTTTTGAGCATTTATTTAGAAAAATGGTACAATGTATATTATTCAAAGTATTGTCCATCGCTAGCGACGACTTTTTCCCATCTTTCTGGCAATTTACGGAGACCAGCTCGGAAGAAGGCTTCGTCTTTTGAGGCTATCCATGAATCCACCCATTTTTTGCAATCTTCATAAGAAGTGAACCGCTGGTCAGTCAGGTCGTGTGTCATGCTTCGAAACAAGTAGTAGTCAGAAGGAACAATGTCTGGAGAATACGGTGGGTGGGATAGGACCTCCCATTTCAGCGTTTCCAGGTATGTTTTGACCGGTTTAGCAACATGCGGCCGAGCGTTGTCATGTTGCAAGATTACCTTGTCGTGCCTTTCCCCAAATAGCGGCCGTTTTTTTCCTTCAGTGCACGGCTCAAACGCATCAACTGAGTTCGGTAGAGGTCTCCCGTGATCGTTTCATTCGGTTTCAGCAGCTCATAATAGACCACGCCCATCTGGTCCATTTTTCATCGCCAGTGACAATACGATGCAAAAAAAACTTTCTTTTTTGACGTTGGAGCAGTTGTTCACAGGTTAAAAATCGCCTCTCAACATCTCTCGGCTTCAATTCGTACAGAACCCAACGTCCTTGCTTATGAATCATTCCCATTGCTTTGATGCGTTTGCCGACTGTTGACAAGTCGACTCCCAATGACTCAGACAATTCTTGAAGGGTTTGACACGAGTCTTCATTGAGTAATGCCTCTTATTCTTCATCTTCAAACTTCTTCGGCTGGCCAGGGTGTTCCTTGGCACCCGTGTCAAAATCACCATTTTTAAACCTCCGAAACCAGTACTCACAAGTGGAAATCGATGGAGCATAGTCCCCATAAGCCTCGCAAACTAACCGATGGGCTTCAGCTGCTTTTTTCTTCAAATGAAAGCAGAAAAGCAAAGCTTCCCGCAAATTCGTCTCACTTGGCACAAAAGTTGACATGTTTAGAGAGGAAAAAATAATGTTGTTCACACTTCAGAGAAATGACACCTACTGAAAATCAAAGCTAAATGATGACGCTTCAACATGAATATAGCAACAAGTTGGCCCGATGGGATTAGAGACTAGTAATACCATCTCTTATCAATCCTTTAAAATTAATTCCAACTCCCAATATCTCTGGAATTGTATGTTTGCGAGTAGTGGTCGGCAAAGATATTTGGTACGTTTAATGGGTCATTAGATAGCAGCTCGTTGATTAAAATGGTAAAGCGAGATAAAGAACTTTTGGAGCTGATTTTTCGAATAAATCGTACTAGAGCTAGTGGAGGAATTTATGCCATTTACAAATTTCTTCCAAGATTCAGCTTTATGGTGGTTAAAGGTCATACGGCAGATGGCTTTTAATTATTCAATTAAATTATCAGAGGTCATGCATCTGTGAAATTTTTTGTAGGCCTTACGACGATTTTTAAGGGCTCGTTTGCATGCTTCATTAAACCATGGGACCGCAGGTCTTTTTGGGAAACATGATGTCATCGGTATAGCTGCTTGGGCTGCTTGAATGATAGAGTTAGTTATTGCTTGGCATCCTTCTTCGATACTCAGATCAGATGGCGAGTTTTCGGGTGGGGTTGCTAAGGACGTAAATTATAGCCAGTCAGCTTTGTCTAAGATCTATCTGGGTTTTACTTGGCGTGTTGGATTTAAAGTAAGGAATTTTATAAGAATTGGGAAATGGTCACTGCTATGTAGATCGAAAGTACAGTCCAGTCTAGGTTGTTGTAGAGTGTAGGGCTGCAAAGAGATAGATCGAGGGCAGAAAATGTCCCGTAGCTGGAACTGAGGAAGATAGGTTGTGTTTTATTTAATAGAAGTAAATAGGAAAATTCAATACAATTTTCTATTACTTTTCCACGCATGTTTAAATCTCGGGATCCTCATAGCGGACTATGACCATTGAGATCTCCGACAAAGAGCACAGGACGTGGCAGTTGGTTAAGAATATCAAGTAAATGATGGGTTTCTATAGTACAATCCTGTGGTAAGTATATATTACAAACGGAGAATGTGAAATTTAAGTGTATTTTAGCAGCTACAGCTTGGAGGTGGGTATTTATTGAAATCGGTTCTGAATATACTGATTCCTGAACAGCAAGAAGGACACCATGATTAGGATTAGGGCTATCTTTTTGATAAATTTTAAAATTTTTTACTGTTCTATTTTCATTATTTAAAAGATTGGTTTCCTGGAGAGCTATACAAAAGGGGTTTACATTTCTTATCAAAATTTTTAAATCATTAAAATGAGTCTTCAATCCGTTGCAATTCCATTGAAGTAAGGACATACGGGTATATTATTAGTTATGCAAAACAATTGTTTTTGCTTCAATTAGCGATATTTTATTGTTAATTTGTATACCTTTGATCTCTTTATGCATTTGGAATATATGAGAGGTGCAATCCAAAGCCTTATGAGAACCATCGCAATTTATACATTTAGGCTCTCTTTCGCATTTGTTTCCCTGAGTATGTTTAGCTTTTCCGCACTGTATACATACAGATTTTTTTTTACATTGGGCAGTTGGATGATTAAAACCCAAACAGTTGAAGCAGCGAAGGGGATTAGGGATATATGGCTGAACCGGAACAGTCTGGTACCCTACCTTAAATGTTTTTAGGGCAATAGGTGTTGGGAATGTAATTATATAATTGTGTGTTGCTGTTTTTTAAAATTTTAATTCTGATAATATCGATTATTTTTTTATTTAATTAATTTTTAATTTCTTCAATATCCAAGTATTGAAAGTCATATATTTTTATGATTCCCTTACTATAATTAAGAGAATTATGGGAGGGAGGATGACTTGTATTGGAAATTGTCCTCCAAAATCTTTATAGGAAAGGAGTATTTTAGATGGGTGCCCTTAAAGGTTTCGACCAATAGTGATCCGTCTCTCATTTTTTTAATATTTTTTACCTCCCCTACTAGGCCTGCGATAAATTTACTAATGAAAAAAGGAGAGACCTTGACAAAGCTCTCGTTGCCTTCTCTTTTAATTATTATGAGGGTTGGACTAATTTTTTGTCCTTCTTCTGGGGTCAGCCTGTCTGGTAATCTTTCATTTTTCCCCTAGGACGTTTTCTTTTAGCTCGAGGACTAATTGGGTCGTCTGGTTCTTCCATAATCAGAAGACCGATATAATCAGTTGTTGAATTTGAAAATATACAAAATTAAATAGTACTTATAATTCAAGGGAATAAAAATAGTAATAAAAATAAGTATAAATCTGAATATCACAAAAATATAGACGAAAAAAAGAAGAAAAAGAGAAAAAAGAAGATATACGAGGGTAAGTCAATAATTATCCGCAATATAGCTATATTTTTGTTTATGTTGGCAGTACTGTTCTTTTGTGTTGATGGCGCATGCTTTGTTTATTCGTTGTTATGTTTATGTTCGTATCAAGCTGGTAGGTTAGTTTTGTTATCGCTGTCGTGCTGTTAATAATGGCCGCTTCACTTTCTATTTGCACCAAAGAAGAGCAACGTTCAGTGATCCGTTTTTTGTGGTCGGAAGGTGTATCAGGGGCCGAAATTCATCGAAGACTTTTGGTACAGTACGGGAACAATTGTTTGCCACAACGGAGTGTCTATGAATGGATTGAAAAATTCAAAAATGGTCGCACAAGTGTTACGCAAAATGAAGGAGCTGGACGACCAGTTACCGCCATAAACGAGGAAAACATTGAGCGTTCACGTGAAATGATTCTCTCAGACAGACGGATAACTGTTGACGACGTGGCAAATCGTCTGCAAATTAGCCACGGTTCTGCCTACGAAATCATTTACAGCAGACTTGGGTTTCATAAAGTTTGTGCAAGATGGGTTCCAAAACAACTGACACAGTTGCATAAACAAACGCGCTTGGACGTGTGCACAAAACATTTGGATCGCTATGTTAACGAAGGGGACAACTTCTTAGACAGGATCGTTACTGGTGACGAAACATGGATCCATCATTACGAGCCGGAGAGTAAACGGCAGAGTATGGAATGGAAACATCCAAATTCGCCGTGCAAGAAAAATTCAAAACCCAACCGTCCGCAGGAAAAACTTATGCTTACGGTTTTTTGGGACTCACAAGGTCCATTACTGGAACATTATCAGGAAAGGGGCACAACAATAAACAGTGAACGTTACAGTGAGATGCTTACTGCTAAGCTGAAGCCTGCAATTCGAAGCAAACGCCGAGGACTGCTGTCAAAAGGCGTTGTGTTGTTGCACGACAATGCCCGTCCGCATACAGCTGCCCACACTGTAGAAACGCTTCAGAAACTCAATTTTGAAGTATTGAATCATCCTCCATATAGTCCCGATCTCGCTCCATCTGATTTTCACTTGTTTGGTCCACTCAAACAGGCAATTAGGGGCCGTCGATTTGCCTCGGACGAAGCATTGAAAGAAGCGGTGCATTCCTGGCTCGCATCTCAACCCAAAACCTTCTTCCATGAGGGCATCAGGAAACTTGAACAACGTTGGACCAAGTGCGTTGAAAAGCAAGGGGACTATGTCGAAAAATGATGTACTTGTAAGTTTCCTATTTCATTTCAATAAAATTTTATAACTATATTGCGGATAATTATTGACTTACCCTCGTATATAAAGGAATAGTTTTTTTATCTGTTTGTTATCCATCAGAGCTCTGGTAGATCCTTCCTCTTTGGAGTCCCAACAAACAATGCTTCAAAATGGTTTCTTATATTTAAAACTAAATCTACCCCATTTAGTGAAACATCAAACTATTTTTTTTTATCATTACCTGGATAATAGTGAAACTCCTGGTGGAATTTAAAAAATATAAAAGGATAAACATCACTCAGGTAATGTAATTATTTGTCTTCAAACTAATAATTACAAAAGTGATAAAAAAGCTTATATTAATAATAAAATAATAAAACTATAAATTAAGAATGATTTAAAAAAAAAATTAAAATTAAAATCAAATATTTTTTTCCTGATTTCGAGAAATTCGATTGTGGCTCTTCTGCAGAGAAGTCTTTACTGTCCTCCAGTTAGTCTCGTAGGCTCCCCTTGGCTCAATTGAGTCGATTATCTCTGGTGTATGGTGGTTTCTTGGGCCCATTCTCCTTTCAGATGTTTCATTTCTACACTTGCGTGTTTAAAATAAAAATAATAGTCCAAAATCACCATTTTTCTCTGACGAATCGGTCACCACAAGGCACACTCCCTTGTCCAGCACACTCTATCTCTCTGCTCTTGTCTTTTCTGGTCAAGCCCCTCTCAACACACAAATAGCTCCAGGCAGCCCCCCCTCTGCAAATTGTATTTATCACTTTTCACTGTATTTACAATAACTTACAAATAAATGAAATTTACATCCTGCTCACTTGAAACATTTTAACAAATGTTAATGATACAAGATAGTTCATATATTTTTGTTTTTTATTAATCTAATAAAACAATACAATAGTAATCATAAATAATGATCAATTAGTCAGGAAATCTGTCTATTCTTTTTCCTTTTCCCTAATCACCTATCCTTCTTTAATTTTTTTTTCTGCCTATTTTTTTTTTTTTTTAATTCAACAACCTCCTCTTCTCCTAATCAAAAAATAGAAAGGAAACGTCTTTTTTTTTTTCCGCTATCCAATAAAATTACCCTAATTATCTGCTGGACTCATTTTTATATCCTTCACATACCATTTTCCAACATCACGACCATCCATCTCCTGCAATTGATAAGTTTGAGAGCCAATCTGTGCTGCAATTTTACATTTTGTAAATGCCGGATCTAACTTACTACTGAAATGATTCGCCACATCGGAAAGAACATGGTTTCTCTTCCAAACAATATCTCCCGCTTTATGTTCTTGGGATCGTCTCCTTAGGTTGTAAGTTACGCTGCTCATGTTAGTCATGCTAGGATGCTCATGTCCTGATCTGGGTAGCTCGCGTCCAAAGTTCAGGTAAGCCATTGAATACCCAGTGACTTCATGTACTGCTGTCCGGAGAGCAAACGAGAATTTGCATAAATTTCTATCTCAAGAACGCTGGCTATTTTTCACGAAAGATGAAACCACAGCCTTCATAACACGATTGGTCCTTTCAATAGGATTGGCTTACAATAGTACAGCGTATACCAAATTTTTATTCCATAATCTGCTGCCATTTGTTGAAATTTTTTACTCTTGTACTGTCTGCTGTTATTGCATATTACTACTTGAGGGGCACCAAATACTCTCTCGAAAATCTCAGCTACTTTTTTAGCTGTAGCTGACCATAATGGTTCAAACAGACAATATTTCATGAAGAGATCCAAGAAACCAACAATAAACCTATTGTTTATTAGGAGGAAAGATAGGAAGACATAGGTAAAAGGCCCATGATGTCAGCAGCAACTATTTGCCATGGTCCTGTTGGGGAGGCATCTGTTTGTAAAAAGAATGGCTTATTGAAGTCTGGACAAGTTAATATTGGAGCACTCACTAATTTTTCTTTTAAAAAGTTCATTGCCTGTTCCTGCTCTGGTCCCCATTTAAATTTTACACTTTTCTTCCTAACCCTCATGGTTTTATATAGTTTGGATTAGGAAAAGCATACTGTAGATAAAAGGATATCTAACAGCTGGTAAGCAAATATTCATTGAAATGTTCTACCTTGGAATAGGTTGGAAGTCCTAGGATTGTATACACCAGGCAATAAATAAGTTTTCAACCAACGTTTCCTGACATGAATAAGATCACTAAAGTTAACAGGTTTTTTTTGTTCAATGTTTGGCTCATATTTTCATTTTTCATTTTTCAGAAAAAAAGTTTTAAAATTTACATAAAAATTATTGCATACAAAAATTGGCACCATTATTTATGGCACTACGGTCCACCAAAGTTGACTATTATTTTTAAAAACAGAATTTTTACAAAACAAAAACTTAAGTTCTTCCATTGTATCTCTAAGCTAGGAGTTAATGTGAGATGATATTTTCTGTACGAAGTCCCAAGAAAGATTATGAGGACAGCAAGCTGGGACGCTGGTTTGTTGGGTATACCAAAGTATATTTACATTTTTGCACTTAATGTCTGTTAAATACAACAAAATATACGAATTTCACTAAGTTTATTACATATAAAAAATAAATAATACATACATATAAAAATTCATATTATATTCTGTAGGTATTAAATAAAGAAAAAAAAAAAAAAGAGAGAAAAACAACATTGAATGTTACTGAAAACTAAGCAACTTAGTTCCATAATTTTAAGCAATTTCTTATTCCTATTGCACACTAATGCATTAGATTACTCCAGAAAAAAGAAGCCAGAATATCTTCGACCTTAAAAATTTCAAAGAAAGTATACTATCTCTTGATATTTATGAAGATTCCAGCTAAATCGGAGGAATAGTACCAACGTATTTGTGTCTATTTGATTACTCTTCACTTTTAATTCTTATTTTCACATATAGTAATTACTGAATTAAAATATTTATGATACATGTAAAAAAAATTGTTTTAGGAATATTTTAATTTATATTATGGTATTCACTTGCAAAATCAATGAATATTTATTTTTAATTATAAATATATTTTCTTTTTGGGTTATTAATTATTAATGTTTTATTATTTTTCCAGTATAAGCTTTATTAAGAATGTTTAAAAGTCTACTGGTATTCTAACAATGCTTTGAAAGCTTCATTGTTTACAAAATAATAAATTACTATTTTGTACAATTTCTACCACCTTATTTCATGAAAGAGATATATTTTATGTTCTAAAATGTATTTTAAATTTAGTTTACCCTTTATTACATAAGGACATTAAATTAGGTGAGTGGAGGGTAAGGTCATGAACCCCTTAACCTTCCTCCACTACCCAGGAGATGCTAACTGATCTGCCGGTTATTATTTAACTGTATTTCTCATATTATTTCCCAAAAACCTGTGGAGCTGTTCAAAGAACAGAAGAGTGGATTTACTTTTTTCTAAAAAAAAAAATATTAATAAAACTGAATTTAGGGAGAAAAACAGTGAAGAAGTTTTCTGCAATTTGTTAGGAGAACCCCAGGTTTTCTTAATTTTTTTTCTCTATGATAAATTTTGTGAAGCGTTATAACTGGGAAATCATTATAGACAGAAGCATTATAGCAAAGTTTTACTTGTAAAACTTAGTTTACTCTGCAGTGACTTAAGAACATCATAAATTTGCTAGTTTAAACCTTGAACCATTGGTTTAATTAGACCATTATATTAATTTATTTTAATAAAAGTTTTTGTAACTATACAAATTACTGGTTTAATCATAAAATTAAGATCTCTTATTTTTTATTAATAAATAAAAAAAAATATTTCCTATGATCATTACATAAATATTTAAAACATTTTAGATCTTTGGAAGTACTCTAGATTGGAAAATTTGAGACTAATTTAATGAAAGAATGTAAATGAATTTTGCTTAGGGACATTATTATAGCTATTTAAATATTTGTTGTTTTAGAAATTATTATAATATTGTTGCCTGTTTTTATTGAATACCGTAAAACGGCCTGACTTTGCACCAGTGAGTTAACTTTGCACCAAGTTCACTAAAAAGTTTCAGTTGAAGAAAAAGTCTTTTGCTGTAAAATGAGGGATATTTTATATTTCTTACTTACTTATTACAACACTGATTGGATCTAAGGAATTTTCATGCTGATCCTAGTTGCCTCCCATGTTTTATAACTGTTAGTTTATTGTAGTGTTTCAACAAGTGTGATTCCTTTGTGGGATAAAGTCGTGCTTTCAACGACTAAATATTTCTCAAATCTATTTAGTTATGCATTCATTTTATTCTATAATTATTTTAATTAAAATGTATGATATTCATTTAAAATATTTACCAAAAGTCATGGTATTTGAAAATAAAATGGAATCTCATTTTTGATATGAATTAGGAATAACTTTGCTCCAAGTATATTTGGGCGTAAAGTGATCTCCCTGTGGGAAGAAGTCTTAGGCAGCATTGCTCCTCCTAAACCAAACAATAAACAAGAATATTTTGAAGTTAAGGAGTAATTAGGCCGGTTAAAATCCAAAATATTTGGGATAACATTTTGCTTCTTGTTAATAATGTTTTTGTCATCTGTGTGCTAGTATATTGATGAATTTTGCTAGAATTTTCCCTAGTTATAGCTTTAAATTTTTTCAAGTCCTAGTGTCCGTTTTTATATTTTAACAATTTTTGTCTAAACATTGCAGATTGCATTTTTCCGAAACTATTTCTCTAAGAATCTGTGTGTAGTTTATTTTATAGGTATCGTTTTGTTCCTTTTTTACCAAAATTATAGTTGTTTATGTTATTTAGGCATGTTTTAAGTTGTTATTTTGTTTCTATATTATATTTTGTTAGTATGTTCTAGTATTTTCTATCATTCCTCAATAAACCTGTAAAGATTGTGCAATTTTGTTTCTCATTTCAATGAAAACATTGTAATTTACAATCGTTTTCTTTAACAAAATCCTTATAAACAGACAAAAAAATCACTAGGCCAAACTCTAAACACTATCAAGAAATGGCTTAGCATCTCATAACTACTATCAAGCTTCTTTGTACCAGAATACGTTTCTAATACTTTTTTAATTGAAAACATATGGTGGTGCAAAGTCACGGGTATCCAGTTGACTTTGCACTAAACCTTAAAAACAACAAAATTAATTATAAGTTTTGTAAATTTTGCACTTCCAAGATTATGCGACGAATCTACAGCATTTTTAAGCTACCTATTCAAAGAAAAAACATTTTAATACATGCATTTTAAAAATTATTGATAGATAGTTAAAGAATGAAAAAAGTGGTGCAAAGTAACGCCGTTTTACGGTATATTAATTTGTTTTTATAGTGAATATCACTTGTTTATAATATAAAAATACCAATATTTTTTAAAAATTATAAAAAAAATATTGACTAGAATCTTAATTACTTCCATTACAATATTTGCTTTCTGATCAACTTCACATTTTTCTATTTATTGAGATATTTAAATTTTTCTTTTAGAGAGACATTTTTTTACAATCTTTACCACCGCTTTTTGTTGGGAACATCCTCAGATTTGAAGTGTATGTGTCTCCATGCACTAACTATTGTATATAGTCAGTTCTATACAAAAATTCAGTATTTTTCTGACACAAAATATCTTATTAATATGCTTCAAATGGTAAGTCCTTTTATCTATGTATTTCTTATATTGTTATTTATTGTATGCATCCATATTATCAATAATACATCCATTGTAAAATTATTACTCGAGGCAAACATATTTTATAATGATTATGTTTATAATTTGCATTACAAAACAAAAGGTTAAGAAAAATCTTTATATTTTGCTATTACTCTTTGAATTGCTGAAAAATAATTTCCTAATCATTTAATGATAACAATTTGATTAAAAGAAGAGATATGTCTAAAATGATGATGTTTTTGCATAATCATTAATCATTAAATATCAATATTTTGTAAATGAGTAATAAAACATCATATTCTAGCTATAGGTAGCATTTTTCTAAAATTTTAATCCTTTAACTCATTCACTGTGAATGATGTGAACGCTCATGTCACTCCTTGGTTCTAATCCAGGGCGAGTGAATCAGAAAAAATATAAGGTATTATGTCTCCCGCCATTGGCTAGAAAAATAGTCTACCGTGCCAGCAGTGAATGTGTTAATTTATGCATATATTAATTGTATAAATGTAATTTACATTTATTTGTTCTTTGAGTATTTATTTGGCATAACTCCTATTATATTTAACATTTGTAGCTACATGTTTCGGAAAACAATGCTCCATCATCAGGCTTCTAAATTTTTTTAAAAATACATTAATCTATAACATTATACCAATAGTTTTACAATTATTTACAAAATTTTTAGAAGCCTGATGATGGAGCATTGTTTCCGAACATGTAGCTACAAATGTTTAATATAATAGGAGCTTTTCCAAATTAAAAGTTAAATGATTATTATATCTCCTTCAGCATAAAAGGTTATAAAATTTATTTGTTCAGTTTTTATTGTAGTCATATCTTACTCTTATGCTTTTATTGTTCAGTCTGTTGTTTATAGTCTTTATATCATCATTTGTTGATGGTTCAGTGGATCTACATGAACCTCCATTCTTGGTATTACAAACTCACCTATTTGCTACTTTATCAAACTCCCACCAGATCTCTTCTTCTTCCATGTGGATCTCTTCCACAGGTCTCATCCCCTTCCCTATTTCCTATACTATACCATCCAATTCATCTCGTATCCAATCCTTGCAATCTAAAATCCTTAGGAAAATCCTCAATGCTCCTTACTTCATCACAAGCAAACTTATCCACAGAGATCCTCATGTACCTTACGTTTCTGACTTAGCTCAAACCAGATATCAATCCTTTCTTAGCAAACTCCTCAACCATTCAAATTCCTTAGTATCACAACTTGCTTTTCATTCCGTTCCAGATAACCCTTCAAGGCGCCTGAAAAGAAGATAGCTTCGGGACCTTCTAATATAGTACTTCATTATATAGGATCTTTATAAGTGCTACCAATGGGTAGTTTCTTTAAAAAGAAGTGACGTGTCATTTTTAGCATTACAATACAACCTCGCTTAATGGCGTAGTGAAGAGGAAGGGGCAAGGGGGGTAACATGCCCCGGGCGCTACTCACAAAGGGTCGCCAAATGGTCCGGAAAACAAAAAATTGCTGGATAATTTTTATTTTTATTATAATTGATTTCCGGAAAATATATTTTTAATTTAGTGCCAGTATAATGTAATAAATGTTATTTTGTAAATAAAAAGGAAACAAGGGGGGGGTGGGCGTTAAAAAGGTATTGTGCCCCGGGTGCGAGTTAAGCTCGCAACGCCAATGTCGGACCCCTCTATGTAGGATCTCTGGATAACCCAGATCAGTTCAGGAAAAATTAAAATTAGCTTTTTGTCATCCATCTAGATTGCCGAGCCTAGAACAGATGTTTGTTTATCATTAGACTGTTCGTAGAACTTGATGGATGCTCAGATGTTGACATTAATCATATTGAAAGTTAACAACGATGGAGGCTATGGTACTCTTATTGATGAACAAATTATTGCGACTTGTTGCGATAAAGATGCCGACAACAGGGAGGATACTGACGAAGAAAACACTGATAGTATCACAGTTATAAGCCATGCAGAAGCAGCTTCTCGTTTGGGTGAATTAATGGTTTATTTCGAGCAACAAGGAGAGACAACACTGGCCGAACTTTTCATGTTGAAAAGGATGCTTGAATGCACGGCAAGGAAACGGCATTCAAATCTGAAGCAGCTCAAATTAACAAAATTCTTTCAAAAAAATTAAACTGTATGTACTATATTTTAGTTTATCGTGATGTGGATTTTAAGTGTTTTTCCGCAATAAAAAAACTATTTTATAGTTTGTACATGTTCTTTATTTTTTCAACATTCTCGGTTTAACCCGGATTTTCCTTATGTCGGATCAGCCCTGGTCGGGGCTAGTCCGACAACGAGGTTGCACTGTATCATCAAATTTATTTGATGTATTATTTTTTATATTGTATACAGTCGTAAATTTCAATAAATAGATTTTTTTTAAAGACCTGAAGACCTACAAAGCAGGTTGAATTGTTTTCACTCCATATAAAGTTTTTTGAACTTGGATGTGTAGTTTATTAAACCTAACTGCATCTCAGACCATATTTTTCAACTTATGATAAGAATAGTTCATGTTTGGTATTTATTATGTTTTTTTATCTTATTAAATGTATATATTACATTAAATTTCAATAATTCATCACATTAACAACAATTCAAAAACTATATTCCCATACCACTTATTTTATTTTGCTATTTCGATACAGTCCACCAGAACCGTCTGGCAAAAGTAAATTTCAATTTAAGAGCCTACCCGCTGCAACAGCATTGTTATCATATCTGGTTCCCCTCTGAAATCCATCCTATATTATTCTATTCAAGAAGGCCATTCAGTTCTGTTCTTCTGTCAAACACCTCGGAGTTGTGTTTGATCAAACCCTTTTCTTGAAAGAAAACTGGCTGCCGAATTCCAGAACATACACGCAAAAGGATTACTGCTGTAATAAAAGCCTCTGTGTACTTCATTTTTTTATTTACTGCTGTATCATGTGTTCATTTATTCCTTGCGGTATTTATCAATACAAGATGCAGATCTTGGTGGTGATTAAGGTACTGCCCTTTATCTCATGGTGCAGTAAAAGGCAGAGTTCAGTCTCTATTTCAACCACTGAAGAAGAAATTATTGATGCCAACAATGCTGGCTATGCATGAAATGATTTGGTTTGAAAGGTTTCTACAAGAAATTACTAAGTTGAAAGAAGGTACACTCTATGTTAAAAGCAATGCTCCCATTAAGTTTGCAGAAAATTCAGTGTGGCACAAACTCACTAAACATGTATCAATTTACCACTTCTTCGTGATAGAAAAGGTTCAAGAGAGTGAACTTTAAATTCAGAGAGTGAATCCCATTATAAAGTCGTTGACATTCTAATAAAAAACCCTTGTTGAACCCTAGACTGAAGAAATTAAATCAAGGTTTGGGACTTTTTTGAAGTATATTTTATCAAATTTTCTAATTATTTATGAGTTAACGATGAAGGAAGGTGTTGAAGTATAAACGTCATTTATTGTAAATACATGTCTTCTATTTAATTTAATAACATTTTTATTAATTTTAATGTAAAAAGTATGTCTCAAAATTCAAGTCCAGTTATTTTAACTTTTTTTCTTTCTTTGTTTTTTGTATTGCAAGGTTATTATTGCCCTGTATAAATCGAAGGTTTGTCACTATGTCAATGCAAGTTACTCTTACTCTTGTTTCTCCCTGTGTCTTAATTGTATTAGAAAATTAACTTAATCACATAAGACATTCTCCTACCCCTCTGATAGCTGTATCCCTTTCCACAACACTGCTGCATTTGACAAATTTGTCATTGGTTGTGTTACATCCTTATGGAATTGTATACTCATATTTATTTACAACACTCCCTCCCTTACCACTTTTAAATCTCGTCTCGTTACCTATCCCTCAAATAATCCTCATTTACTTTTGTCCTGATTAATGTAAATTTTGGATATATTGTGCTGCTTTTAATTTTGTATATTATTTGTATCCATTTAATATTTTATATATATATATATATATATATATATATATATATATATATATATATATATATATAGCTAAATAAAAGGTTCGCGGGACTGAGTTTTTAAAAAGAGATTTTATTGAGAAGTACATACATTCTATCAAGCAAAAGCACAATTTATAGCCTAGTACAATAATAACTTCGTGTTGAACACCTGAACATCCCAACGGTGGCGGCAGAGTGTCACCGAGGCCAGGTGGAGGTGGCCTTTTATACGGTTATCTAGGAGAGGGGATATCGTACATTTGTTTATTATCCCTAATACCATTGGGTTTCCATAACTATATATATATATATATATATATATATATATATATATATATATATATATATATATATATATATATATATATACACATACATACATGCACATACATATACATATTGTCAGTTTTAATTATTGGAAAAAATATTAATTTAATTTATAGTTAGGATTCATGTTATGATATATGACCATGGCCAGTTTATATTTGTATTTTAAATTGTCCTTAGTGGGCATTTGTCCCAGAAAAAATAATTTTTTTTTTAAGGTGTCATTAAACTGGCTTGATCATCCAACTTAACTTTGTCTGTGATTAAATTTCTGAAAGATATCCCAATACCGTCGGCATTGTGACAAATTAAGTATCATTAAATCTATGTAAAAAATACAGTTTTTATGTTAGGGTGAAAAATCGAATCACTAATTAGCACAATACTAACAATCAGTATACAATATTCTATCTATCTAATGGTTTCAACAACCCTGACCTCCTCTATGAGCTTCCACCTTTCAACTCTCTCTGTGCTGCCTCTTTCCAGTACCTGACTCACAGCAGGTCTTTCATGTTTGCTGCTGCACCTTTCACCCATCTCAACTTAGGTCTGTCAACTCTTCTTGATTGGTGCAATGGCTCTTTAAAAATTCTTATTGCTATCTCAGATCTCTCTATGTGTTCTGCCTAGTTTAACCTTCCTAATTTTATTACACCAACAAAATAATAATAATAAGCCTTTTATTATGTTCATAACTCAACAAAATAAATCTTAAATTAAAATAAATACAATAAAAATAAATTTAACTTATTTACAAATAACTTCACAATTATTAACATATTTACAAATAAAATTCTTATGTGAGCTTGAACTTGGGCCTTCCCTCTGGGATAATAGGTCTAGACTTTCCCAGGTGACCAGCCTACTGGGAAATTGAGTTCGCGATCTTGATCCACTTACTTCTCTTTGCATGTATATCTGTCCCTTGCCATTCTCCACTATAGTGGTCCGGCCTTCTTCTTAAAGAAGTCACTCCATCTTTTCATCCGTCTTCCTCTTCGCCTTTTGTAGCAATAGGGTTTCCAGTCACATCCATTGACCACATTTTATCAATTTTTCTCTACATGTGCCCTGCCCATTCCCACTTTTGTTTCTTGATATGGTAGAACAGGTCCTTGAGACCAGTCTTCTCTCTGATGACACAATTTCTAACCTTCTCCTTCCTCTTTATCTTAGTCATACTTATTTCAATTGCTCTTTGCCAGCTTATTAGTTTTTTTTGTTTGGCCTTTCATTAGGGTCCAAGTTTGGCTACCAAAGGAGGCAGCAGGAAGTATACAGGTATCAAAAACTTTCTTTTTTATCTCTTTTGGGAAATCATTTTTCATTATTACTCTTAATGACCAGTACTTTTCTCATCTTATGCATGCTCTATCCACTTCCTTCCTTGATTTCTTTGTAAAAGAGACCTACTGCCCAAGGTATTTATAGTCCTCTACGTATTCTAAGCTATGATTCCCAACTTTGATATCTACCTCTTCCGTGTTCATCATTAGCTTTGTTTTATCAAAGTTTTCTTCTCTACACATCTCCAATAATGTTTTCATCATCATTATGAAGTATTTTGCAGTTCTTACTAACAAAACAATATCGTATGCAAATTGGAGATAGTTCAGCCATCTTCCGCTGATCTTTATGTCAACATTCTTCCAGTCAATATGCTAAAATACTGTTTCCAATACTAAGATAAACAGTATAGGTAACACTAAGATAAACACTCCTCTCCTAACAGCCAAAGTTTGGACCATTTCGTTCAGCAGCAATGAGTGCTTCCATATCCTTGTACAGCTGCATAACTATGCAAATATATTTGTAATCTATAGCTATCGCTTGTAGAGTCTCACAGATACTTCTATGGAAAATGCTGTCGAATGCTTTCTGGAAATCTACAAAACACAAATAAATAGTAAACCTGTATTCCTTCGCCTTTTAATGACCAGATTAATGGTCTGAATGTGGTCTGCCACAGAATATCTTTTTCTGAATCCAGTTTGATCTTCATTTATTAATTCCATTATTTTCCCTGTGAGACACTGCTTAAGGATAGAGACAAACACCTTCGAAACCCTCAAATAGAGAGACATAGGTCTGTAATTATCAATCTTATTTCTGCTGCCCATTTTATGAAGCAAAATGATCTTGGCTAACTTCCATTGGTGGGGAATTTCTTCTTGCGACATTATAAATTTAATTAAAATTATTATATTCAACATGTTCACATGAAAGAAAACAAACTTTACAGAACTAAATCGGATGAGATTTGTTGAGATTTGATGAGAAATCTAAATTTTGTTCATTTTGGCACGCTATGTGAAAGCAACATTTGGTACTAGCTTAGCAATATTTCCACATTAAATTTTAACTTCTTCTTTTGATTTATTCTTCATTTTTGTGCTCTCTAACCATGATATCTAGAGCAGTTTGCCTTTTCCACTCGCTCCCACCTTGGCAACGGTTGCAATTATTTGAAAAGAAGAAAATAATTTGTAAAATTGCCGCCTGTGATTTTTTTTCATCATGGTATATGCATTGTCTTATAACTTCTGGGGTACACCGCCAGACACTTGATTATCTCAGTTTAGATCAAGAATCCAAGCAATGATACATGGTACATGTTTTTTGAATAGCTATATATTTGCATTAGTATGTACAATCATTTAATAATAATAATAATGATATTATTATTATATAATAATGTGGCCAAAATTGTGCATCAGTCCTTAGCCCGGAAGTTGAACCTATTAGAGAAAGAATCATCATATTATAGGTATAAGCCTGATAGGTTGCTTCAAAATGGGCCTCTCAAGCTATATTGGGACGAGTCTATTCTGACGGACCACACTGTAAAACAGAACAAACCAGACATATTACTTATAGACCTAAAAGAGAAGACAGCACGGATAGTTGATATCGCCGTTCCTAACGACAACAATATGACTTCCACCGTTGGAGAGAAGTTACGAAAATATCAGGAACTGGCTGTTGAATTGAAGCAATTGTATTGCCTAGAAAAAGCAGTGGTGACGCCAATTGTAATATCTACAAACGGGCTGATCCCGACTTCAATTGTAGTTGAATTAATAGTTATTAATGAGTACTATAAAATAATTGTTACGTGAGTTTATAGACAGACAGTTACACTCTTGAAACTGAGTTAGTCTGAGTAAAAACTTGTACTATGTTAAAAAAAAAAAATTATTCAATAGATAAACAAGGATTTCTTTCCTGATTTAAAGAAAAATAAAAGTTGTAGGAAAATTTTTTTTACAACTAGAAGGGTCAAAAAACTAAGCTTAGTTTTAACATTTTTAGGAAATTGATCAAGATCGTCAAGGGTATTAGGGCAGCACTATGCTAGTAATAATTAGTTGTAACTCATGTGGGTGGCATTTTTCAGAGAGAGTACTGAATAAGTTTACTTTGGTGATCAAGGACCTACTCCATTGGTATTTTAAGTAATTTAAAAAGTTGGGTCTATTTAATATATATTTTCTTTATCATTTAACCTATTACTTAACTACCCATAAGTGGTAGGAGTGTGAGAGGTCAATTTTCAAAAATCTGTTTTGTCAAATGATCATGAAAATTTCATAATCCACATTTGTAAAACAGGAAAACTATATTTTTGTATAAATTATAGAATTTCAGGATTATTGGTATGTTTAAACCCAGAGCAGAGGACGGGACCATATGACTCCGTGGTGTAGTTTTGGATAGATACTTTTTTTATTGTCACCATTGAACTTGCTAATGAAGATATTTTGTCATTTACTTCTTAATTCCATTTCTTTACAGACATTTAGCCGAGTGGAACGTGATAGATTGTTGTTATTTTTGCAAAAGCTGACGTTTAATAAGGACAATGTAAAGGATATAATTGATTCAAATGGTATTCCTGCTTTGGTTGAATTAACAACTTTAGCACATCTGCATACAACAAGGTACTCATATTTTGGATGTTTAATATTTGTTATATAAGTATTTAAAAATAACTTTTTATTTATTTATTTATTTTTTTGTGAATAATCTTTGATCCCATATTCAGTAGTAATTCTATATCTGAGGGATGCTTAAGTCAAACCATAATTTTTATTTTTACCCAATATAATTAAATATGTTGAGTCAAAACAATTGTATATAAAAAGAATTTATTAAATGAACAACTTCTTTGAAAATAATTATTTCTTTCTGACTAGCAATAAAATTATCTTTAGTTACATAAGGTGGATAAATAAATGCTTTTTAACTAAAAGCATTTTAAAAAATGTACAGAATTACAGGGTTACATCATGTATGACAGAATTAACGATCTCTAAGAGGTTACTAGTCTTTTTATACAAAAAGAATCTATGAAAATATGAAATATAGTCTTTATGAAGGGAATAGTATACTCTGCCTAATTACCATAAGACTTCTGGGAGTCTTATATTAGTTTAATATCAGTGCTAGAGGGAGGGCAGAGTCTGAGGGACAACAGGTCACTAGACTTGCTGAGTAGATGGATTCCATTACATTTACGTCCATAGGCTGAGAATCATCAGTTCTGTGGCATAAACTTAACACCAAGCTTTATCATTTTCTATATCTACTAAGCTTTCATCAGTAAAAATCTTATTGTCTATATTAAGGGGTTTTATTATGCCTGACTTACTATTGAGAATTGACCTAATAGGGACAGATATAATATTATTCCCAGGTTTCAGTGCTATTTTATTACTAGTTTCTGTATTTTTATTCATGGTAAATGATAATTTTTTCTTATCACAAGCGTATTCTAAAATATTTGTTAATTTATTCACATCTTCGCTCAATAAACAAGTTTGTTCTTGTAGTTTGTAAATTTTCAGTTTGGTGCTGTCCATTATATTGTTGTTGGTTTTCATTATTGGGCTCTAAGTAATTCACTTCATAGGGAGGATTTAAGTTGAATTGGCATTGTGGTTGTACGCTTTTCCTTGAGACAGTATTTTGAGAATTCCATTTTGGGAAATTTTGTTGAAAAGGAGGTCTCTGGTTAAATTTTGGTTGAAATTGGGGTTTATATTGATTCAAATTATTAAATGGTCTTGACTGAAGTGCAGGATGCTGAATTCGAGGTGCTTGTTGTTGGTTATTATTAGATTTAAAATTTGGAATTTGCTAATTAGGTTTGAATTTTGGTACGTCATAATTGTTCATAACCTCTATACTACTGGTGTATTTTAATTGTTCCATAATAATACTGCAATCATTAATTAATTTGGAATGCGCCTCATTCAAATTTCGAATTTGTAGTACCTGTAAGTTCCTAAAGTAGGGTGAACACCTTGTATAAAAGTAAGGACTAGGGTTGTGTCTAATTGAATTAATAATTGGTTTAAAAGATCACTGTTAATTCCATCTAATTTATATTGAGTTACAATCATAGTTCGTTTTTCATCTAATTTGTTTACAAATTCGATAAGATGTTCGTGGCTTCGTGATTTCATGATTGTTACTTCTGCTATTAAGTCCGAAACAGTTCTATTATCAGCTAAATTTTTACGAAGGGTATTGATTATTTCTGCAACGCTTTCACAGTTGTTATTATTAACTACTACCTATGCCGGTCCTTCTTGATAACTCATTGCGGCTCTACAAATAAGCCAATGATTGTCAATATGTTCACTAATTTCTTCATTGCAATAAGTTGCTAATAAAGTTTCAAGTATGCTAATGAATTGTGGTAATTTATAACTATTTCCATCATATTTAGGGATATATTTCTATATTTCATAATGTACAGATTTGGAAAAAGGCATTTTGGATGATAATTGGGAAGGTTTTAAATAATGTGGTATTAGATATATGGAGTGTACTCACAGAAAATTGATCTCTTGGTTCCTCCGGGTTCTCCTTCAATGAAGATGATTTTTCTAGTCCTGAATCCTGTTCTTGGGTCCAACCTTTTATATTCTTCAGGTATCAGGGCTTCACCAGTTAAGGATTGAATCCTAAGTTCTTCAGATGTGAGAGATAGACCACACGAAAAAGTCAAATGGACTTACTCCTGGAGAACTTTTGATGATCTCTATCTCGAGCGCCAGTTACATAAGGTGGATAAATAAATGCTTTTTAACTAAAAGCATTTAATAAAATGTACAGAATTACAGGGTTACATCGTAAATGAAGGAATGAACAAGAGGTTACTAGTCTATTTATACAAAAAGAATCTTGAGTCAGCTTTTCCGGTGATAGCTCAGTGATTCCTGATGGTCTTCCTGTTAAGGTTACACAATTCGTTTGCATAACTTTTGACAATGTGGCTTATGTTTCACAATATATCTTGTTTTTTCCTTTTACACCAAAGGACCTATATAAAACAGGGTGTCCTCCACTCAGTAAATTCGGGAATATGTAGGGGATTTTGTGTTGTCGGGAATTCGCAGTAAAATTGTTTGGATTATTATTGCAAGAGTATTAATATATTGATACTCGGGAATTTCCAGAAACATTCTTGAAAAAGTAGGGAATTGTCTGAAATAACCAGTGAAGTGAGAGTTTTGCATCAATTTCAATGCAAGTGACAGTTTTAATTCTGAATGTTTGGTAAAATTCTAAATGATATTCCTAACTTAAGATTTGTACTGCTTTTGCTAAAAACAAATAACTAAATAAAAATAAATGGCCTAATTTGTCCAAAAATTCATACTAATTAAAATGAAAGATAGTTAAATTCACACCAAAGATAGAGACTTTTCGTAAGAAAGAAAAGTTATTGTTTATACTAGTGTAAAAAACACTAAAAATGCAGTGTTTATAATACTGAATTAAATATTATAAAGTAGTTTTTTTAATAATAGTTTAAAGTGGTGAGTTAATAATACCTTAAATATAATTTTCTACTGATTCTGATTCTCTGTAGAAATTTCTTCTGTTAATGATTCAAAGTAACTGACATTATGGTTTTTCTATATTGTATCACATTAAAATCTATGGCAATTTCTATCTTGACAACAATCCAAAATAAATTTAGATATGAGTCAGACTGGCCTGTCTGATACCTTCTATATATCTTCCCAATTAAAGTTTTATTTATTTTATCCATAAATACCTCTGATAAGTGTGGACTCAAAATATTCCTTTGCTTGACTCCACTATTAACGGTAAAAGGAGCAGATTCTATTCCATTAATTCTTATCACTCTTTAGGGGGTTGATTAATATAATGAAACAGTTTCTGTTTACTTCTTATTTTCCACCTTTTTCACGAACTACAAAATCACAATCAAGATATATTTTTCCTTGGATAAGCCTTGGTCGATAAATAAATAATTTAATGATCAAATGGGTAAAGAGGGGGGTGAGAGAAAAAAAAGGTTATCAAGAATAATAATGGTTATAGGTATGAGCTGGATTGAGGTACCTAATGGATTTGCTTCTGCATTGTATAAAAATGAAAATTACAAAAAAATTCCACCTAAAAATAATTATAAATGATAAAGTAATCTAACAAGGGGACGTTTGCAGTTGTAACTCACAGATTTGAATGCCGATTTGTGTGTGGGTAGTAGGGACCTATAATAATGCAAAACTAGAGTTATAGCTGCCAATGGGCATTAGGAACTGAGAAAAAAAATAAAATATGAAAATCACGTTTTATTTTTTTTCTCAGCTCAGTCAAGATAGAGAAATGATTCTTTCACGTTTAATTGAAGTTATGTAAGGTATTTGATATAAAAATACTTTCGTTATGCTCAAGACACCACCCGGCTTTAGGGTAAATCAGTGGAAACTTTTTTTTATGAAAAACTGACCTCAAATCTCGATTTAACACACCATAAAACCTTTATATGTGAAATTTTATCAAAATAAAAAAATATTGATTTTTTACCCCTTTCGAGGAGGTTAAAATTTTGAAGTTGAGATTTCATCAACATTTTCTACCGGCCATAACAACTGCTGTGTTCAACTGATTGCAATAGTAATAGCATCACTAGAATCAGCATACATTCTGTTTTTTATCCATGCCTATAACATTGGATTTACTCCCGATTTTAGTGGACTAAAACTGATGTGAATGAAAAAATCCAAGGTCAGCTATAACTTGAGATATTTCAATAAGGGGAAATCCTACAACCTCCGGATTTGGGCTAAACTATGCAGTTTTAAGGCTTCTAGATGACCTTAAAATTTTGTCTTAATCAGTTGCAAAATATGTGAGATAGCGCAAATTATTTACATTTTTTCAGAAATTGACAGCCCCTGTATGAAATATGTCATTTTAAAACGTTTTATTTATATAATATAGGTGAGGAAAATTTTGTAACTAAAAACTGATATTATTTTCAGATTCCTCATCTCAAAAAAACATGTAGAAACTTAATTTTGTCGAAATCAAAAATAATTTTTTTTACCTTTAAAATTGTGTAGGATTTTAGAAGGCCAGGTGATGCTATTACTATTGCAATCAGTTGAACACAGCAGTTGTTATGGCCGGTAGAAAATGTTGATGAAATCTCAACTTCAAAATTTTAACCTCCTCGAAAGGGGTAAAAAATCAATATTTTTTTATTTTGATAAAATTTCACATATAAAGGTTTTATGGTGTGTTAAATCGAGATTTGAGGTCAGTTTTTCATAAAAAAAAAGTTTCCACTGATTTACAGCGGATTTCCTTGGAATTTTGTCATTTTTTTAGAGTTTTTGAGCACCCTAAAGCCGGGTGGTGTCTTGAGCATAACGAAAGTATTTTTATATCAAATACCTTACATAACTTCAATTAAACGTGAAAGAATCATTTCTCTATCTTGACTGAGAGTTGAGAAAAAAAATAAAACGTGATTTTCATATTTTATTTTATTTTTTCGGTGTCTAATGCCCATTGGCGGCTATAACTCTAGTTTTGCTCTATTATAGGTCCCTACTACCCACACAAAAATCGGCATTCAAATCTGTGAGTTACAACTGCAAACGTCCCCTTGTAAGTAAAAATACAATGTTTATACAGTGATTGCAGTAGTGACAAATCCATTTCACATTGGTGATCATGACATACATTTTATTTACCATGACTGCTGTAAACCCATAACCTTCAACACTCAGTGTTACCTCGCTACAACTCCTTTGGAGTTTGTTTAAATGGATTTTATGTTAGTAATGAGGTCTTTTTCAACATTCTTTGATGCAAGAGGATTCTATATTTCTTGACACAGGACCACTTTGTAGGTAGCCTTATGGTCCAGGAAATAGTAGGAACATGTTATTGTCTCTGTCTCATGCTTTCCCATTATTATTCTTTGGTCAAAATTATGATTTTGAGTCTGTTTCTCAGGGCAGAAACATGCCTGTTCCTCCTCCAGTTGCTCCACCGCAAATCATCATAGACTTTTCTCCAGAATGTGTGTATTCTTTTTGTAGGCTACAGACAATAGACTGTAGGGCCCATAATCAGCATACTCTATTTAACTACCTTTTTTATGGATTAGAATTATGTCACTGTATTACCAATCTTTCAGGATTGTCTTTGTGTCCCATACCACATGGTGTGGTATGGTATGAAATGAGTGTTCTCTGGACTAGTGCAGCCATCCTATCGTGCTCATTATTGATTTGAGCAGTCTATAGTGTGCAAAATTAAAAATAAAGAATATAATAAGAACAAATAAAAGGTTATTTTATATACAGCAAATAGAATTGTGAGCTACACGGCGCACCCTTAAAATTCCAATAAAGATGAGTTTTAATATTTGTTCTTAAATATATCACTACACTGTACGATCAATAAGTTTAAGTTGAAGTTTTGGGCTAGTGTTTCAATGTCCATATCAAAAGGGTTTTGAAAAATCTTAATTTTTTTCGTAATGACATCAAAATCTGAGAAACGAGTATCAAAATTTATATTCAAAGCACTCAAAGCTGCGACTGTAAAAGCGACGGAAAACCGAGTTTCAGTAGTGTGGTTGAATATTTCACATTTTTTAAAATGTGTAAAACGCTTCTTACGCAATAGTGATTGAAATAGTAATATTTTCTGCTGTAACGATTTGATATAAATGTATATATCAGGGAGAAGCTGGTTTTCTTCTTGCAACCTCAAATTGAGTTTGTTTATATGTTTTGTTAAATCGACGTAGGTAGAATGCTAACTTCAACAGCCATTCACTATTTTGTAATTCAAATGCTTTTCATTAAAAAAAAATTCAATCACTCCTCGAAGTTCAAAGAAACGAATTACCTATATCCTCCTGTAACCACCAGACTGGCCACTGGCCAGACTGGTATTAAGAGAAAATAAGATGAGATGGAAAAAAAAGATAAATAGATTTGAAGAACATTAAAATCAATTTAATATGTACACTAGGAGAAATAATCTTGTATTGTATAATATGGATGGATGTGAAAAAGAGGGAGTGATAACATTAATAAAAAAAAAAAAAAAAAAAAATGTTTTTTCAAGAAAAATTGGAAATAAGTGTAAAATCTGAGGCAATTGACTCTTTAAAACATTTGGGAAGAAGTGAAAAGTGCCCGATATTGGTCAAATTTACTTCGAATCACATAAAATTATATATTCTAAAATAAAAAATAAAAAGTTGAAGGGTAGCAATTATGGTATATATGAAAACTTCCTGGAAGGTATTAGAAAAATAAGAAGGCAGCTCATACCATTTATGAAAGAAGAAAGGGAAAGGACATTAAACCGTTTATGAAATATAACAAACTCTTGAAAAACTCAAAATTGGTGATGAAATTTTAACTCTAGAAGAACTGAAAACAAAAATGGCAGCTGGGAAATTAAAAAAATCAGGAACGAAGAAGAAAGTAGTATATGAATAAATATATGAAATTTTGATTAAATCCTGTGAAATCCACGCCAGCATGCTAAATAGGTATGGTTAGGCAAAATATGTCAATTTTGATATTTTCAGCGGGCTGTAGTATTTCATGAGATTTAATCAATATGGTATTTGATAGAATATTTAACTAGCTTTGAGATGAAACAAAGAAATGTCGGATAGAACAAATAGTTTCGGAGTTATAGCGAGAAATGTGTCTTTAAAAAACGTGGATTTTACCACTGCACAGGGTTCTTAGCATGCTGGCATGGGTGCTTTATGGGACTTAATCAAAACTTCGGATCTGATAATAAATTTAACTAGCTTTGAGATGAAAAAAAGAAATTTTGGATCGAACTAATAGCTTCGGATTAATAGCTAAAAGAGTACCGGAATGAGTTTTCGCAAAGAAGTGTGACTTACCATGGCTTGGCCAACCTTTGAACACGTGTGGTGGCCAAACTCCTCTTGCTGAGAAAACTATTAGACCTACGGGCATCTTTTATGTATCAAATTAAAGCGGATTAAATTTCCTTTAAATAATTTTCCGATGGTGTTTTTGGAAACCAGTACTTATGTCAGTATAAGGCTGAAAACCTGACTCTAACAGAAAAATGTCAAATTTTGTATTTTGGAGAGCTGTATCTACAGAGCTGCGTTTAGGCTTAAATTGTCACTCATTTAGTGCTCTTTATTATTATAAATGATATAGCATGCATATCGTCAGCGATAATTGGTTATTTTATAGACTTTAAAGTATTAGCCATGCTATTCTCAGATCACATACCGCTTCAAATATTGTTTCAGTTAACATGCAATAATCAGGAACTTGATGCCATTCCACTGTCACTGAAATTGATTTGGACTAAAAAAGATGAAGCAGAATATTAAAACAAACTAGAAAAATATAGTATGATAAATAATAAAATTCCATTGCACAAAACTCAATTGATTACATAATTTATTTAAAAACTGGAATTGAACAATTATATATATACTTTGAATAATCATATAGCTTACATACCAAAAATATGTCATGAAAAAAAAGCTATTTTGGTATAAGAATTTGTTAACACACTGCCAAACATATAGTATAAAAGAACCAGAAAATATTTATATAAGTAATAAAAGTAGAGAAAGTCTCATAAATAATTTAAACTCAGATTTTGAAACTAAATAAATATTAATTGCCAAAAATTCAAAGTTCTGTAGAATGTACAAATATTTAAGCTATAATCTAGCGGAAAGACACATATCTGACCAACTTAAGCTTTACTTTAAAAGCAAAATTATGAAAACCAGAGGTGAAATGTTAACATTAAATTATAGAATAGAGAGAACAAGTTAAGAATTTAAATGTATTATATGTAAATTAGAATAAGTGTAGTGGAATAAGTATATGAAAGTTATCAATGCCGGAGTAATAAGAGTCACGTACACCTTTATAAATCGGGCAAGTATAAAGAATACGACCGAGGTCTTCATTAGTTTCCATTTTGCAAATCATACAGATGTCCTGTTGATTAATTTGAGTGATTTTATGTGGAGTGGTTATTTTTATTATATGTTTTCCTGTAGTTTTTAACTGTGCCACAATTCTAGTGAAAATCATGTTTAGCTGTATATTATTGTAAACAAGGATAAGTTTTACTTTTACTTATGAATACTATATCAGAACAGTTATTTCAGAACTTTTGTTTTCTTGCAGGATTTAATAAAAGTTTTTATTTAACAATTAATATATACCATTTACATGAATAGGTTATAATAAGAAAGTAATTTGCTTTTACGTTTTTATTTTTAGAAAAATATTATTATGAATATTAATTATAAAAAACTTAATAATAATGTTACTACCAATTTTTTTAACGTAAGCAGATGCATTGTTAAGTACTACTCTATTCTCTACCACTCAAAAAATAAATAATTTAGTGCTGTTTTCACTCTTTGTTGGTGGGTTCTCACTGTTGAAATTGTTAATAGAACAGATTTTTATCTTCAAATAAGATACTTGGTTATCACATTTTATGAAAATGGGATAGGCTAAAATTGATACTTTACCCCCACCTCAAAAAATAAAAAAATAAAAAATAAATAAATAAACTAAATCAGTTATCTACCCTTTGAATTCATTATTATATGTGTAAAAAATTTGATTATCAAATTTTTTGAAAATTTAATGTCATTCTTAAGTATAAATACCCTCTTCCCCATCCTAAAAATAATGATTTATTGGTGTAATATAGTTTATTGTAGTAATAAATAGGATGTAGATGATAATAAAAGATCACAATCAAATTGCTTAAATTTACTGTTCTGATGTTTTGTCTTACATTGCAAGCCTTTATCAGGGCTAGAAAACAAACACAAAAATGTATGACAGAAAATTAATTTAAAGAGATAAGTAATAAAGACAGACAGTATAAAAATAAAAATAATTAGACAAAAAAATTATAACAAAATTTGAATGAATGGATATATTTAATAAACAGTAATAAATTAATAAAGTACAACTAGTACCTGGTAAACAAAGAATAGTTGGATTGAAACATTTATACTAGTATATCATAAAAAGGCAGAAAATTTATTTTCTGTTATTTCGGCCGTGGATCGAATTCGAGGTCGGGAGACCCTCCTGGGGCATACCCAGCCTCTTAAAAAAGTGGGTACCCTTAAATGGTGAAAACACCTGGCGTTTGAACAGGAATTCTAGCCAAATCACCTCCTTTCACAACCGTTGGCTCAGAAACAGTACAGCCTACCCAAGCACTGAACCCGAGACCCTTCATGGGTTGTAAGTGGTACAAGTTTTTTTTTTATATCATAAAAAACCATTAGTAAGTGAAAAAACTTACTGAAATACAGGGTGCCCACTAACTTGGAATTCCTTGAAAACCGGGAATTATGCTTGAATTTTTGATCTGGGAAAGAAGAGTGAATCATACTTGAATTTTACGATTCACCTGGAATTTCATGATATCTTAAGATAATCAAAAAATGGGATTTATTTACTCATCGTCAATTTAAATGACAATGAAAATAATATATATTAAAACATTAAATGCACAAGAAATTAAATGAAGTCATTTTAATTTAAAATTTACAATCTCTTAAAACAAATGATGACCTGTCGTGGGAGATCAGAGATAATAAGTGGCATGTAGTTTCCAAGTCACTCACTGGGGCAGCCCTAGAAGTATGCTTTAAACATCGTTGTTTAGGATTTATATAGCTAAAATTGCAATGTCCACCACTTTTTGAGAAAATTCTGAAAATTTGAAAGCTTGTATCTCTGCCCTCATTTAAGCTACAGAGCTTATTTTCTGGTCGTATTGTGAAAAATTTAGTCTAGTTATATTTTTAAAATAATAAGTTATTCTTTAAAAATAATAAGGTTTTAAAAATTTATCATCCAAAAATTATTATTCTAATACTGTATTTATCATAAAAAAATATATCTTATAAAATCAATGAGAATCATGCAAGATATAAACAGACCACAAATTTCGTATTAAAATTCACCGATCACTATTTCACTCTGAAACAGTGAAAACAATATGAAGCCATAATTAATATGTGGTTTGACCAGATAGTTAAAAGATAAGTTGGAATAGTATTCATAAGTGAGTATAACAATATAGAGATAAAAGAGCTGTAGCTGGTTCAAATGGTAAGGAAAAGTTAGCATAAACAATCATCTTTAGACAATAAAAACTTGTTTGTTTGTTTGTTGGGGTTTATGGGCATAAAACCATATAGTTATCAATGCCTGTTTAATTTTATAGATATGTTTACTTCCACATAAAATTAGGGTCGGAATGGGTACCACGAACAGAGGCGTGAGCCACACCCGCCAAGTAGGAAATACGCTACGGCTTGCTTATCTATTTGTATACATATTTCCTTTTCTTTAATTAATATACAAAGCTAGTGGGATGTAGATAAAAACCATTTACATTTGTTCTACATGGAAAAGTTCAAATCCTCATGAGGTTCGGAACATAATTTGCCCAAGCAGTCATGTCGCATCCCCCACCAAGTAGGACCGATCCACTACAACCCCAGGAAGCACTCCCCCTGGCCCCAGCCACCACTGTTAAAGAGCTATTGCAATGCTGGCAGTTAGGTGGCGGCTTTTTTGTAATCATATGTCAATGGGATAACTTTGTTTATCCGATTTTCAATCTGGTCATAGCAACCTCGTCCCTGTGATTTAAACGATTTGATGTGACCCATGGCTTTACCACCTATTTAATTCCTTTCAGCTTGTTTGATGTGCTTTCATTCCACATGCATTACCTATTTTCAATTATTTTAATTAAATACTAGTAAAACTAACTGGCACAACAAATTGATGTAATTTTATTGTGTTATATATGACCAAACACCTCAACCATTTTTTTTTCTTAAATAATAATTTAAAGCTATTTTCACGCTTTAAAGTTTTAAGTAATAATTTAATGAGTAGATAATAAAATTTTATAGAATTTGGCTTTTAAGTAACATTTCCATAAATAAATAAAATAAAAACTTATATGTGTGTATATAAGTTTCTTCTGATGGTTACATTTTAACTCATCTGTAATAAAAAAAAAATTGATAAAGTTTAACTCCATTGTAGATAATATTGCCTCACTGATAAATATTAATCTTAATTCTTATATTACATTATTTTCTACAGAGCAACAGTCCCGACACAGACGAACGTGCTTGAGTTTAAACCAGATGAAAATAAAAATGATGATGAAAAGGAATGGCACTACCAAAATGTTGGGGACAGAAAGCATTCAGATGGTCAGGTTTCGTTCAAAGAGGTGAGACTAATGAAGATTTTAAGTGATTTTTTTTAAAATTTTATGTATCCTGATTCTATAAAAGGAATAGAAGTTTCAAATCTTAGATTCTTGTTATTATTCTCAAAATTAAATTTAAAAAATATATACATGATGTATTGAATGTTTTGGTTCTGGGTGAGCATTGAAAAAGGATGCCAGTCAGGACCTACACTCGCGGACAAAAAAACCGGCGCACCAACATTTTTACGTATAAAATGAATACAAAAAGGTAAACGATCAAACTTTTCTTACCTTTTTATCAGGAATATATTCTCCAAGAAAAATACACTTATAAAAACACAAATTCAATGGAAAAAGAAACCTTTAATCAAAAATAAAGAAAAAAGTTCACTTTTAGAAAAAAATAAACACACTTTTAAACAAAAAAAAAGCATTTATCCCTCGATATAAAAGTCTTTAATACCGAGTATTGCCTCCTCTTGCTCGGATGACATCCTGGATTCTTCTAGGCATACTTCTTATGAGGTTGGCAACACGGTCTTGAGGCATCAGATCCCATTCACGGACAAGAGCAGTCCTCAGCTCTTGGAGGTCCCTTGGTGGGTTTAGTTGTCGCCAAATCGATGTCCCAAGTTGGTCCCAAAGATGTTCAATCGGGTTGAGGTCAGGGCTGCGAGCTGGCCACTCCTTGGTCCGGATACCGACCTCGTCCATGTAGTCCCGTACTATGTATGCAACGTGTGGCCGTGCATTATCATGCATTAAAAGAAAATTCGGGCCGATGAATGGGGCAAATGTTACCACATATTCCTCAAGGATGTCCGTAATGTACGTGCCTGCATCAAGGGTTTGCCTCTGGAACACATGGAGCTCTGTCTTAGCCTCTAAAGAAATGCCTCCCCAAACCATCACCGAGCCTCCTCCGAACTGAACTCTTCCCTTAATATGGTAATATTGCACTGAGCAAATCGCTCTCCTCATCTTCTCCACACTCTAGGTCGGCCATCTGCACCATATAGGCTATACCTGGACTCATCTGAGAAAAGAACAGAGGCCCAGTCGTCCACAGTCCAAGCAGCAAGCATGTTCACGATAGAAGTTGAGGCGTGCTCTACGGTACGCTGGGGCGAGTTGAGGGCCGGATGCGGGGACTCTGGAATGCAGGTTGAGTTCAGCAAGCCTTCTCCTTACTGTCCGCTCGCTGACCTGTGTACCCCTTGCCTCACGGAGTCGGTGGGAGGTCTCAACCGCTGTTTGGAATCGGTTTCGCAGGGTCTGAAGAGCAATAAATCGGTCATCTCTTGGGTCTGTCGCCCTCGGACGGCCTGATCCAGGTCTCCTGCCATAGCTACCAGTTTCCCGGAACCGTCGGACTGCACGGTGAACGGTTGTTTCGGGAATACCATAAACTCTGGCCGCATAACGTAGACTTCGGCCGTCTTCGATTAAGGCGATAATGCGGGCAACAACCTCAGTCGGCAAAACCATTTTTAAGCAGAAGAATTAAATCCAATATTGAGCCTTGGCTATGGCCTAGGCTATGGCTATGGCCTATTCCAAATATTGAGCCTTAAAGACTGATATACAAGCAAGGAAAAAAAAAAAAGTAATCTCAGTGATAGCTATAGATTGATTCTATTGTTAATTTTAATTATTTTAAAGAAAGATCATTGATTTTTCTTTTCCTTTAACAATGGGGGTGGTTATGAGTAGTTATGAGTTGTAATGTCTTTCTATAGTACCCCTTCCAAGACTGACCACAATGCCACTTATGTGCTTGGGAGCTAGGGGAATACTACCTGAGCCTTGTTTGGCTAACTCATAAGCTTTCTCATTATCTGGAATACCTGAGTGTCCTTGCACCCATCCTACCCAAATTTTAAGGTTTAATTTGCATTCTTCTACTAGCTTTGATCTGGTTGCAATATTCTTCAGAGAGCTAATGACCACTTGGCTATCTAATTATATTTTTATTATACAGAGTTCTGTGTATTATCTTCCAATAAAAGTTGTGCATAGTAACAGATTGTTAGGACCTCAGTTTGAAAGACAAAGGTAAATTTACCGAGTGGTAGATATGTACTTTTATTTCCACTCATTCTCCATATTCAAACTCCTGACCCTTGATTTGTTAGGGAGCCGTCAGTATAGCAGTTTATTTCATTGCATGGTCTGTGCTGCTTTCTGCTATCTATATAGACACTGAAGGAAGTAAGTTTCAGTGTATTTCTGTATTTAGAGATCTGAGTTCATCATTAAGGTCTCATGTTTCTCCTCACTGGGGAAAAATGAAAGGTAAATTTGGGAATTGTCAGCATAAAAGTGAGAGGAATAATATTTAATGAGGGGGTAAATATCATTTACATAAAAACTAAATAAGGAGGGTGATACTGAGGAGTCTTGAATCTGGAACCTAAGTACTGAAAGAGGGGAGAAGATTATGAATTTGGACTACCTGAATACGATCAGAAATAAACAATTATATTTATCTTGAATACACTGTTGGAAAAGGAAAAGTTGGCTAGTTTAGATAGGAGCAGGTTGTGATCGATGGTGTCAAACACTGTACTGAAATAAAGGAGAATGAAGATGGTGATTTTATGATGGTCCATGGTTATATGGATATCTGGGCTAATTTTTGCTGGGGCTTGTTGTGTGGAAAAGCCAGACTGAAAAGGATTAAGGGGTTCCTCAAGGAAAGAGGATATTTGGGATTGAACTAAGTGTTCTAAATGTTTGGAAAGGTTGGATTATTGGGAGATGGATCAGATGTCTTTTTCAGAGGATGGGTTAGAAACTTTATTTAAGGGAAGGATGAGAGCTTTTTTTCTGGCAGATGGAAAGACTGAGCTCTAGAGGGAGAAGTTATAAATGTGGAGTCAAGATACTAGAATTATTGGAAGGCACAGTTTAGTGAAATTTACTGGGATCCCATTTGGTCATCAGGTGTTAGAATGTGATTTCCTCATGGTCTGTATTAGCTGGGAGGAATCGATAGAAAAAGAAATATTTATCCGGAACAAAGTCCCTATTATTCATTTTGTAAGTTAGAAATCAGGAGGGTGAATTGGATTATGTGAATTACTTATTAAGTTTGTCCAGAGTAATATAATCGGAAGGGAGATGATTTAAATTGTAAATAGGAGATTACATTTATGATGGGAATCTAAATAAAAGGCTTTATGGTTGCAGAGGGATTTAGCAGTGATTAAGTGTTGAGGATGTTTTGTCCAGACATATTTTCTTCTGGTGGTGTCTCTAGTTCTCATTTACTTTTTGATTTCTTGACTTATACCATAGTGCTGAAGGATGGAGTGCTTTTAATATTTTTTGAGAAGTGTATTTATTTAGAATGGATGAAAGGTTGCAGGTTAGGAATTAGACTATAGTAACTATAGGTACTAATGAATAGTAATTGATAATTGGGCCAAATAATCTTAAAATAATTTCATTTGCCCTAAATGTATGAGCTAGTTTATAATAATAATCCCAGAAATATTTCATATGTTTTCTTAACAAATACTAATTTAAGATCATTATAAAATGTAAAACAAAATTTATGTATTTGTAGAACTATTTTTTTAATTTTTGTCCTTTATTGTTATTATTAATAAAATATTTATATATCATTTACATGAAATGAAATTACGAAACTAATGATGAATAGAGGAAAAGCAGAATGCCAACTAAACAACTATCTATCTGGGTCAGATAGTATCCTTCGCTGATAGAGAAGCAAAAGAAATTCAGAGGAGAATGGCACTAGGTTGGAACAAGTTTTGGTCCCTCAAACATATTATGAAAGGTAATATAAGCATGGAGCTAAAAAGGCATGTCTTTGACAGTTGCATAAGCCCAACGATTACCTATGGATGCCAAACATGGTCACTTATAAAAGCTCAAAAGAGGAAGATCCAGGTGTGGCAGAACATCATTGAAAGATGCATTATGAAGGTGAAGAAAAGCGACAGGGTGAGAGCTATCAAGAAGGAAACAGGGATCACAGACATACTCAGGCGGATAAGACTGAGAAAATGGAAATGGGCTAGGAATCTTCTTCGGTGTGAAGGAAATAGGTGGTCAAAAATTGTCACTGAATGTACTTCATATTACCTACAAAGAGGAAAAGAGCGCCCCAAGAAAAGGTGGAGCGACACGTTCAAACTGCTGGCAGGACCCCTCTGGTGGAGAGCTGCTAGGAACAGAGATGTTTGGAAGAAGTCACCTCCCAATAGGGCCAGTCACTCTGGGAAGTTCTAACTATTACTCCCGAAAGGGAAGGCCTATGCATGAAAGAAAGGGAGAAAGGAAAGAAAATGTATATGATTTATATTTATAATACAAAAGTTTTAAACAAAAAGTCAATATTTTTATTTTATATATTTTTTTCTTTTATCCTGTTTATATTTTGAATGATTTATACAGTTTATTTTGCATAAATAAAAGGCTATTTTTCATTTCATTTCATTGTGTCAAATTACTTTCTACAGTTGAAGATGCTATTTTCTAAAGGAATGATATTCAAGGAAAGTAAATGTTGGGCCCAAGGAATGCAAAATTGGACTCCAATGCAGAACATTCCTCAATTGAAGTGGTGTCTTCTTGGAAAAGGAAATCCTTTGATGAATGAAAGTGAATTAACAATTTTGATTCTTAACATGCTAATAACTATGATGGAATATTATCCTAGCAGGTAAATATAATTATTTTAAAAAGATATAAATCATCTTTAAGTGACAGTTAAATAGGGTTTCTTTAAGTTTATTTCCCATTTTTTTTTTTTTTTTTTTTTTTTTTTTTTTTTTTTAACTAGTAAGTTGTTATAATACCATTTTACAAAATATACCTTTTAGAATAGTTATCACATTTTTCAACAATTTTAATACTTTCTTAAATTAAATAGTTCATTAAGTTTTTAGAGAAAAATTGTTTCTATTTTTTATCTCAAAGTCCATGATAGATAATGATGTTTTAAATCCTCTGAAGAACTGATGATGGAAAATAATTGGTATCCATCATCATTTTATTAGATACTGTATGATAAATCAGCTTGGTGTTTAAAAAAATTGTTTCGCCATCACAGAGAAATATACTTCATGGACAATTAAAACAATAGATAGTATATAAAACAAAGAAATCAAAAACATAATATTTCAGAAAATAAGTTACTAAACATAAAGACTACCGTAAAACTATATAAAAAATATAAAGACTTTGCACCAGTGAGTTAACTTTGCACCAAGTTCACTAAAATCTTTCAGTCAAAGAAAAAGTGTTTTGTTGCCTAAATGAGGAATATTTTTTATTTCTTACTTCATTAGGAAGTAACCCCCAAGGGGCGGAGAGTTTTAGTATGTTTACCTTCCAACTACTTCTAATGAAGCCCTGAAGTAAAAAATTATCTCATATTTCATGCACTCTACACCCCTGATTTCAGCACTCATTGACTGGACTAATGAGGGATTTGCTTGAGGTAGTATATAGTGGTGTAGAAGGATCAATACAGTTAGGATTGATAATCTAATTGCCACTTCTAATGGAATTATTTTATTTGAAAAATAGTTTTGAATGTTAAACTTTTACCATCAGTTCTAAAATATAAAACAATTTCCAATCAGCACTTTGTTACATAGATTACATATATTAAAGTTTTTAAAAATGTAAGACAAGAAACCAAATATATGAGTTAAAATAGGACTATTTATGTATGGGAATTATTTATCTGGTCGTTTAAACAAAAATATGGATTGGTTTTGAACGATTTTATTATTTCTAATGATTTATAAATATTTAATTATAGGCTATTTTCTATTTGATGTATTAGCTTCACTCCTAAGTCTTTATTGAATTTATGGTTATTTTCATTTAAATGGGTAGCGAATTTGGAATTCTGGGTCTTATTGTTGAATGCTCGTTTATGTTCTTTTTAATCTTTGATTTACAGACTGTCCAGTTTTTCCCATGTATTTAGCTTTATAGTCATTACATTTTAGTTCATATACTCCGCTTTTTTGAAAAGGGTCTTTTTTCTTTAGTTGTATAAACGTTTTTAATGTATGCAATATTTAAAATATTTAACAAGTCCAAATATAGATTAAAATACATATAACCATATATATACAAAAATACACTCGAGTGCAAAAAAACCGATGCACCTTGAATATTCATATATTGTTTGTTTTTCTCTTTCACAACTTAATAAAATCTGCCAATTTTTTTATATATATGTTGGATATATTCTGTTTATATGACACAAAAGGACAAGTAATAAAACATGCAATTCAAAGCAAAAAAAAATTATCAAACAAAAAAATAAACATTTATTGATTTTATGATAAAAAAAGTAAAACCTCTAAACTTTGTTTTCAATATGTAATAGACACACAATTCATGGCCTTAAATATCGAGTGTTTCCTCCTCTTCCTTGAATAACAGCCTGCATCCTTGCAGGCATGCTCCTTATAAAATTGGCTTCTAGATCTTGAGGAATTTGCTCCCAATGTTCTTCTACGGCAGTTCTCAGCTCCTGGAGGGTTATGTTGCTGTCTGATGGAGGGGTAATTAAGATGGTCCTACAAATGCTCTATAGGATTGAGATCCGGGCTGCGAACTGATCATTCCAAGGTTCGGATACTGGCCTCATCAAGGAAGTCCCTAACACATTGTAATGTTTTAACCTTTAGTGATCATTCATGTGTTGAAAATTTTTTATTCCATTATAAATTATCTCATCAGCTGCAACTTCGGCAGATCTGTCTTCACATCATTTTCACTTTCTGAATTCAATAACGATCCTATACTTTTCTTATCTTCCAAATTTATTCAAAATATTCTCATCAGTACCTTAGAACCCCAAAACATCCATATTGTCACTTGAATCATTTTTAAGTTCTATGCTATCTACTTTACTTTCAGAGATTTCAGAACACTCTTCATTTGTGTTATTTATTTTTTTCTAATAATTTTAAACATTTTGACATTTTTGTGATACCAGTTATCAATGAAATAAAAAAATAAACTGTTGTCTCATAAAAGAAATACTGTAACTTGCAATATTCAAACAAAATATAATAACTATGAAACTGAATTCTAATTCACGTTATATAGTTGTTTGTAACCAAGTCCAATATAAATAAAGAATTACAGCCATTGATAAACCCTCTGTATTTATACTTGTATGGGAAATAAATATTATTGTTATTACTAATGGTCAAATGACCCATTACAGTAGACAAGCCACATTACATATATTGCTCAATTAAAAAAATAATAAGAGAGGAGTACATATTGAATAACACTTTTGATATATTTTTTAATAAAAACAGTATAGTCAATAAGCTATACCATGACCCTTCATGGTAGGTTTATTGTTAAAGCTATAAATTGAAATTTCTCAGGTAAACTTTGGCTTAATTTCTTAGGACAGAGAGTTATAGTATAATGCTATATTGATATGAAAATTTTCACTGTTAGTCTTTTTTAATAATTTAATGAAAATTTTTATACAAATATAGCATGATACTAAATCAGTAAAATAAAAGGTATAATTAAATATAACAACGCAAAAACTCATAATACGAATACATAAGATTTTAACCCTCTGGCTGCTACTGACTACTATGTATGTCCAACTGGTTTGATGCCAGACTGCTACCAACTCATATTGTAGTTCTTATTCTATTGCCATCCGTGGACTTTTTATAGAAGCTGCAGTGCCTCTTAAAGCCAATAGATGGCATACAACTTTACTTTTGTCAATTTCAGGGACCCTCTGTGTACCTGCTTTGACCCTTTTTTACTGCCATGTACTGTCTCTCTTTACCTGAAATTTTGCCTTCATATCCTTCAGTATATTTTCTGTTTTTGTAGTGAATAGTTAAGTGCATTATGTCTAAAAAATTTATTATGTAGATTTATTAGAACTTTTGGTGGGTGCAAGTGAAAGTGAAGGAGAATCTTCTTCAGACCATGACGAGAATTTTTGATCAATCTGGTAATGTATCAATTGGATAAATGCTGGAAACTAGTAGAATATCAAATGTAAGAGAAAAGGAGGATGAGAAACATGAATAGAAAACATAGAATAAATAAAGAAAACATAATCGCTAAGCATAAAAAGTATGCCGTACACGGGGCACTGCTGGAGCCCAGAATAGCACGAGTATACCACAGCCAAAGTGTTAATATGCATGTTGTGATTTAAGATACTTCAGTATTTATCAACTATTTTATTGAAGGAGATTTAATTTTTAATATTTCTTTTTAAAGGCATAACGCCTATTTATCTTTTATTTTCTTTAGCATGTTTCGGAGAACATTGCTCCATCTTCAGGATCTACAACTCAAATTATATCCTATTTACAATACTATCCATTATACAATCCAATCATATTCAAATTTTTGCTTACAACTGTGATTTCCTCACATAGTCACATGTGCGTGTCCATACTGACCCTCAACTGGGCAATGTTCACACTTTGTTATTGTTTGTTTATTTTTTTTACATTTTGACTATTTAATTTGGTTCATACACAAACATTCTATTTTTATTCTATTACTGTATTGTTCATCATATTTACATTTTTATTTTTAATTACTATTTGTATTTATTGATATTTGATTTAATTATATTTCTAATATATTTATTAATTTAGCATAACAAGTCCTTATTTTTTGTGTATCAGTTTTATAATTTACAGCCTGGTCTATTGTTTTATTTATGTAGATTGCTTCCATTATTTTTCTCTTTTTTGTTTTATTTTCATGATTCAATATCTTTGTATTTTCAAAGTCAAATCCATGTTTGAATTTATTAGCATGTTCACTTAGTGCGTGCAGTGTTGTTATTATTTACTTTGTTATTTGTTCTTTTGCAGTCATATTTATGCTGATTCACTCTTTTAATTAAATTCTGTTTAGTTTCTCCTATGTAGTGCATTTTATAGTCTTTGCAGTTTATTTTATAAATCAAATCTTTTTTAATCCATTTGTCTGTGATTTCTGTATGTTTTATAATGTTTTTGATTTTATTATTATTATATAGGGCACCATTAATCTTAAAGTTTTCATTATTTAATTTGCTTATTATTTCTCTTGTGAGTGTTGGGATGTATTTTACTCTATTCTAAGTTTTCTTTAAATTTATATTAGATAATTTTGGCATTATTTCTATTGTGTTCTTTTTTACTGTTATGTAATTCTTCCTCTGTACTTTGTTTTTTATTCTGGTAAAAATCTGTAATTTTCTTTTGTTCATTTTTCTTAACTTTTTTACAGCTTATATTTTCTGTGTTGATACTTTTTTTTATTGTTTCCTATTATTATTTTATCTGTGATTTTATTATTTTTATTAATAGTTTTATCTGTTATTTTTGTTTTATTTATATTTTTATATCAAATTTTATTTATTATTTTATCAGGGACCATATTGTCAGTTAGGTTGTTATTAATTTCTTGTTTTATTTCTTTTAAGTATATATGATCAGTTAGTTTTATTGCAGTATTAATGTAATTATCTATTGTGTTTAGTTTTTGGTAGAGGGGGTGGTGACTAAAAAAATTCAATATTCTATTGCTAGTTTTTTTTTTTTTTTATCCATTTAGTATTTATAGTGTTTTTATTCTTTATTATTAATAAATTTAAATACTTGGATAAACTGGAAAAAGAAAAATATATCAATAAAAAAGAAAAAATCAACATGGCACCAAATAATATATATATTATCCAACTGTTCATGGGTTAATAACAAAAAATAAAAACAAAATGAATGTACTTTATGATAATTTCAACAAAATGAATAAAAAAAATTAAGTTTACTAAAGAAGAAACATCCAATAACAAAATAAAATATTTAAATTTATTAATAATAAAGAATAAAAACACTATAAATACTAAATAGATAAAAAAAGAAAAAAACTAGCAATAGAATATTAAATTTTTTTAGTCACCACCCCACCAGCTTCTGTTATTTTTTTTTTTTTTTTTAACATAATAACTTTATTCACAACTGTACACAATGGACAACTAGTGAATGTGAAATTTACATTGATAAAACAGACATGATCAGGCATGAGGGAGTCAGCACCCAGTTTGAATAAATAAGATTCAATTTTGATTAAAGTCTTTAATTATTTTTTGTTAAATTTTATCATTAGTCATATTTTAATTTTATTTTTTAAGAATGTCTTGTTCTGCCACATATATTTTTACTGTTTCTGTTCCAGGAATGAAGAAGATGCTATAATATGGCCCATTAGTAAACTCAAGCAAATTTTATCAAGTTCTTTCTGTTTGCCTCATTTGGTTCAACTTCTTTTGACGTTTGATCCAATTATCGTAGAAAAAGTTGCCACACTTTTATGCCATATAGCTCAAGATAATGCTCAAACTCCTAAACTATATATGACTGGTGTATTCTACTTTATATTGATGTATAATGGTTCTAATGTCTTGCCAATAGCGAAATTCCTTCAAATGGCTCATGCAAAACAAGCATTCAGAGGGGATGAGGTAATTATTAAAAAGGATTTATGGTTGATCATGGTATATATTTGTCAGTTATAGATAGTCTCCTCTCCCGAGTGGTTTGGTGTAAGGCTGGTCAAAATTTGGACCCTCCATAAAAGTTTTTTACTTGGATGCATTTTTTTCTTCCTCCTGACTGCATTCCCAATCAACTCCTTCCTATATTTATTTGTTAGTTTTCCTTTTAAGATTTTAAATTATATTTTTTTCAATTTATTTAAAATAGCTTCGCTCCTCTTAAAACATTTATTACATAATTACATGTTTCAGGACCACCATGTCCCATCTTCAGACTGAAACAATGTTTACAATATCTTTCACTTTCGTATAAATAATACTACCAAATGAATCATTTAAAACTAAGAATCTTAGCAATAAGAACAATAATATAATTTACCTAACATTATTCTGGTGTGAACCACTAAGTCCATTGCACTGTTACATTTAAAATATTTCAACCCATTAGGGTTCAAGGGTCCATTCCTTATTCTGTTTATTGTTGATTTTTATTTTAAGTTGGCCAACTCTTCTATTGAAGAAATTAAGAAATTTTAAATTATATTTTTATATTCCAACATTGTTGTTTAATTTTTAAAGTTTAATTATAATAATAATAATAAAAGTTTTATTCAAATGATTTAATAGTTTACAATTGCACATATTAAATATTATTACATGTTTTGGTAATAAAACAATTTACACTACATAGTGAGCTCAGCTAAAATGTATATAATTTGGAATGCATTTATTTTAACAATAGGAAAAATACTAAAAAACCTACAAAATAAGAAAAAAAAATTGATAAAAACAAATAAATAAGTTTAATTATTGTTTACAGTCAGTCATCTGGTAATCACCCATTTGTGACATATGATTTGTGCTGGTTTCTTGGTTGAGTAATTAGTAAGGCCATAGCATAATTTAAATTTATTTCTATCTATTATTTAGGTGTGATCACCATATAAAGTATATAATCATTAATTATTGTTAGGGATATGCCAGTACTTGCTTTTGGATGCTGAAAAGTAGCGGTTTTGAGAATCAATGATCCAAAGTTGATGTCTAGGTTTCGATCAATGCTTTTGGTTTCAGCAGATCAATCTATGATTACAGGAGTCTTGCTGATAATGACACTTGCCTGCTATGCAACCTCGGGTAGATGGAGACCTGAGGGTTTCCACTGCTTTCACCCACCCTATCCAAGACATTGTAAATAGTCAGACGGCTGAACTATGATGAGACGGGCATTGGATCAATAAATAAATAATTACGGGAGCTTAAAATAACTTTCTTGTCTTTACAATATTCATTAGTTTTATGATATCTATTTATGTAATTTTTATACATCAATTCTTCTCTGTAATGATTAAAAAGAAAGAAAAGAGGGTATTATTTCATCTTTTGCAAGAGTGCAATTTTTCGTAGATCAATCCTTCTTGACGCAAATTTAAAACAATATACTGTCAAAGAATGAAGATGGATTGCAATTGAAATAACTAAGTAGGCCCAGCAACTGGTTGTCTACCAAAGATGCATAATATCTCTTAATAGAATCAATAAAAACAAGACATGAATCTGAATTTGATGGAATATAAGTACCTTCATACTGGTAATCGCATCTTTAAATATGAGTAAAATAAGTTGAGTGAATCATCTGTCCCATTCTACATCTACGGTATAAAATGAAAGTATTGATGAGGAATTTACTGACTGTGGCAATGATGAAGAGGTAGGTAGTTAAGGTGTCTAGTCTTAGAATTTAAAACAATTAAAATATAAATTTTAATGTATTGCAAGCCTTCAGCAGGGCTAGAAGAAAAAAAAAACCAAAAAGATAATATGACAAAAAAGGCAGCGAGTAATAAAAATATATGGAAAGAATTATTTCTAAGGGCGTTAACAGTTATAATGTGATGTTTTAATTTCAATGAGGGACCTACATATGTACTTAAGTATAATGTACTTGCCTTTTTTGTCATATCTTTTTGTTTGTTTTTTTTCTAGCCTTGATGATGGCTTGCAATGTAAGCTAAAACATCGGCACAATACATTAAAATTTATGTTTAAATTGTGTTCATTTCTATAACTGCACATCCTAACTACCCTACCTACTTTTACTTCATAAGGTGAAAGGTTTTGTTAACAGTGATTCCACAAGAAATAAATAAAAAACCAGAACATATTTAAATGCTGTTCTTCTTAAATGAGAATCAGTTAAAAATTCTTGTACTTTAGTTGAATTTTTACCAACAATGTATGAGCCGGTGAGAATGAAAATGGTGTAAGTCAAAAAATTTCAAAATTGGGATTATTCACTATTATTGCTCCTTTATCACTGCTCTATTAATTGACATTGTCAATTATGTTTAACTCTTTACCTAAAGCCTGTAAAAACACAATATCATTATAATCAGTGTGTGTGGGCGTGCGCATGTGTGTGTGTGCGCGTGCGCGTGTGTGTGTGTGTGTGTGTGCGTGCGTGCGTGTGTGTGTGTGTGTGTGTGTGTGTGTGTGTGTGTGTGTGTGTGTGTGTGTGTGTGTGTGTGTGTGTGTGTGTGTGTGTGTGTGTGTGTGTGTGTGTGTGTGTGTGTGTGTGTGTGTGTGTGTGTGTGTGTGTGTGTTTCATTTTCTGCATTTATTCATTTTTCCCTACAATGTACTGTAAAGCCTACAAAATTATGTGGCATTAAGATAAAAGTTCAATAAATTAATTTCGTTTAATTTATAAAATGTACGCAACGCTTATTTTTATTGGTGAGTCATTATCTTTCTTTGGTAATTACGAGAATTGTGTTGTGTTATTGCATTTTCTGCTTTGAAAATAGTCCCTGAAAACATGACTTTGAGTTCTGTTGGACATGCTTTCCGACTTAAAAAAAAAAAAAAAATTTTAAAATGTAATCAAAGATTTTAGCCCGTTGAAACCAATTAATAAATTACTATTAAAACTTGCACCAATCATTTTTATAAACTTTAAAGCATTGTTGTCTAATATTGCAACACAATCCATTCTATCTTGTTTATGTAATTTTTAATAAGAACATTTGCAAAACCTTCATTTTCTCGAAATGAAGAAATCTTAACTTACACCACTCTGATTTTCAACGGCTCATATATCAGATTTAAATGCTACTTGCTATTTACTCATTTATTTTTTTATACATTACTTATGATATGATATTGTAACGAAATTGGCGAGAGCAGCCGTTGCTAGGCAACCATAGACTCCTTTAGAACATTTAGCTTCTTGTTGCTATGCAAATGGTATTGAATATAACAGTAAGAATATTGTGAAACTTAGTACAAAAAGTCATGTTTGTTAGTGCAGTGTACTAAGTGTTCTATTTAGTTCTAGCGTTGCTTGGTCTGTTCTATGTGTACGTAATTGTTTTATGTCATATTTGTTAATAAATTTTCTGTATTAAGAAACCCCCTGTTTGTTACAAATTGGTGTCAGGTGTGGGGTTAGGTTTTTTAACGAATATAATTTGTGAAATCAGGATGCCTGTTAAGGGAATTCGGGTATTGTGTGTTTCAGAACTGAGAGTGGAACTGGAGGAGCTGGGACTGGATACTACAGGTACGAAGACGACGCTATTTGAACGGCTTTATCGTTATTATATCAGTCAAGGTATAAATCCCGAGACATTAGATTTTGAAAATGATATTTCAAAATCTATCAGGAAGCTGTCGACAGAAATAAATAACAAAATCGATGATTGGAGGACAAAGCTTTTTACTGAAATGTCCGATCGACCAGAAGTGTTCCCGCAGGAGGTATCCGGCCTGGGGAGTGGTGATAGTGAGATCACGAATCTTCAAGAAAAATTTGACACGTTGACCGAGGACTATAGTAAAGGTGAAATTGAAGATGTCCAGTCTATTGATGAACATGAGGCCGAAAAAGAGACTGATGAAGAAACTGGGAACCAAATACAAAATGAAAATGAAAAAAATCAACTCTGGATATTATATGGAGATTTTGTAGTATTAATGGTCAAAATTTTACTATTGTGCATATTTGGGTTTAATTACATCATAATCATACTTTTGTCTCCTCTACTGCTACACAGTATGGAGTTGCCATTTTTAAAACTTGGACCCTTGGTGCCCTTTTTCTGCACTATTTCTCCCCCTGCTGCCTCACTTCCTGAACTCCTGCACACTTTCCTTCCAGGTAATCGGAAGCCTTCCTTTTGATCTTCTTTCTTCCATTCATGTTTCAAATGTAGTCCTTAGTATTGTTTCTTGATTTATTCTGAGGTGGTACTCAAACCATCTTAATTTATTTTCTTAAGGTTATTTTTGCTGCCTTTACCTTGAGGTTTCACCTTCTAATCCTGTTGTGGATGTGGTCCCTCTTGGTTTTCCCTTCAACTTTTGTTACCTATCTCATCTCTATTGTCTGGAATAGAACCCCTTTTTTTGAAGGGAATGTCCATGACTGCGAGGAATAGGTATGAGTGGGAAGAAACTTTGCTTTGTAGACTGACATCTTTGTTTTCTTTTTCACCTCTCTTCTGTTCAAGAAACCTCTCCGAATCGAGTGGAACATTCTTTTAGCTGATCACATTTTATGTGTGATCTTCCCATTGATAAACCACTTTCATTTAATCAGGCACCCAAATACTTAAAATCTTGGTCTTATTGTAAAATTTTCTCTTTCATGCTCAGGATTATTATTACTCTACAGATTTATTTTCCTACTCTTATGAATAAATTAAGCATATTTCAAATTATCCAATTTATTTTTGGCATAATAAAAATATTTTGTTAAATTAGGTGTTCATTTTTGTGTAAATTAATATTTATATATTATAGTGTATAGTCTGGGCGCTGGCTTATGGCACTTGGGGAAAAGTGGAGGGAGGGAGGTGTGGCTGGTCAGGGCCATTGAGAGTGGTGCAGGGTTGCCGGTTCTCTCCCCACCTACCTTGAAAGGTTCATTACAGTTCTGCCTCTCAAACAGGTCACATTGAATTTTTCCTTTTTATGTTTAAATTTTAAGTTAGTATAATAAAGTGTCAGGAGAAAGCAGCACATCAAATCATAAGGTTCTCACATCACAAGCTTGCAAAATGGTTCTATGCATCCGAAAATAAATTAAGACAGTTTTTCCACTATTTATTAAAAAAAAAAAAATTGACACTTGTTATTTTATTTTTTACTTGGGATATAATAGAAACAAAAACTTTATTAGGGACTAGGTCCCTTAAGAATAACAATTATGATTAGAAAAAAAAAACAAAAGAAAAAAAAACCTGTACCGCTTACATCTCATGGAGGTTCTTGGGTTCAGTACTTAGGTAAGATTGTACTGTTTCTGAGCCAACAGTTGTGAAAGGAGGTGACTTGGCCAGAATTCATGCTCAACCACCAGTTTTTTTTCCCAATTAAGGGTACCCACTTTTCAAGAGGCTGGGTGTGCCCCAGGAGGGTCTCCCGACCTCGAATTTGATCCACAGCTGAAACAATAGAAAAAATAAATTTTCTTTCTTTAGTCAGACTCGAACTCGAGCCTGGGAGCATGGTAGTCCATCGCCTTACCCATTGAGCTACCACGCCTCCTAATTATGAGAGAAAAAACAAAAATTGTCTCTGGCAATGAGACCTTTTCTGTACATATTATATTGCTAATAAACAAATTAAAAATTACATTAAATGAAAAATAAGAAAAAAAAATGAGATAAGACAAAAATATTTAAAATTTAGTTATTAGATGAGCTAAAGATAAAATAATTCTAACTGTGCATTATTAAAAACTGTGCTGTAGTTAAAATTGTAAAAACATATTTAAAAATAATAAAACCAAACAAACATAAAATAATTAAGAGAAAGATCTCAGCAAAGCTCCTTAACCCATGTGAGGGATAAGGAGTTTTGGCAACGTTGCTCCCTCTCCTCTGCCAGCCAGGTGCCATCAGCCAGTGTTTAGACTATAAATTCTAAGTTTTATTAACTGAAAAAAGTCGTGCATTGGTCTTTATTAAATGTAGCCTTCGAAGTACAGAGAAATGTTTTTATTTTGGGTGGAAAAGAACTATGATGTGTTTCTTGGAAAATGTCCTTGAGTGGATGAATACAACCAGACACAGTTTCTGTAGTTTTATTAGGCAGTTTCCAAATACATTTAGAATGAAGCCTATAACAAAGTTTTCTTTTTCTTTATACTAAATGATTAGGTTATCAAATAAGATTGATAAAAAAAAATTTATCAGAGACATACAGAGATGATTCAGTTACATGAAATGCGATATTTAAATGCATATTGTTGTCAATGGTTATACCTATGTTGAAATTTTTAAAGAAGTTAATGCTTTGGATGATTGAAAATAATTAACTCTGTATTTAATTTTTTTTTAAAAATAGTTTATGTAAATTATATAAAAATTGTAAACATGTTATTATTTTATAACATTATAAATAATATCTGAATAATGAATATTACCATTTTTTTTAAATATAAGTCTTTTGTTTTTACTTACTAATTTTTGTCGATACTTTAATAATGTTCAAAATAGAAATAAATAAAAAAATCATAGAAGAGGCATTGTGGTAACATAAGTACATATTTCGATACATAAATACATAAAACACATATTTCGATTTAAGCGTATAAGTTCAAATAATCCAAAAAGTCATCTGAAGACATGGAAGATTCCGAGGTTGGTCAATTAAGATCAATAGCTGACAGTCTTGTTTTTATCAGCTCATTTTGACTCAAACCACATACATTCTAATTTCATTGTCAATCTCTTTTATTAGACAAGCCAAGAGATAAGGACAAGGAAGTCATCTTCTTGCTAAGATATATCTGGTATGAGTTGTCTGCCAGCCAATATCTCTCATGAAGAAGTATTTTTACTTTTCTTTTCTGCTCCTTTTTCCAGAGATGTTTAACTCTTGCTTACAGATTTAGGTGCTGACCAAATGATTAGTGATACGGGAAATCATATTTGCATTTAACTAATTTTGGTTGACTATGATTGTTTTATTTCCTTTGTATCTGCAAAATGTAGGGAGCATTCTTCAATCTGCTACTTCTGGTGTGTGATGTACTTATTTTCACAATATTTTTATAAACTCATTTTTTACATTATGGATTAGAAAAAAAAAACAAAATTACTTATTTATCTGAAAAAACTTTTTTGCTTCAGTTATCAACTAAGTTTATCATTGTGGTCTATAAAATTCTTGTTATTATTTGTTCCCTTGTAATTTGTCTATTTATCATTTATTATTTGTATTCTAGACTCAGTCCATGGAATTGATGCAAAGAAGCATTTTAGGTCAGTTATTACCAGAAGCAATGGTTAACTATCTAGAAAATTACGGTGCTGAAAAGTTTGCTCAAATATTCCTCGGTGAATATGACTCGCCTGAAGTTATATGGAATTCAGAAATGAGGTAACTTTAACTAGGTATCAAATTTAATTTTCAAGTTAAAATTACCTTTTTATTATAATAAAAAAACTATATAATGTTATTATGATTATTTATTACCAAGCTTTCTGTGATTTGTGATTTTGTAACAAAACAGTTTTTCTCCTGAGTTGGTTAGAAATTAGGAATTTGTGATTAACTTTCCAATTCCTTAGGTCTCTTGCATAAGCTACCTCATTTTCTACCGATATTAATTTTGGTCTACCAACTCTTTTATAGTGCAATGGCTCTTCAAGGATTCTTATCAGATTTTCAGATCTCTCCATCTGGGCTATGTGTCCTGCCCAGCTTAGCCTTCCTAATTTTATTACCCTAACAACATTAGGTTTTTAAATAGCTCATCAAGTTCTCTATTCCTTCGAATTCTCCAAACCACTCCCTTCCTCACAGATCCAAAAATTCTTCTGAGAATTTTTCTTTCAAAAACTAGCAGATCATTTTCGTAGATATAATACAATATATATAATAATGTGTGGGTAATAAAGCATGATCACAAACATGCCAACTGGTGGCATCCATGTTCGAATGGAGGACAGTGAGCATAGAATTAACTAGAGGTGCCTTCCAGTAGCAGGTAGGTGGGCGGGGATGTGCTCCTCTATCCCCACCACTTACAGATCCACTTCTCTTTGGACAGGCCCTTACCGAGCATTGAATTCTAACTCATTTCTACCTTATTATTATAATTGTTATTTTTCTACCTTTTTATTATCATAATTATTAATAGTATTTTTCACTATTATAATTAAACTAATATATATGAGGCCCAAAGATGTCCTTCTCCCATCTTAAAAAAGTATCCTTAAGAACGAAAACTAATTCTAAGTGGGGAAGGAGAGTGGTCAAGGATGTCCTCGGCCACCAAAAAGTCATCAAATCCTGGCAGATCTGGAAAACAGTATGTACAATTTCATCAATTTTTTTTTTTTTAATATATGAAGCACTTTCATAACATCTACGAGAGAATAGTCGTTAACTGTTTCTTCCTGAGCTCTTTTGTCAACTATGTTTTCTTTAAGGGTTTCATTTTCTTGAATTTCACCTAATTCATGATTTACATTACCATTCAGAACTTCTGGCTCTTCAGAAATTTCTTCACACCCTTCTTGACTATTTGAGGTGATAGGAAATACAGTTTCTTCAGATTCATCTGTTGTGATTTCTATTTCGTTTTCTAGTTGTTCGTATTGCTTGTTTTCAAGATTTTATGTTTCTTCCTTTTAATTCGAACTTAAATACTTTCTATATTTCTTTTTCATTCCATCAAACCATTTTCTCCATTCCTCATGATCTGACTTGTACATAACACTAATTTGTTGAAGGCGTGATAGACACAATTTGAGAAATGCATTGTTCATCTCCATTTTGGATTTTTAAATAAAATAAAAATACTGCTGCATTTAACAATAAAAAAAAATATATTATTGGTACAGGAAAGGCTAGAGCAAGAGTATTATCTGATCTAAGATACGCAGCACAAATTTATTGAAATTAAAAAACAAATTTTTTTTTTTAGAAAAATCATAATTTAGAAAATTAGAAACTAAATTTGTATAACTTAGTGGCATTTAGGAAATAGAATAATAATAATTATTGTTTAACATACTTTATTTAATATTACTGTTTTAGATATTTAAAGATAAGAATGGACTTTACACTTAATCTATGTGAGGATCAGCTCACAATTTACCATTAATTACTTATTACAAACTATTACATGATAGGGCACTTAACTATACAGTGTTTGGGTCTTGAGCATAGTAGTTCTTGTCTCTATCAAATCTTCATTGGTCCGTCTCTCTAGGCTGTACCATCCAAGAGATCATCGCTGAGGCCCTGCAGCATCTCGCCCTCAGCCCTCTCACTTCCAACTGTCTGTCAAACAGTCTATTAACTCTGTCTCCAAAAGACTGGCCCTCTTTGTTTCCAGGGCCATCCTTATAAACACCCTTATCCCTACCATTTCACTTTTGCCTTTCTTTGTCTGAATGTTTTGAATCTTTGTTAACAAGCTTTCTCTGTCTCCAGGAAATGTTTGTCGAGAAAATATTTTCAGGTATCGGTGGCAGCCGTTCTGAAGGTTTGCCTAGTTTTGTCTGGCTCAGGCTCCACTTGACAGATTTAGGGCTCAACTCATACTATGGACTTCATAGAGTGCTGCCTCTGTTTCATCTCGCCATCTTATTATTAATTATTGATAAAACTTTATATTAGATACCCATAATTCATTGCAAAAGTAACATCCTTCATAACATTGCTAGTTGTAGACTTACATTTTATGCTCACATACTGAAGATAATTGATCATATGTGACCAAAAAGATAGTTTAAACATTGTGGAATGCTCGGATACACCTTTTAGAAACTTATATAGAAGAACATATCCCTTGTCATTTTCCAAGATATTGCATAGGCAATGAAATTTTAAAATAATTCAAGGATTATACATATCAAGATTAGCTTTATATTCCTCCATCTCATCCTCATTGGAGGGCTCACAGTCATCAGCGAGAGCTTGTTCCTCTTCTTCAGGGCTTGCATTTGAACTGTCTGTACCATCTGCTCTGTTTGACCATCCTTATCTGAAGTGCTGTCTCCACCTTCTGAGTTCATCCTCTGTTTCCGTGAGTAGATGACCAGCCTCATCCTTACAGCATGTGACTCTTGGTTTGGCTCGTTTTCGTTTATTCACTCTTTGGAAGAAGTTTACATTCATTTGCACTTTAAAGGTTCTCGATTTCCTCCATCCGCTTGTTTTCCCATTCTTTTTTTTTTCTTTGGTGCAGCTGTTTTTCAGTCCTCTTCTCATGATAGGTCTCATCTGTGCTTCTGGTGTGCCTTTGAATTCTTTTGTTATATGGCTTATTCTTGTCCTTGGTAGCTTGGAGGCACTCTTCTTCTAACCGTGGAGACCTTTGGTAACTTTGGTTTGGGTCCCAGTGCTTCCTCGACCGCTGCTTTGATGGAATTAAAAATTCCCTTCTATTGCTCATCAAGGCTAGAGCTTGATCTCTGTAGTTCTTCTGTAAGCTTCTCTGAGAGTTTTTGCTGATACTCTTCCTGATGTTCTGGTTCCTTTAGCTTCCCTGTGTTAAGCATCTTCGTGGCTTGTTTCCTCTGAGCTTTCTTGATAGAAAATTTTGAGCGGATTCTCGCTATGCTGAGGTCCATGAGTGGTCAGTATCCATGTTGACTCCTCTATATGTTCTGTTGCTTACAAGTTCAGATTTGTATCTGGAGCTTATGAGGAGATGGTCTATTTGGATGGCCACTTTTCCATCTGGAGACCTCCAGGTTAGCTTGTGGATGTTTCTTCTTTGGAGTAGCGTGCTTCCTATGGTTAGTCTGTGCTCGGCTACAAAGTTCACTACTAGCTTACTAGTCCATTGTCGTTGCTTTTTTCATATAAAATACGTTCCCCCATAATGGGTTGGTATGCCTGTTTTGGCTGATCTAGGCATTGAAGTCTCCAATGATTAAGATTAACTTCACTCCTCAATAGGGGCATTTATTAGCTTTGCCTGTATGCAGAATATGCTATACATAGATCCCTATGGTGGTTCCTGTGTCATCCATTGAGACAATCCGGCTTCTTCTATTTGAGGATTCCTATCATTGGTTGTTAAGAAGGTGAGGTTTGTCAGCCTTCGACCCTTTTGAAATTTTTTAATGTTGAGTAAAAAAAAAAAAAGAGAAGAATTTATGGTAACGGTTCGGATCGGCGACACCACCAAACTAGGTTGACCCGCGCTACACCGACCAGTTCGATCCTTACGCTTCACTTCATGTTTACATTTTTCGATAGCTCTTTCCTATAACCTCACATGTAAACAATCACTTCTACAATTTCAACTTGGATTGTGTTTTTTGGTTTGTTATATTGATATTTAGACTTCTTAAATGTAAATAAGTGAAACAGAAGTTAACAAAATGAGTTTCATAAAGGATTAAGTGTTTTATGAATTCATGTTTTCTTATTTCATCTAAGCTTATGTGTAAAAGTGTTATAAAACTTAAGAAGTTTGACAGAAAGTTCATCAGGAATTAACTTTACTGGTGGTTCAGTAGTATATTAATTGTTGATTAAATTAATATTAATTCAAAATTGATTTAGTGTCTTATATTTTGATATTTCCTTATTTCCACTTTAATATTTCCTTATTTCTCATTTTAATATTAGAAGGTAAACAGAATTTAATATTACTTTGAACAAGGATTTAGAGTTTCACAGTAAATGTAGGAGAATAACCTTTCCCCTCTAAAAGCAGCGACTAGAACATCGAAATAAATCGGTACAAGGTTAGAATCGATAAAAGGTATTCTGAGCGGGTTTAGGGGTTGGTGTCGCCGATCCGAACCGTTACCGAATTTATTAGTATTTAGAACCACCCTAAGCAAATATATCATTATAGCAGTTTATGATCATTGCTTAAAATTCATGAAATTCAATCTAAAGTTGCTCTTTTCTGGAGTTCACAAAATAATACGGTTTCAAAGTTTTGTTAAAATAACTTTTTATTAGACTGAACTTTTTTCCAAAATTTTGCAAAACCCTTTGAACTCCAGTATAGGTTTGTACTGTTTTATGTGTGATTTTTATTTCGTTAATGCATAACCCTGACTGCCAGGAATTTTCAAATTTAGGTGTCTTTGAAAATCTAACTTCTCTTTATTTAGATAGACTAGGCTCACTATTGGGGTTCAAATTGAAGTAAAGGTATCTAAGAAACAGTGGTATAAGTATAAATCCCGGCCTTGGCTGTATTTTTTCAGGATGGCTTTATTTGTCATGTTTAGTTCTACAGGAACTAATTTTTGGACATATTATTATTTATTTATATACTATATAGTTTTTTTTTTATGAACAGGATATGCAAATTTTTTGCTGATTACATATTTATATTTAATTATCTGAACAATACAAAATTTTTATATACATATGTATAAAATCCAAATAATATACACATCTAGATTGTATATAAGTTTAAAGATCCAGTAAAATTTCGGAGATACATAGATATCAGGTGAAATAGCAGTCACCAAGTACCAATGGTACTATCTGTCGTCTTTGATTCACATTATTTTATTCTCTGCTCCCAAATTTTGACTTTTTCTGATGATCCGATGAAGCTTATTGTGGTTTTATTCGATTCACAACCTCATAAATAAAAGAACGGCGCCAAACAATGTTTTTTACTTTTTATTTTTCCCCTTAAATTTTGAATTTTTCTGATCTGATGAAGCTGATTATGGTTACATTCGATTAATCACACCTTGAAAAAAAAGTACGGCACAAACAATGTTTGTTTTATTTTTTTAAATTTTCCCCTATTTTTGACTTTTTCTGATGATCCGATGAAGCTGATTATGGTTTCATTCGATTCATCACCTTATAAAAAATATATATATATTTATTACATGGGCTATATATATATATATATATATATATATATATATATATATATATATATATATATATATATATATATATATATATATTTATATTTATATTTATTTATTTATATCTATCTATATATATCTAGATATATTTATATATATCTATTTATATATATATTTCAGTGGCTGAGCCACATTCTCAAGCCTCATATCCATAGACTAAAATATATAATTATTCTCTAAGTTTCGTCCATCGGTTAAATTATTTTTTTGTATTTATCAATGGTTTGAGCATTAAATTAAATCTATAACTGAAGTTCTGTCCTCATAATACTCATTTAAAATGGAATGAGATCATTTAAGGGTTTGAAAATGTGGCTTGGTCAGTGAAATGTTGCCCATATAATAAACATATATATTTCCAAATAAAGTATTTATATCAGGGGATATTTTCACTTTTTAATTTTTTATGAAACTGATAATTCGATAATAAACTTGTGTGCCTGTGGTCACATCACCTAAAAATGTAACAAACAAATAAATAAATAAGGTTTTAATGTAAAAATTGGTATTGGACAGAGCCTTTATTTTAAAATCTATAATGTAACCTTTTCTCCCTTTGTGTTTAGATTAAATACATTAATTAAGGATTACTTGGCTACTTGTTTTCACAGAGTGCTCATTGTGTATGTATTTTTAATAATTCTGGTTATGAACTTTGTTTCAGAGGAATGTTGATTCAGAAAATTGCTCTTCATATAGCTGATTTTACCCCCAGATTATGGAGTAATAATAAAGCTTTGTACCAGTATGCTATTATTCCAGCAATTAGATATCCACAACTAGAATGTGAACTATTCTGTAATATATATTATCTGAAACATTTATGTGATACTTCTCGATTTCCTGAGTGGCCCATCAGTGATCCTGTAAGATTAATTATGTTAAATATTTCAAATTTATAGCAATATTATAGCATGGTTTGAGTTATTTCACTTTTCTTGATTATTGAAATATGTTACTCTTTATTTTAATAATTACTTTTTCAATTCTGACTAGCTTTTACAGCAAAAACACCTAGAAGAACTATAATTGTTTTAAATGATTAGGTTATTAATAAATAAAGGCTTAGAGAACCCAAAGGCTCAATGCTGAACTAACCAATTTTTACAGATTGTGTGGTCAGCCACACCCTTCATAACAGCCCAGTAAAATAAGGCTCCAAAAGTCCGTTTTTAAGAAAAAACTGTGAACTTTTATTCTCAATGTATCTTTATGTTTTTTGAGGTGCTGAATCTGAATATGAAGTTTGCTACCACGGCAGACGTCGGCTTCATACCCAAAATCACAAAATACCAGTTATTTTCGGTGTTTTACCTATAACAGGAAAATGAAGCTTTTTTCGAAGAAAGTCTTTAAATATTAATTATAACTGGTATTATTATCTACAAAATGAAAGAAACTACTCCGAAATCGGACCACTTACCCCGAAGATATGGTCTTGGGAAAAAGTGTAGAAATAGGCCAACTTCTCCCACTTCCACTTTTTCAAGTTTGTTGCACATTTTTCACTATAACTCCGAAACTATTTGTCCGATCCCAAATATCATTCTTTCATCACAAAGCTGTTTAAATTTACTACTAGATCGTATATCTGTAATTTATATCAAATCCCGTGAAACACCCACGCTAGCATGCCGTGCTAAATGTGTATATCTTGGAAAGACATAAAAATTATAACATCTTCAGTGGGTTAGTGTTTTTATTTTACGGAATTTAATATAAATTACATATGTACGATCTATTAGCAAATTTAAACAGCTTTGAGATGAAAGAATGGAATCTGGGATAGGACAAATAGTTTCGGAGTTTTTGCGAAAAATGTACTACAAAAACGTGGATGATATAAAAGTATGGGATCTTTAGCGTTCTGGAATGTGTATTTCAATAGACCCTATTAAAACTTCATATATAGAGTATAATAATAAATTCGACTAGCTTTTAGATAAAAAAAAGAAAGTTGGACTGGGACGAATAGTTTTAGAGTTATAGTGAAAATTGTGCAATAAAACCTGGATTTGACAACAGTACGGGTTTTTTAGCGTGCTTTTTAAGGGACATTATTAAAACTTTATATTTAATACTCTAATAGTAAATTTAATCAGCTTTAAGACGAAAAAAAAAGTAACTTAGAATCGGGCAAATAGTTTTGGAGTTATATGCAAAAAATGATTGTATTGTTGACCATGAGATGTAATTTAAGTGAAGAAATGGTCAGGGGTGCAGTCAGGTAAATAAACACGTCAAGTTTTTAAATTTAAAACGTATAAAGACAAAAAAGTACGACAAATATCTTTTTGCGGAGAAGTGGGACTGACTGCCAGTTGGCCAATTTCTACACTTTTTCCGAAGAGCATATCTTGACGGTAAATGGTCCGATTTCGGAGTAGTTTTTTTTTCATTATGTAGGTAATAATTCCAGCTATAATTGATATTTAAAGACTTTCTTCGATAAAAGCTTTGTTTACGTGTTATAGGTAAATGACCGCAAATAACTGGTATTTTGGGCGTTTTTTTGCGATTTTGGGTATGAAGCCGACATCTGCCATGGTAGAAAACTTCATATTCGGATTCAGCACTCCAAAAAACTTAAAGATCCATCGAGAATAAAAGTTCGGCAGTTTTTTCTTCGGCAAACCCTTATTTTACTGGACTCTAACCCAAATCCATAAGATCAGGTCTATTACAATCCTCCCATCTATGTCTCAGTCTACCACAAAGGCATTTGCCCGATTTTTCAACCCTAAATAGCTTTTTAGGGATTTGGTTAGTCATCATAATCATCATCACCAGCTCTATAATCCATTACTGGAACTTGGCTGCCTCAAGAATCTCCCTCCACCTTTCCCCGTCTTAGGCGATCGTCCACCAGTTTATGATTCCAAAAGTTCGAGCTTTGGCAAGCACTCCACCTAACCATCTCTACTTAGTCTCGTCACTTTCTTTTTTCCTACTGGTTCTATACAAAGCAGATTTTTTTAGGAGTAGAGGTTTCCTCCATTCGAACAACATGGCCCTTCCACCTCACTCTAGCTATCCAGTTATGCTTTACCACATCCGGCTCCTTATATAAGCTGACTAGTTTGTGGTTATGCCTTATTCTCCTTTTCTGGGCCATATATCTTTCTCTTGAAGGCTAATAGTTTTCTCTCACTGCACTATGACATATGGGTAAGAAACATTATACTAGTCCTCGATTCTTGTGGTATAACTTCACCTATACATGCCTATATTATAAGATTATGCAGTCTCATTAGGGTTTCTGGTCCACTGTTTCTAGGAAGTTCTGCTTATAGGCCTTCAATCCCATTGGCCTTGTTATTTTTTAGTTGCTTAGTGTCATTGAGTTCATCTTCCTCTTCTGGGGGCTCTATATCATCATCAATATTAAAATGAACTTGGTGATGTTCTGACCACCTTTCCAGAATCCTAGTCTTATCTTTAATCAAAACACCATCATTATTTCAGATATTAAGGAGACTGCTTTTATGTCTAGAGCTTATTATGATGACCACAATCAATCAATCGTCTGGCAGTCTTTATTAAAAAATCACAAATTTAAATTGTGAATTCACTGTAACCTAAAGAATATAGTGCCCTTAGTCATTCCTAAAGATGCAGCAAAGATGACCAATCTTAATCCATTATCATTGGCTTCATCATGCAGGCTTTTAGCCCATATCACAGGCTGAAGTGATTTTTCAATGCTAATTTGTGCATTAAAATCTCAATATTATGTTTAGGGCTCTTATCTACTGTTTTTTTTCCAGTTCATCAAAGAAGCATATATCCTAAAAATACTGTAATTAAAGAATCTACTGCTATCTCGGGTATATTATAGTGCCATGGTACTTAAAATCTGTTACATCCTGCATAAGTTATTTACTTAAAACTATACTGGTACCAAGAATGTGATGTTTTTCGTGACAGTTGTTGTAAACATTTTCATCCTTTCTTTCTATAATTCCTGATCCCAGCCATCTCACTTGCTTAATAGTTGTGATGTCAGTTCTATGTATCCTGATTTGTTCTAGGAGTATGTTTAGTACCCCGGGCCTGTTTAGGGATATCCATTCCATGTTGCAATTCTTAAATCTTTTGCCATTAGACATTTTCAAGTCATATCCATTTAGTAGACTATCCATCTTTCAATCTTGCAAAGCTTCCACCTACAAAGGATGCTGCTGTGTATCACAGCATTTGCACTAGTCATTATCTTCAGACACGGTTGGGAAGTACCAAAAATCCTCTCTACTGGGGTTAGGGGAAGGATGGTGAAGGTATAATCTTGCGGTTCCTATTTAACTACTAGCTTCAGCTCCTCAGTCCTTGCTGATCTACATATTTCCTGTAAGTGCAAGAAAGGATGTGCTATTAGGTTAGGTGTTAAGGTACAGCTAGTGTAAAAAGTATTGAAACCCTAACAAAAATTTTGTTTGAACCCATTTTTAACTAGTATAAATTTCCGTAGATTGCACACGTGGCATCAATAAAATGGGAATAGACTCTAGATTAAGAGTGTGTAACAGCTGTATAAATGAGAGAAATGAAGAATGTATGAGGTTATTACAAAGAAGGACTAGGGCAAATGTAAAAGAATTGGATAGTAAAAGAAAAGCTTGAAATGCTGTGCGTACAGAAGAAAAATCAAAGGAGAGAGAAAAGCTGATAGAATTGTATGATACAGACCAAGAGCACTGTAAAGTTTTATAAGGGTTTGAAAGAAATCGAATGGGTCTGAAGTCGAGAGCGGACTATTGTCAAGATGAGAAGAAAACTTGGTAGTTGATAAAAAAAAATTCTAGTAATATGGGTGCGACATTTTCAATTTGCTGTAATTGAATATTGCATTCTCTTACATTACAGTCTCTTAAGTACTGTTAGAAAACTAGCCATGAAAATGGAAGAGGATCTTAATTGCATTGGTGACCTTATTGATGATGAAGAAACACCCTCTGAAAAAAAAAGGACATTGAAGAAATAATATTGCCATTAAAAGACTATAAAGTGCCTGGCATGGACAGAATACAAGCTGAATTCCTCAAACATATGAAGAAGATGCTGTAGTAGAACTAGCTTATTTGAGATATATGGATCAAGAAGAAGAAAATTAGGGAATGGAGCAAGACAATCTTGTGTCGACCATATATTCTCTTATAGGCAAAGCTTAGAGAAGTCCTATGAATTTAATAAAGGATCTACATCGTCTATTCATTGATTATAAACAGGCATATGACAGTGTGAATAGAAAAGAAGTATTGGGCAATTTAAGAGCACATAGTGTAACAAGAATATTAATCAGGCTGGTCAGCATGGCATAGTAAAACATGAGATATCAAGTTAAAATACAAAATACACTGTCAGAGAACTTCAAAGTAGATAGTGGCTTAAGGCAACAGATGCCTATTCACAGTTCAAAAAGTTTTTCTGTTCAAGGATTCATCCCACTAGGCCCATAAATAAAACCATTCCCTAGTGGCCCTGAGATTTGGTAAGTATGTATTCATGTTGGAGTTTTGGCAATGACCAGCTTCTCTACTCATGTCCTGAGTGATTACAATATCGCTCTCATTGGGTTTTGAGCAGCACTGGAATCTTTTTGAACCTCGGTTGTCACTACTGACCATAAATGGCTTGGTTCAGGGATCGCTAGTTTAGGTGTAAATTTTGTATATTGACTATCATTGTATTTTAAATTTGGATTTTTCTTTTTACTTTTGTTGTTTTAAATCAATTTATTTCATTATATATATTGTATTGGAAGAAGCTTTTCTTTATTTCTTTTTGTACATATTGTATGAATGGATTCATAACCATCTATATTACTTATAGTCCTACTATGAGGCAGATTGTAATATTTACTGAATAAAAGCTTTCTAAAAATAAAATTTTAAATCACTGGTTTTATAATTCTGATATTTAATAGGTTACTGTGCTTAGAGATGTATTGGAAGCATGGAAATTTGAAGTTGAAAAAAAACCATTGGCGATGTCTATAGATGAAGCATATAAGATACTGGAAATATCATCCAATGAACCTCCTGATGAACCCACTGTCAGAAAAGCTTATTATAAACTTGCTCAAAAATATCATCCTGATAAAAATCTAGATGGCCGTGTATGTTATTTACCCTATCTGTTCAAAAATATTTAATTCTAGAACTGTTTAAGGTTTTTACATGTTATCATTATTATTTATTTTTTGATAACAGGAAAAGTTCGAAGATGTGAATAAGGCCTATGATTTTCTTTGTAGCCGTAAAGTTTGGATGGAAACTGGAGTAAATGTCAATAACATTCAACTGATAATTAAAACTCAGAGTATACTTTTTTTTCGATATTCATCAGGTAAGTTTACAAGCAGTGGAAAGTGAGAATGGAGGTAGCCTAGCAAGTTAGGCTTCCTTGTTTGAATGGACCTAGTTTAAACCTCCCTTGATAAAATAATTATAATAATAAAAAAAAATATATATATATATTAATATATATATATATATATATATATATTTTTTTTTTTTTATTATATCTGTTTTCCTCTCATGGTAACCCCATAAGAGGAGAATTTATTTAGCGTATTTACATGCGCCATGCCTGTTTTTAGGCATACTACACGTATTACCAAGTTCATTGGTTTTTTACATTTTTATTAATTCAATTTGATCTTGTTGTCTCTTGTGTACAATCAGATAAACAAAACAAAACAAAAAAAAAAAAAAAAAAAAAAACCAAACAAAAAGAAACAATTAAATAATAAGAAAAGAAAGTAACGTTAATACAATTTTCTACAAAATAGTAATTCCATAAATAATAAAAATAAATAAAAAATAAACTAAAGCACAACAAGATTCTGCCAACTAAAGCATCATTATACTGCCTTCCTAAATTCATCAGTCAGTTTGTTAAAGTCTATTTGTTGATTAAATTGTACAAAATCAGATTTAAATTTGGTCATAAGTCTCTGTTCTGTTTCTGGCCAATTTCCGTGTTTTAGTATAATGTTCTGTATCAGTCCTGCCCTAATGTTGTCAAGTCCTTTACAGTCATATATTAAATGTCGGAAATTATGAACCTGTCCATCATGAGGACACCTGTCATTGTTTAGTATGTTGAAGCGTTTCAAGTATTGTTTGGTTTGTCCGTGTTCTGAAAGTATTTGGGTCAGCTTGTAGTCGGTGCTTAGTATACGTCTATAATTTTGCGGTGTGATATTGGGAACGAATCGATGAAGGCTAGGAAATTTTTCAGAAGCGGTCCACTTATTGTTCCATTTAATTATAGAGTCCTTTCTTATATCTCCTTTTATAAAAGAGATAGGGACCTTATCAAATGATACTGGAAGGTCACTGTAAGCCGCTAACTTTGCCAAAGCGTCAGCTCTCTCGTTGCCTTCTACTCCTGAATGACCCTTAATCCAAACAACATTGATTATTTTCTTGTGTTGGCTATAGAGTTTAGTCAAGTTTATTCTAGTTTCCTCAGTAAGTCTGTCATGAATATTTGAGTTTTGAATTGAGTGTATTACGTTCATATTGTCCGTATAAATAGTTATGTGTGTGTTGGTATGTGTTAAGTTCTCAAGTAAGTATTCAGTGGCCTTAAGTACTGCTAACTTCTCCGCTTGGTTATTAGAACACTCCTTTCCTAACCTGTATTGAGACTCTATGAGCCTATCATTTATATCTTCAAGTAACCAAGCACACCCCACGTTATCGTCATTCTTGCTGCCATCTGTAAATATAACTGTCCGAGTTTGACTATCTGTTTGTTTGTTTGCCAACATTTGTGCTTGTATTGCTGGATGAATCCAATATTTACAATTGTATGGGAGGTCAATTCTCTCTTGAATAATGTTATTATAGTCAGTAAGTCGTTTTTTTTATGTTAAATAGTTCTGTTACTTCATGTATTTTTAAGTCAATTGGAAGAATACCTGCTAAGACGCAAGCAGCTTCATAAGATATTGTATGGAATGCTTTCGAGATTTTTATTGCTATGAGCCTTTGAATTCTACGGAGTTTTGCAAGATTCGATTTCAGTCGAACGCCCTTATGCCAAACGTGTGCCGCGTAAAGAAGTTTAGGCAAAATAGCTCCGTGATATATCGTCTTGAGGACCTCTGACTTGAGACCCCAAGAGATCCTAGCTGTCAGTGTTAGTCTGTTAGTGGTTTGCAAAGCCTGGTTGTAAACATTGTCTATGTGTCGTTTCCAGTTCATTTTTCGATCGTACAGTACTCCTAAATATTTTAATGTGTCACGTTGGTTTATTTGTAATGAATTTAATCTTATAGTTAGTTTTGGTATTGTCCGTTTTCGAGAGAATATTATATATTCTGTCTTTATTGAGTTAAAGTTCAGTTTATTAAGAGAAGCCCACCTTGTTAGTCTAGATAAAACAAGATTAGTAGAAGCTTCGAGTTCGTCTATGTTCCGACGTTTTACTAGTACCAGGACGTCATCGGCATAAACAATTAATTTAGTGTCGATTGGCAATTCAATTAGAAAAATTGTATTAGTTAATATATTCCACAGGATTGGTGATAAACTAGATCCTTGAGGAGTCCCCATACTTAACCTTTTATCAATGGTAAATGAATTAGTTTGTATAACCAATCGCCTTTTTTCAAAATAATTTTGTATGGTCAGATAAAGATTTTTTGGACAATTGTATGTCTTCAGATTTGTTAAAATCGCTGTCCACCAAGCGTTGTCGAATGCACCTTTAATATCCAAACTTACAACTAGCAAATGTCTTTTTTGGTCTAAAGTCGTACTGATTTGTTCTGTTAAAGCATGCAAGGCGTCATCTGTTCCTGTCTGCGGTCGAAAAGCGAACTGATTTTTACTAAGTATTTCGTTTGTCGATAAAAAGTGCATTAATCGATTTTTAACAATTCTTTCCAATATTTTTCCCAACGCAGGTAACATACTTAGTGGTCTTATTGAGCCAGGATCTTTTTTGGGAATTAATACCAGTTTAGCCGTTTTCCAAATTAGTGGGAATTCTCTTCTACTGAAAAAACTTTTATATATTTCACAAATAAAACGAGGGAAAATTTCAGTTATTTTTTGGACTATAACTGGAGAAATCTTATCCAAACCTGGTGATTTATGTGGAGGTATGTTTTTGATAATTTCTAGTATTTCTCCGTCTTCAAGTGGTAAATCATCATTTGTGTCAGGAGGGGTGACTACATCATGCCTCAAACATTGTTGTTCTACTGTGTCACTGTCAGTATTATCGTCTTGAATTACTTTATTGAGTATGTAAGTAAGTGTTTCTTTTGAATTGTTTGTATATTCACCATTGTCAGCTAAAATTGTTTGTAGTGTCGTCCTATTTTTTAATTTTTTTGAAGCCCATTTGTAAGGCCAATTCCAGGCTGATGAATTTGCGGCGAATGATTTCCACGAATCCACCTTTGATTTTTTTAGTGAGTGAAGGTAAACGCGTTTTGAATCTAAATAATCAATTTTTCTTATGTCTCTTAACTGTATGTCATTAGCTGTTCGCTGATATAATCTCCGGAGTCTGTTTGTCTTTTTGCGCAATTTGGTTAATTCATCGTTCCACCAGGGGACTGTCTTATGCGATGTGTTAAAATGTCGTTTTCCACGAGTTTTTTTAAAAGTCATATTGCTGGCTTTAATTAAAGCGGTTGTTAATTTTTTGGCAATGGTTTCTGTTTGTATTTTCGGTAAGAGTGTTATTATTTTTTGTTCTAACTCTTCTAATTCTAACTCCTCTTCATTAAACATTAAAAATTGTTTTCGTAGTTGGACACATAAGTTAATTTTAAATTTATCCCAATCTGCTTTGTCAGTGATATAAAGGCAGTGGACCGATTGGTTATTCGACACCTGGCTACTGCCATTTATTAGTATTTCGTAAGTTATACAATTATGGTTCGAAAAGTTGGTTTCATTGGAAATTTTCCAATTGTTTATTTTAAAACTTCTCAGCATTTTAGTATTGGCAAGAGTTAGATCAATATTGCTTTTTCCCATGTTATTTTCGAAGGTAGTCAAATCTGATTCCAGATTTAATAGAATAAGGTCGTTGGAAACAATAAAAGCCTCTAAAAGTTTTCCCCTTTCATTCGTTCGTTTGTCAAACCAAAATTTTGACCGACTATTCGAATCCATTCCAATAATAATTTTTTCCCCATTAAATTTTAACAAAATATTTTCCAATTGTTGTAAATCAATATTTATGTCTCGATTTAGGTCTAAATAAGTACTAATTATCAAGCATTTTAATGTACCATATGATATTTCAACAACTACCAGGTCAGCCTTTGAATATTGTGTAATTAAACAGCCTTCTAAATCTTTGTTTAGAATTACAACACCAGCTCTAGGTTTTCGATCATATGTTTGATAAATGCGATAATTATTATAACCTATAATTCTGTTATCACGTGTGTATGGTTCTTGTATTAAAATAATATCAATGTTTGTCTTAGATGTATAAAACTGTATAAAGTCTGTTGTGTATTTCGAATGACGAGCATTGATCTGTAATAATTTCAACTGTCTCATTCAAATGTCAAAAATAAATGTTTTAAAAGAGTAATAGAAATAAAAATTATGTTGTATGTCAGTAAATAATATATATATATATATATATATATATATATATATATATATATATATATATATATATTATATATATATATATAATAATTCCATAATATTTATATAATACAGTCAATTTATTTTAATATAATAATAACTATAAGTAACTACAAACCTATTAGATTTTTATGAAAATTATTACCAAAAAAAAATTTAATAACCATGAAAATAGGTTGATTTACAGATGAGTTATCTATGATCTATATATATATATAGTTATATATATAGTAATGATTTTCTTTTATCATATATTTTTAATAATTAATTGACAATTCATTATTAGGGTTCTGTCAATATTCTTTTGAATTATGACTGGATATTTTTAAACAAGGTTTTGTGCATATTTATTATATTTATTATTTTATCAATCAGAAAAACATATTTAAATTTACCTGAGTTTAATTTTTATTCAAGTCCATTACTGAGAGAACTTCTAAACACTTTTACATATCTTGGTTCCATAATCTTCTATCACTCCTAACACCTAGCTGCCCCAAGGTCCAAAACTAACTCATACTGTCTTCTTCCTTCTCTGTCCTAAAACCAACTGCCCCTTTTTCCTACCTGCCTCAAGGGCTGGTACTACCTCTCCAGGTATTGAAGGTTTCTCTAATCCCTCCCTGCTCCTACCTGGTTTGGACCCTTACTTCCAATATTTGCTCTTTCTGGACTTAAATTGCAAATATCATTACATTCAGGTTCTCTCCACTTGTACTATCTTATGTCTTATACAATTTTTCAACTTTATACACATCTAATGAAACATTAATTTAAATTAACTATCATAATAATACTTAAATACTCGCGTGTCATTTTAATTACAATTTAACAAAACAAAAATTAAATTTAAAAATTAATTCTAAATATTAAACATATCCATTAATCTAAATTTTATATAATAAACCAAATGTTTACTATAAAATGAAATAATTCTATATTAATCTAATAACCATTATCATTATTATTATTATTATTTTGTTTTTTTTAATGAAAAATGTTCAAATTAATTCAATAACATACATACTTTTTCAAACATTTATATAATACAGTCAATTTATTTTAATATAATAATAACTATAAGTAACTACAAACCTATTAGATTTTTATGAAAATTATTACCAAAAAAAAAATTTAATAACCATGAAAATAGGTTGATTTACAGATGAGTTATCTATGATCTATTGTTTAAAACATTTATATAAAATAAGCAAAAGTTTTAATATCAATTCTTTGTCAAATTTCACACCATTTTTATTCTATGATTGGTAGATGCTTAAAATTAAAAATAAATAAATTTAATGACAAAAGAGACTGATTGAATTACAAATTAATTTTTATGTATGCTGTTTAAAAACAAAATGGTTCCATATGCAAATAGTTTTTTTTTTAATTTTTTATTTTTATTTATTTTTTTTTATATAATTTATTTATTTTTTTGTTTATATAACCACCATAATGGTGGTTATACTCACTTCAATCTCACTTGTAAAATTTTGTTCAGATTCCATTATTTCTTCATCTTTTAATTCTTTTTCTTTATCCAAATTATCAGTTACTTTTTCTTTGTTCATTTAACTTTCTTCATATTCCATTAATTTTTCATTTTTCAATTCTTTGTCTTCTTTCACAGTATCAGTTACTTTTTCTTCTTCTAATTCCATTTGTTCTTCAGTTCCTGTGTTTTTTTCATTTTCACAAACATTTATATTACTGGCCTGAAGGTCTGAATTTTTTTCAAAACGTTTTCGTTTATCTTCTTCAAACTTTTTCATACGTTCTTCATGTTTTTTATTTTCTTTTTCAGCAATTTCATCTATTTTTTTAGATATGGTATTAAACCGCCAGAAAATCCTTCCTCGTACCGACCTATTTCTCTCCTTCCTATCATGGGCAAAATCCTTGAAAAGCTCCTTTTGAAACGCCTTTATCCCTTCCTTGATTCCCATCACATTATTCCTGATCACCAGTTTGGATTTCGTCAGTTTCACTCCACTACCCAGCAGTGCCATCGTGTGGTGGATGTTATCTCATCTTCATTGGAGCGCAAGATGTACTGCACAGGTGTCTTTCTTGACGTTGAACAGGCCTTTGACCCGGTATGGCATCCTGGACTGCTCTATAAACTTCGCCAATTCCTTCCATCTACATATTTCCTCATCCTCCGTTCCTACCTCTCTGATAGAGTATTTAAAGTTAACCACAATTCTACATACTCATCCTTCTTTCCTCAGACCGCTGGTATTCCTCAAGGTAGTATCCTGGGTCCCATTCTTTATACCGTTTATACAGCTGATATTCCAACTCATCCTAATACTATCCTCACAACCTTTGCTGATGACACCAGCGTGTTATCAGTCAATGATGATCCATTTTCTGCATCCCAGACACTCCAGTCACATATTACTTCCCTTGAAGAATGGTGTCTTAACTGGAGAGTCAAGATAAATCCTGGCAAATCGCAACAAATAACCTTTACCCTCCGTCGAAAACCTACCTCATTCTGTCCTCCAGTATCCTTTAATGGTGTACCGCTAATTAATGTGGAACAAATACGATACCTTGAATTTCATCTGGACAAGAGACTTACCTGGAACCCTCATACAAGATTGAAAAGACAAGAAGCTGCACGTAGATTTCGACTGCTACAACACTTACTTGACAAACGTTCAAATCTCCCGATTCACTATAAGAAACTTGTCTATATGATGATTATCACACCTATTTGGACTTACGGTATAGAATTGTGGGGATCCACTAAACCATCGAATTCTTCCCGCATCCAATCACTCCAATCCAAAATCCTTCGAAAAATCCTTAATGCTCCTTACTTTGTCACAAATGAATGAATCCATAATGACCTTAATATCCCATATGTCGCCGACTTTGCACGAACCAGATACCTCTCCTTTCATAATAAACTTAACACTCATCCAAATCCACTTGTTGCACAGCTAGCCTCCCATTCCATCCCTGGCAATCCTCCGAGGCGTCTGAAAAGAAGATGGCCTCGTGATCTTCTTTTGTAAATATTCATTAGAGTACTACCAATGGGTAGTTCCTCTACAAGTCTTAATCATGTTATCATATTGCATTGTATACAGCATATTTACTGGATGTATTTTCTAATACAGTTGTAAATTTCAATTAATAATAATAATAATAAAAAAAAAAAAAAAAAAAAAAAAAAAAAAAAAAAAAAAAAAAAAAAAAAAAAAAAAAAATAAAAAAAAAAAAAAAAAAAAATCGTATTAAACAGCAAATCAACATTCTTATTGATAGATTCCAACATTTGTTCGAAATTCATTTTGTTTTAATTCCCTTAATATAATTTGACTTTAAAATTACTATTTATTCATTATTTTCACACAAACATCTACCAAATTTTAACCATTTTCCAGTCATAATTTCAATATTGACAGTCCACTGGAGGACACCAAATGTAATGATTTTATTTTATCATATATTTTTAATAAAACTATATGTCAATAATTAATTGACTTAATTCATTATTAGGATTCTGTCAATATTCTTTTGAATTATGACTGGATATTTTTAAACAAAGTTTTGTGCATATTTATTATTTTATCAATCAGAAAAACATATTTAAATTTACCTTATTTTAATTTTTATTCAAGTCCATTACTGAGAGAACTTCTAAACACTTTTATATATCTTGGTTCCATAATCTTCTATCACACCTAACACCTAGCTGCCCCAAGGTCCAAACTAACTCATTCTGTCTTCTTCCTTCTCTGTCCTAAAACCAACTGCCCCTTTTTCCTACCTGCCTCAAGGGCTGGTACTACCTCTCCAGGTATTGAAGGTTTCTCTAATCCCTGCTCCTACCTGGTTTGGACCCTTACTTCCAATATTTGCTCTTTCTGGACTTAAATTGCAAATATCATTACAATATATATATATATATATGTATATACAGGGTGTTCGGAAGATCGTTGACCAAAAAAGTATCTTGGGTAGGGAGGTTCATTATGAACCTATTTAAGGTCACTTATCTATATACAAAGTCTTACGGTTTTTTTTTTTATGAATTTTTTTGTAAAAATGGCCAAATCCAAACATTTATGCCTTATAACTCCATTGTTTACTGATAAATCAACGCCGTTTTTTTTCTCTGTAATTACTAATACATTGTCCATGTAAAATAAAAAAGATATGGTGCAAAAAACAAATACCAAAAAAAACGGGAGATCGTTAAATCTTGTCAAAGGCAAAAATAAAAATTATGAACTTCAAGTTTAGGTTCAATAAAAAAAAAAGTAACTCAACAGCCAAATCCAAATTGTTTTAGAAACTTCTCTATTTAATACTCTTTAAAAAAATACCATTTATTTGCAGCCACGCAGCACATCTAGTTTTTTTAATTTTTTATAAAGTAACAAAAGGGTGCCACCAGCGCACACTGACAATAGTAATGAATCGAATGAATCGATATTTTTTATGCAAAACGTAACAAATAGTTGTGTTTCTTTATAGCATAGGTTAAACTGCATATTTTTTCTTTCTTTCTCGGAATTTCGATTTTATCAGAGTAAACTTTATCTACATTTTTGTAAACAATAACCAGGGAACAAAATTAAAATAATTTTAAATTATTCATAAATTTAATTTGTAGAGTATCACAGGTATTGCTCAAAATGATCTCCACTATTTCTAATACAAGCACGATATCTTTTTCTTATTTCTGTGGTGGTTGTTCTTAAAATAAATTCTTCCTTCATTATGGTAAACGCAGCATTGATTTTTTGAATAAGTTGTTGTTTTGAAAAAAATTCTTCATTATAAACCAAATCTTTGGCACGGACCCAGAGGTAATAATCGAGCGGCGTGAGGTCTGGAGACCGTGCTGGCCACTCAATTAGACCCCGTCTTCCTATCCAGGATTGTGGGAAACAATTGTTTAAACATTCCCTTACAGGTAAATTGTAGTGGGCTTTTTCAACACACAGTCACAGTCAGTGCACAAAAAAAAAAAAAAAAAAAAAAAAAAATGGAGAAAATTGATCAAATAAGCATAAAAAAAAAGTTGATGCCAAAGAGCCTTTAAGGGCTATTGGCGCCCTCCAGTGGACTGTCAATATTGAAATTATGACTGGAAAATGGTTAAAATTTGGTAGATGTTTGTGTGAAAATAATGAATAAATAGTAATTTTAAAGTCAAATTATATTAAGGGAATTAAAAAAAAATTAATTTCGAACAAATGTTGGAATCTATCAATAAGAATGTTGATTTGCTGTTTAATACCATATCTAAAAAAATAGATGAAATTGCTGAAAAAGAATATAAAAAACATGAAAAACGTATGAAAAAGTTTGAAGAAGATAAACGAAAATGTGATAAAATATAAAAGATAAAATAATTCCAATAGAAGTGGCTATTAATTCATCAATCCTAATTGTATTGATCCTTCTATACCATCATGCGTACCTTAAGTGATCAAATGATTACTTTGTATCTGTTACTTATATCTGTATCTGTCTACTTATTTTAATATCTCTAGAATGTATTTTTGTTACTGATAATTCTAAAGACTGATTACTTTTTTAAATATTGTTTTAGTGTTACAACCATATAAGTATGCTGGTTATCACCAGCTTATTAAAACAATACAACTTGAAATTGATGATGATCTACTATTCTCTAAGCAAACAATTCTTTTACCTTCAGCTATAGAACTTATTTATTACACAATAAAATGTTCTGCTCTTAATGCTGAAGAATTCAATAGGAACAATGGATTTCAGGTATTTAGAAATTTGTGTCATTAATGTTTTTTACAATATTTATTATAATGCTCAGCATTAATTAAAAATTTTTAGGTCTCATCTTCAGCACTTTCAAGGTGCGTATCCACATTAAGTGATTCTACAAATGAAAATGACTTTGCTTCTCAGGTTTGCCTTTATAGTGCAAGGAGTTTTATGATAGCTGCTGCATTTGAAAATTGCCTTGTTACCTTTAATAATTTATCTAATTTGATCCCTGATTTGGTGAGGATTTTACATTTTAAGGTAAGGACATTGTTTATTAGAACTAACTAAAACATAATTTTTTTTTTTCCTAAATTAACTTATTTTTAATTTAGTTAATAAAACTTTTTCTGACAGGAATTATTCTTGATCTTTCATTTGTGCTGTCAATGGCTAGTTTCTTCTAATTTAGACTAACCCAAATCGTAAGATTTCTGGTGTTACATGCTACTCAGTTTGACTAGCATGATCTGGCTCATCTCACTTGTTTTGTTTGTTACATATCTTTCTTTAGTAGCTTCTTCAGAGCTTCATTAGCTTTCACCTGTCATCTGCCATACCATTTGCCCTTTTCATATCATAATATAATGGCTTGAAGTATATTTGTGTCGCCAAATGATTTATAAAACTCTTGAATTATATTGCTTCTGTTAAGTATTAATACACAGAAGCCCTTAAGCCGAATGTATAGATATATTTCACCAATGTTTTCATCAATATGTTTATAGTCATATGAATAAGTTCTAGTTACTTCTGTTTGCCAAGAAATTCACTTGGGAAATGTGAAGAAGTGTCCCTCATATTTGCTGATGTCTTTATATTGAAATTAAGAACGTTTTATGAGCTTAGTACTTCTTTTTATGTCAGGATATGTATCAGGATATCTGGAAGCTTGAAATTTAATTTACTTATTGAATTTAAAATCTGTATTAAACATAGAGTAAGTAAATACACCATCTATTTAATAAAACATGACACTGTCTTATGAAGAAACTACCCATTGGTAACACTTTAATATACTGAAAAATGAATCATTATACTCGTATTATAAATATTATGAATTATTGTTATATTATAATGTTGTTATCTTTAATTACATAGGTTAATATGCTGTGTGTGTAGCAACCCAATAAAGTTGGGGAGCAATATGTTCCTTTTGTATTAATAAAGCATTTCTCTCTTTAATTGTGATGTATTATTTTCTTTTCCTTTAGAATCTTGTTAAATTATGCTGTGCTGTTGTTGAATGTATCAGTGCACTTGCAAAAGATACTAATCTCCAATTGAAATTGTTTCAAGCTGGTGTCTTATGGTATATCATTCCCTTTATTTTCTTGTATGATTATACTTTAGAGGAGTGTGGAATAGAAAGTTCTCAGGATAGTAATCAACAGGTATAGATATATATATATATATAAATATATGTACTTATTATTTTATTAACTTTTTGTTGCCTTTTACTTCAAATTTATTTTATCTTGTTAAAAGTATTAACAAGATGAAAATCAATAAAAAAATATATATAAAATTAAAGTTTTGCCAAAATAGGCCAGTCAAATAAGAAAAAAAAAAAAAAGTCAAACATCGGAAAAAATGAAGAAGTTCTGATTTTCTGATTATTAGGATACATGAGAGTAGTGTAAAACTTTGGAGTGTAAAAGTTTGCAACTTCCAAAGACCTGTGCTAGCTCCGTGGTGGTCAAAAAACTTCGATTTTTTTCCACTTTTTTCAGAATTTCGTAAATATCTGGAGAGCCATGTATCGCATGAAAAATATCTTTCTCTTCTTCTTTAAAGTAGATAAAATTACCTACAATTTGAGCCCAAGATCTGCTCTGTAGCTCTGATAAGTTCGGAGATTCAGCTCTTCAAAGATGGGGTATTTTCTCCAAAAATTTTTGAAGTCCACTTTAAGTCATCTGTTCAATAGAATATTGGCTTCTATACTCATCCCAGGGCATTTTTTCTATTGTAACTCTGTTGTTGAGAAATTATTAGCTTTAATTTATGCACAAAGTGGAGAGCCCAGTAGCTCTTTGGTATTATTAAAAAATCGTCTGCCAAGAAGGATGGCACATAGCTTCCTTGTATTGGTAGATTATACGAGTAAAACTGTCCAACTGAACAGTTCAATCCGATCGCAACAAATTTATAGGAAACAATGCCGATGCTAGTACCTAACTACCTCGAAAGTGTCAACCGGATTCGCTGATTAGTTCGCAAGCAACACATTTTTACAGAATCTCATGTAATTTCTAACGATTGTGAAAAGCCTCCTATTGTTTCGATTGCAACCAGATTGGTAGAGGGACCATCTAGACTATAAACTACATACTACCTGGACATTTCATTGAAATCGGATAAAAATTGAGAAAGTTGGAAGGGGTGGACAAGGAAAGTGACCACATACAGACGGACAAATTGGTTCATGGTGTTCTAAAATGTAAAACTCGAGTGGAAATTTAGATTTTGGAGGAAAGAAAAATTTCCCCTCCAAAAAGTGGTTAAAATGCTTCCGCTACTTTTGGTAGACTAGGAAACAATAAACAGTTTTTATGTAGTTGCTTGGTATTAATCCCTTTTGTTTTTTTTAAAAATAATTAAGCTAATCTCAAGGGTTTAAAATGTAATTAGAAGTACCTCTCCAAATCGTTATGCTATACGAAAGTATAAACAGCACCAGTGAAAAATAAATTGACGTATGCCTTTTAAAATTTGTTTAAAAATTTATAAAATATCTTCCATAGTCTTTTTACAATTGAATCTACTTGAAGTACTTTAGTTTACCATCAAATAACACATCCAAGTATTTTAGATTACAGAGACTTCGGAGGCTACCCTGAGGATGATTCAAAATGAAGCACCAAATCGGTGGAGCGTTTACGTTGTTGTGCTGCCTCATCCTGCAGCGACATTATTTTTGAAGAGTCGACTCTGGTGCCCCAGGAGAATTTTTTGATAAATGAAAGCAACAAACGACGCCAGTCGTAATCAGCATTTGTTTCTAGGTCCGCTTTAGAAAAAGTGGGCATAGAAACAAGACAGGCAGAAGAGGGCGCAGACTCCACCATCATAAGAACTGCAATCGATAAGAGCTTTTTCTTTGAAAATGTATTAATAATTGGAGAGGATGTCGACTTGGTGGTTCTCCTGAATGGATTAGGGTCAGAAAAGGAAAACGTCTTCTTCCAGAAAAGTAGCAGATCAGGTTTTCATCCACAAATCATACAAAACTAGCAATTTTCATCCACCTCGTTCAAACATGGAGATCTGTTTTTTCCCCCTCCTTCGTCCTGTTCCTCCACGCATTTAGCAGTTGTGACACCACATCGGCTATATTCGGGCAAGGAAAAACAAGGATGCTAGCTGCTCTGGAGAAAAATCAACGTTTAGTGGACGAGGTAGACGTGTTCCTAAAGCCTGACGTAACTCAGGAACAGGTAGCTGCTGCTGGCATCAAGTGCCTTGTAGCGCTGTATGGAGGATTGAGCTGCCAATGCAAAGGTCAACCTGGCTCGTCTGCCCCCAACTGAAGAAGCTGCCGCTCAACACTACTATTGAACGTACCACCAAATTCAAAAATAGCTAAGAGTGGATAAGGATCCAACCTTGTGGGGATGGACCAGAAGCCAACAGTGCACAGTGGGGCCATTCGTGAATCTAGCGGGACAAAAGTCTAAAAATGAAGTTTTATTTTTTGATGCAAAAAGTGGTTGATCTAACAGGCTAAATGTTGGAAGGCATGAAACCAAGTGAATTAGCCTGAGGCAATGTCATTAAAGTAATTCAATAAACAATGAACTAATACCATTTCAATCCTGTAGGATTAAAGAATTAAGTTAGTATTCTTTCAAGCACTCCAAAGTGAACATCGTTATAAGTTTTCTTATTTCTTTACATTTAACGATGGACTGCAGTCAAAATAGTAAGTATTAGTATATTTTATTTTTAATTTTACGGCATTTAAGATATTCAGAGGGTACGCCAATTAAAAAGTTAAAAATTAAAAAAAAAAAATTATGTTTTAATCTGAAACTTTTTTGGTAGGTGAAGGTAGGTCTTAATTTATGTTTCAGTGTGTCTGGGGACATTTAATTTTAGTGAATATATTGCATTTGGCTGCCCGTTTTTGCCCATTTATCAGTAGCACCAAAAATTGTGTTTCAGGTGGAGTACTCTCAGTTGCGCGATTGGAATTAGCTGAAGCGTTACAGGCTAGAGGTTTCAGTTTTAATAATTCCCAGGAAGAAAAAAGATATCTGGTCGATTATATAATTAAGAAATTTGCCTTGGGAACGATTTATCAAAGCTTTGAGGAAAACATTAACCAGACCGTCAAATCGTTTTTAATCACAATTCATTACAAATGGAAGGTTTGCAATAGAACAAGTACACGACTATACGTGGAACATAAAATTTGGTTAGATGGTACCGTTGAGATACTACATGTTGATATGCCTTCTACAAGTGCCTCGTCTTCTTCAACTATGGGGCGTCCGGTAAAAAGTTTCGGTTCAGCTTCAATAAAATCTAAAAGAAGGAAAGTTAGTCCGATTTTGAAAGGAAAATCTCTTGATGAAATTTGTTTTGCAGCCCAACAAAAATTAAGAAGAGCAGGCAAAAGAGATGCAAGTTTCATGGTGAAAACCATTTTAACATCTCCGAAACGAGCAATGAAAATAAAAAAAAAACAATGAAATCTTCTGCCACTAAAAAAACAAATGTACCATACACCCCTGATGAAGCTCTCAGTCTGATTATTAGCTTTCCACAAAGAGGTTTTAACAAAGAGGTTTACCCTTCTTATAAAAAAGTTCAAGAAGCCAAGAGAGACTGTTATCCACAACCAACATCTTTCAAAGTGACCGAAAGAATGGCGGAAGTTGAACTTCAAGCTCTTGTCAATTTGACTGTGCAACGTTTATTTATATGCAAAAATTTTAGCATTGTTAATTCCATTATTAACAACGACTTGTCCAATACCATTATTTTTTTTAAATGGGGATGTGATGGTTGTGGTAGCCATAATAGATACAGACAAAAAAGCGAAAATACTGTTGATGACTCAACTATTTTAGTTTCCTCGTTGGTCCCTCTTCAAGTTATGGCAAAGAATCGAGAGAATGTGGATGTTACTGTTTGGAAAAATCCGCGAACTTCATCAAAAAGGTATTGTAGGGTGATTAGATTTTGAAGCGTCAAAGAAACTCATGACGAAATTATTCGTGAGGTAGCGCACATAAAACAACAAATTTCTGCCATCCAGTGCACTGTAGTAGAGCTAGGTGGACACACTATAACTGTAAACTCCAGTTTCTACGAGACAATGGTGGATGGAAAGATTTGCAACGCCTTGTCCTATAATAAAAACACTCAAAAGTGCTATATTTGTCACGCGACGAGCAAAGACATGAACAACTTAGAAGCAATAACCAAATGGCAATGTTTAGAAGAAACGTTTTCATGGGGGCTCTCCGTTCTTCACGGATTTATAAGGTGTATGGATTGTTTACTTCATATTGCTTATAAGTTGGACATTAAAAAATGGCAAGTTAGAAGTGAAGAAGATAAACAAAAAGTGGATGATAAAAAGAAAAAAATTATGGATGGATTCCGAAAGAGAACTGGCCTACTTATAGACATTCCTAAACAAGGGGGAGGAAATTCAAACGATGGCAACACCGCCCGAAAGTTCTTCAAACATGCTCCTGTTTCAGCTGAGATAACAGGCGTTGATGAGGAGTTGATCGAGAGGTTTAACGTTATTCTCCAAGCATTATCATCAGGTCATGAAATAAATATAGTTAATTTCGAAAATTTTGCTGCAGAAACTGCCAAAAAATATGTAACATTGTATGGATGGTATCCAATGCCAGTCACTGTTCACAAAATTCTTATGCATGGAGCTGCTGTCATCAAAAACTTTCTCTTGCCTATAGGACAACTCACAGAGGATGTCCAAGAAAGCCAACACAAAGAGATAAAAAGATACAGGGAACATTTTTCTCGGAAAATGTCTCGCGTAGTGACCTACACTGACATTATGAACAATTTGTTGATTTCGTCTGATCCATTAATTAGCTCATATAGACCACTACCTGAGAAAAATACGACCTACAGCAATAGTGTTCTCAATTTTCTTGTAATACCAGACGCAGATACGAGTATGATACCCTTAATTAATGGACAAGATAGTGATGGTAGTGATAATCTCGATCTAAGTGATTTGTCATTATAGGCTATAATTTTCATTTCAGTTAATAATTTTAATTAATATTTTTAGTTAATATTTTTAGTTAATATATGATTTATAATTAAGTTAATGATTTTTAGAACGCAAATGTGTTTGAATTCTGTTCGTTTAAAGATAGAAACTAAGTATTAAAGTGTTAAAGGTTATGGTTTGACAACACATTGCCCTAATTTATATATATATATATATATATATATATATATATATATATATATAAATATATTATAAATTCTATTTATTTATTATTGTACATTTTTAAAGATTTCAGAGAAATTGTTAGTTGTTACAGAGGAGTTTTTCCAACCATAATATTGACATTATTATCATAAAGTAGGTTTATTTCATTTTTTTTTTTTTTTTTATTCAATTTATATAATCATTAATAAATCTATAAGTGGTTTTGTGAATTTTTTTTTCCTTTATAAAACAGGTTAATAAAGTTTTAAATGTTTGATCAATCTTTCAATAACCTTGGTTTAATCATTTCAAGTTGTTCTGGATCAGAAAAAAATATTACATTGGCCCTACGATCGCTTTCAGACTTTTGTCCCACTAGATTCACGAACGGCCCCACTGTGCAGTGCCTGCTACTCGTCACAACAACAAAAGAGCCGGCTTCACAAAGTTTGTTGAAATTTATCTCTTGTAAGTGTCGTAAGCAATGCTCTGCAGGAGGCTGCAGCTGCAAGAAAGCAGGGCTGAAGTGTTCTGCTTTGTGCAGCTTTTGTTTGGAAAAGAGCGCTTCAATATTCCTACAGTAGATACCGAAGAATCCGACAATGAGGACTAGAACACAGGCCTGTGTCTAAACATATACATATGTAATTTTTTTTAAAATTAAATATTTTTTGTATCTGATATTATTTCACAATTAGCTTCAATCATGATACACAATTTTCACATTCATTATTATTTCTTTCTTTCACAATGATAATTTTTTCCGAAATTAATAATAAACTAACATTAGAAATATTTTGTGTTTTCTTTTTTTCTCTCTTTCTATAGAAACTATATGAGTCATGCTAATTATCAGACTCTCAAGTTGCAAAATTTCAGAATTTGCCAATTTGGGTTTTTGAAAATGATAGAGTAATTGGCCTCTCAGCTAAGTGTATAAATTAAAGGTAATAATTTCTCAACAACAGAGTTACAATAGAAAAAATGCCCTGGGATGAGTATAGCAGCCAATATTCTATTGAACAGATGACTTAAAGTGAACTTGGAAAATTTTTGGAGAAAATACCCCATCTTTGAAGAGCTGAATCTCCGAACTTATTAGAGCTACAGAGCAGATCTTGGGCTCAAATTGTAGGTAATTTTATCTACTTTAAAGAAGAAGAGAAAGATATTTTTCGTACAATACATGGCTCTCCAGATATTTACGAAATTCTGAAAAAAGTGGAAAAAAATCGAAGTTTTTTGACCACCACGGAGCTAGCACAGGTCTTTGGAAGTTGCAAACTTGGTTTTACAATACTCTCATGTATCCTACAACTTATCAAAAAATCAGAACTTCTTAATTTTTTCCGATGTTCATGTGTTATTTGACGGGCCTAAAAATAAAAACTGCTTGGCTCATTATGAAAAAATTAAAATTATTATTAATTTTTTTTTCATTTGTGTCTTTGAATTTTTATATTCATTCAATTTCATAATTAAATGTCAACTATATTTATTAATTTTCAGGAGTCATGGAATGAATTATCGAAGCTTTCATGTAAAGCTTGTTCTTGTTTAGCAGGCTATAATGATCAAACTTCTGAATCTCCCCATAATGATTCTATTCGTTCTGTATTATCTTCTCTTTTAACCAGATTTATTTTACATAGTTTGGCAGAAGAAGAGCCAAAAAATGTAAGTACTAATTAACATAATACAACTTAGTTAGCGAGACTTTCAAGGGAATTAGGAAATTTTATTTTTATTCAGGGACTCATTTAATCAAAGTTTGTGATATCAAGCTTGTATAGACTAAAAACTGTGTACTAAATGAGGTTCTCTGCTAAGTGGAGTTTAGGGTTCTTTAGTAGGCTAGTGTTTATTTACAATTAGAAGTGCATTTCATTGGAAATATTGGTAAAGTTTATTTACAATAAGAAATGCATTATTAGTGGAAATATTGGTAAACAGGCTTTCAAAATCAAAGGAAGCTAGGATAAAGTTATCAGAAATTTTGAAGGGTAATAATAACCTCACCTATTTGAAAGAAGTTGTGTATGTCATAGGGATTATTATTGCTAAGGATTTGAAAGCACAGGGAAGGAGGAATTTATTTGGGAAAAATTGGGACGAATTGGGTAATTGGGTTTGTTGATTTTGGGGGATTATGTAGACAGGGAGTGATGTAATTATATGAAATCAGTTTTCTGTAAATATTGTAATTAATTTGTTTGTAATCTAAGAGGTAAGTTGTTTGTTTGGACAGGAAGTAGTGAATTTTTTCTCCATGGTGGAATTGATTCATGATCATAATAGTGTTACCTTTATCTGCTTTGTTGCTAGCTACAATAATGTGGTCGTGTGATTTGAGAAAGGATTGCTTGAAGGATAGGTATTTGACTAAAATAGGGAAAATGTTTGAAAGACAGGAGGGTGGGTTTTGAAAATGATATTACTAACACTCATGCATGACCCTCTACTGTACAACTGAGTAAGCTGTCCCTGCATATTAACTCCAGATCAATAATTAATTTAGGAATCGGGTGAATGTTAGTGGTAGGAATAGTAAAATTAGTACCTAAATTTGAAATGTTGATGACAGGAGGGGGATGTCTATTGAAGAAAGGTAGTGGACCCATATTTGTCACTAGTAGGATAAATTTTATAACTTTTTTTTATGATTTGACAGAAGAGATAACGGAGATAGGGAAATTTAATATATTCTTAGTATTTTCTCCAATAACTGAGGATAGGTGACTGGTAATGGAAGAAATTTTAAGTTTGAGGTTTTGGATTTGGAAAATAATTTCGCAACTTTTAAGATTTAGTGTGGACTTTTTAAATTTAAATGTAGAGAATGCTAACTTGAAAGGGGTTAACATATGGAAAAGTTACTGGTATCATTGTCTTAAAGTTTAGGAAAGATGGAATAAGAATGACATTTAAGAAGGAAAATCCTTAGTTCTATTTTTCATTTAAGTTTTTGTAAAGACAATAAAAGGCGGTTAAATAGGGATTTAAGGTTGGGGAAGGTGGGCTTAAGATTGGAAAACAAAAAATTGTATCTGTAACTAAAGGAAGCATGTGGGGAGGAGAGGAGGGATTTAAACAAGAAGATTGGGATGATGATGCTTTCCTGGAAGAAGTCTAGGGTCATGAAGTGGTGAACATAGCAATGGTTAGAATGTAAAAAGAAGAATAGGCAGGTGCGAGATCGCATGCAGTTGGTGTTGAGCTTTTCTTTTTTCCTCATCCACTTGTATTGTTATGTTCATTTATGAATATAATTCAATTTGCTTTTTCTCTACTTTTTAATTTGTAATATGATTTATGCTTCAACGTTAATTATTCCTTTTTTGTAAAGTGCAGCAGAACCTCACTAATCCGCCTTTTGCTAGACTGACTCTTCAGGTAATTAAACCTTTCTATGTTTCCTCAAAATATCTGCTGCATAGTTGGTTCTTAGGGAAACCTTGTTACATTAAAAATTAGACTAGCCTAAATTTAATACAATGTGAACACAAAATAAGCTCTGTAGCTTTAGAGACGGGCTTTCAAATTTTCAGAATTCTCTCAAAAAGTGGCAGAAATTGTGTGTGTTTTTTTTTTAATGGTTTTTGTTCTATGCCTCCTTAACAATGATATTTAGAGCATACTTCATTATGAACAATTTTAATTGTATAATTAATTGCCATCAATGCAATAGCAAATTGTAAATTTGCTATTAACGAAACACAATAAAGTGTTTTGGCCTGTGCTTCTATACATAAATAGCTTGCTACAACATTTCTATGCAAACTTATTAGTCTATTGGTGTATATAACATATGCTTCTATTTCCTGTAAATTTTTAAAATGTTAATATATAACTTTTAAAATAATTATAATACACTTTAAACAACGAAAAACATGTGCTTCTTTGATATCTATTGTTAATCCAACCTTTTGGCCATTCTACCTCACCCCTAGGTCCCTTAGGGATCAGATTAGTTTCTACTCTATTACCTATCTGTTATATTTTATTTATCTTTGTCTGTTCATAAACTATATCCATTCATCTTTTGTGGTAATATTTTTTTTCTTGAAAGTGTTTTTCTTGTTTTTTTTTTACCTTATATTTATTAATTTTCATGAAGTTTGCTTTTTTTTCTCTCCTTTTAATTAATTTTTTTATCATATAATTTTGTTTTTTTCTTCTAGCCCTGATGAAGGCTTACACTTTAAGCCGAAAAATGAGCGCAATAAATTTAAACTATTTAATTGTGTTTCATTGATTGCACACCCCAATTATTCTACTTCATAGTAAATTTCTAATCAAAGAAATCAAATTAATATAAACATAATAATAATAGTAATAATGGTCTTTATTTATATGTATTTACAGATTTAACTTCCTCATTATTTACAATTTATATACATTTGGTATTTACATATAGACCTTCCCTGTAGGGAGGTTAGAGTCTTTTGGACGGAGACCAGCCAAACCTTACGGGTGAAGTTGCTGGCATATACTCTTCCATTGGTCCCTGTCTCGCACTGATCGTATCCAGAGAGAGCTACCGCACGTCTTCTTGAATTCGTCAGTCCATCGTTTACGTTGCCGGCCCCTGCGCCTCTTCCTATCGTCAAGCCCAGCTGTCTTCGCCTTGTCTCATCACATGGCTTGCCCAATTATAAACATAAAGATTTTATCAAAACCTGACTGCCGCTCCAATGGAGATTCTTTGTTTCCTTTGGAGTAGGTTTCCCAATTCTCTTTAATCTAAATCCACCAATGAGACTTTTTTTTTTTTTTAATTCTTTTCCTTATATGTTGAATGAGACTTGTCAAAAATCTCATAGTATTCAATCTAATTATTAAGAAATCACATCCAGACCTTCCACATGGACCTCACATTTACTCAACACATGACGTTACATGAGATCTCTTAGCTTTTTGAGCATGATTAGTTTACTGTCACTCTCTTAAAGTCACTCTCCTTCTCTCACTTGATCCCTAGTAATTTTTAAAACAGTGTTTATTACATGCTTTTTCTAATATTCTATGTTATAACTGAATCAAATATGATGTTTTTCTTCTGTATATTTGACCTATATTGAAAATTACAATTCCCCCCCCCCCCCCCAAAAAAAAAAAAATAACTTCTTCTTATTAAATTTTACCAGGGTTTACGTCTCACTTCCTGAGGCTGGAAACTATTTTTCATCTTTAACAATAAAAATCCTTAAAAAAGAGATATTTGAAAGGACTAAATAAATTGATGTTACATCTTTCAAGTTTATGAAAGAATACTAATCACTATCAGGTGATGATATGGTTGGAAGCCAAAAAAAAAAAAAAAAAAGCCAAAGACTACACTAGATCAAACTGCTGAAAAATGAACAAGTACTTAAGAAAGTAAAGAATCTTGGTTTATGATAGCTTAAATAAAGGAAGTCCTAAAATGTTAGGAGTGAGAAAACGTAGGAAAATAACTGAGAAAACTTACATCTTGTACGCCTGAAATGACTATTTTCTTTGGTGAGGTTTTTCTTGAAACTTCTGCAGCCTTTTCAATGCTGTTTCACGCTCAAATCCTTGTCGCCAATATTTTTTTGTTAGGTATTTTAAAAGAAGCCTAATAAACTATGAACACTATCATATTAACTTTTATTATCTTTGATAACATGTGCTTATTATACCCATTGAACAACAAAAAAAACCTTTTATCTGGTTACAACATTAAAAAAGTGGTGCCAATATTATGTTAATATATTACAAATCCTCAATTTCTTTGATTTTGATGGTTAACTGCAATCAATAAAGGATAATTAAAGGTAAATCTATATGTTAGGTGGATCAGAAATGTTTTTGTTTGTTATTAGGCACTACACTCCTTGCTAGACCTGGGCCTCTGCCACCATCTTTCTCCATTCCTCTCAGCCCTTCATTAGGTTCCTCCAATTCTGTATCCCCAGCCTCCTCAAATCCTCCTCTAGATCATCAATCCATCTGCACTTGGGTCTGCCCCTCTTCCTTTTTTCTCCCGGTGTATCATTAAACATTATCTTTGGCAGCCTGCTGGGCTCCATTCTTTCGACATGTCCCAACCATCTGAGCCTGCCTTTCTTAATAGCACAGAGGATATCAGGCTCACCATACAATTGTGTGATCTTGGCATTGCTTCTTATCTGCCACCTGTGCACCTCTCTCACAGTACCAAAGATCTTTCTTAGGATTCTTCTCTCCCAGACCAACAGTGCGGATCAAAAATAGTACATAAAGAATTTATTAATGATGAAATTTAATAAATAATTTATTAACTATGGTGGCATATAATGACTAGTATTAATTTTAGGGACTGCTCTATAGTGATTTTCTCTTTCAATTTTGAAATTGTGATATAAAATGATAAAGAGATCTGTAACTGATTTTTAAAAATAATTGTTATAAACTGGTATTTTGTGTTTTACATTTTCAATTCCTTTTTTTTCTCAGGTTCTAAAAGTTCTCAATAGTAATTGTGAATCACCCTATTTAATTTGGAATAATGCTACACGAAATGAGTTATTAGAATTTTTAGAAGCTAGAAAGAGATCTATTTGTACTGATAATATATGCAGTGATATTGATTTTAGTTTTACTTCTCATAAAAAAGAACTTATTATTGGAGATATTTTCATTAGACTTTATAATGAACAACCTGCTTTTGAATTAAAGGTAAGCATTATTGTTCACTTTGTGTTCTTTTTATTTTATCAAAGGATTAATTAGTAATTATATTAGTGTTTTTGGTGAATTAACCTAATTTAAGTCTGTTTATGTTTAGTCTATTTAAATTAGCTCAGTAATTTTTAAGAATTGTGACTACTCTCCTCCTTTTTCCTTCTCCCAGTTAATTATAACTTAAGAGTTCTTAACACTCTATGAACCGTAGGTGCATAAGATATTTTGCACTAAAATAATGTGAAAAACAGTTTTGAATCTGATGTAAACTACTCTAAAGTTGCTAAGGATTCATAATATGAAGATAAAAAAAAAAAGACCTAAGTAGATATATTTTTAAATAAAACTTAATTTTATGTTATAAGGTTCATAAAATAAACATTATTATTATTCAAAAGTAAATTTTTATTCACTAACATAAAAATTTAAAAAAAATTACCAAACCTAGGAATCTCCTAACAAATTCTATACAACTTCGTCCCTTTTTTATTTTATTGTTTTTTTTTGTTTTTTTTAGAAGTACTTTATGATTTTTTTTAGTATCTGATGTACTCTCCCCTCTATCTATTTATATTTACAATGGTTTCTCATAGTTAAATTAAAAGCAGTGATTTACTCTTGAGGAATTTCTTTTATCAGAATGATAAATGATCTAATCCAAATTTCATACAATATTCGAGCACTTTTGTTCCTTCCGAAAACAATAGTTTTCCGCAATATAGAATCCCTAGCCCGTGAAAAGATCCTCCGAGACCTTGAAGCTCAGAACTGGATTGCAATTTACTCCTTGATTGATTCCATGGTAAATATCCTCACCACTAACCTCTTAAATATCCTTGACATCCACGCACCCCTCAAATTCTCCTTGTTTCGTTGTTGTCCTGCTCCTGGAACTCTATTTCTGTTGATATCCAACAAGGGAAATCCCTGAAAACATTCAAATATCTCTATTTCCAATACCTTATTCTTACCCAAGATGACGCTTGCTGACTATCTATCTTCCTACTCAGTTAAAATATATGTTCTTGCATTTCTGAAATCAGATTCGAATACAGTTCTTCCATGATTAAGATTCATATACATAAAACTGTAATCAATGTACTAAAAGATTTTATTTTTATTTTTTTTATTTTATCTTATTTGTAGAGTGTTCTTTTATTTTCCTTTCTATATATTTAACCATCTTCTATTTATATATTATCACCATTTTGTTATTATTTTTACTTCAATTTTTTTATTTCATTATATCTCTGACCAGATTTAACTGCTTTTATTTCTGTTCTTATATGTTATTCTTAAGGGACTTAGTCCCAGAATAAAATTATTTTTCTATTCTATTATTTAAGTGCCTATGTATGTTTTTTCATTTAGGTTCAATTGAGTTATATTTTTATTTATAAACAAAAATTGGCTTTATTAACCTTTAATATAATATTATAATTATATTGTACCTTACCTTGGGTTGACCTAGTGAATGATCCTCCATTACTTATTATCATACTCTATTACTCCCAAGATCGTCCATGCACGACTTTAGTCATATCCTGCTCAAGGTAGCTCTGCTTCTATTAAACACTGTGGATCTTAACCGAAGGGGGGAGGTCTTAAAAAATATCTGTGGTGATGGGCAGCAGCTTCACCAGTACTGACATGGGACCGTGACAGTGAGAGTTAGATTGGCCCATGAGTAGACATCTACAGGTGGAGCTAGTGACTGGCGGTATGACTAGGAGCATTGCAGTTGGACCTAACTCTTCAAAGACTGCAGAAGTCAGAAGAGTTCAACCACAAGGTGCAACTATTCTCATCGCTCAACTGGGGCAGATGGAAAATAGGACTGCACACATTTACTTCCCATCATGACTACTACGTTACAAAATATGGTAGAACGAGGAGCTCCTCTTGTGGATTCCTGCCGGGCAAGCAGTGCACCTGGCCCTACTCGGAGAGCCCGCTACAAAGCTACTAGTGTTAAACTCTCTGCTGGTTGTGGCGTCAGGATGGGACAGGGGAGCTTGGCTGCTGACCTTACCAAGAACAAGGAAAAGAAAGAGTCTCCGAATATTGCAATGGAATGCGGAAGGTCTAAAGTGAAGTCTTATCAATAGAATCCGCAAAGAGGAGATGGACATAATTTGCAAACAAGAGACCTACCTCAATCCCAACTTAGGATTTAATGTAAGAGGTTATCAGGTATGTCAGAAAGATCGTATCGGCCAAAACAAAAGGAGGTGTTCTTACAATGGTATGGAATTCACTTCCAGCAAGGACTTCTGCAAGATGGCCATCAAAACATTAAAGCAGAGATCCTTGGAACTTTAGCTGTACAACTAATATTGTCCCAATGATAAAATGCTTTCTCTTAAAGTAATGGATATTATCGAAGACAGCTGCACTGTAATAGGTGACTTCAATGTCCACTCTCCCTCCAGGGAATATCAGGGTATGAACCAAGAAAGTGAAGAAGGTGAAACATACCAAACTGAGGTATTTCTTAAATTAATTAACAAACCAAATGAGCCTCCTACATGCTACTCACAAACTTGAAAATCAATTTCCTGCCTGGACCTATCTCTCATGACTAACAACCTCCTAGCTATTGCTACTCAGCGATCTGTGATGAACCAACCACAGGCCAATCACAAGTGGGACTAAATTGAATATCTCAACACCTTAAGCTACACTTCTACCTAGCTGGAACTTTAAGAAAGCCAAGTGGAATATCTTTACTGATCTCTCAAAAAATTACACATCTACTTTCAACGTAACATCAAAGAAGATAAACACATCAGCCCAGCTTTTTGTTTCTGCCACAAGCAGCGAAGGAAAGCATACTTAGAGGTTGAAGAAAACAATACTAACCATACTGGACAAAAGAACTTTAAAGATTGGAAAACAATGCTTCACAACTAAGTGATGAGGCAGAACGGTTTCCATCTACTCACAATTACATAAACTAAAGGAAGTAACAGCAAAACTACATTACGAAACTCAGAGTTATTTCTTCTTTAATATCCTCAATTAATATCTTTAATATCCTGGAGGGCGAAAAAAGATGACCTCAACATAGACAGAAAGGGAAGGAAGCTTTGGAAACTAGCAAAAGCATTATCCGGTGTCTCAAACAAATATAGCCCTTTGGTTGTACAGGGTGTCCAAAAAGAGTATTGGGTATTTGTTACTTTGATAAAACAAAATATACCTAGAATAACAAAAAATGTTTATTGTTAATTATTACAATATAAAGTGGAAAATTATTTGGAAAAGATGATGTTATCTAAATGTTGACCGTTATGCTGCTGGCTCTCTTCTAATCGGAAACGAAGATCACGTGCTGACACATAGCTCTCAATATTGCTACCATTTCTGATCTCATGTTTTGCTTCAACTGCATCAGGTTCATCGGATTATTCTTATAGACTTTACTTTTAAGGTATCCCCATTAAAATTAGTTAAGTGGACTAATGTAGGGGCTTCTGGGAGGCCAGTTGATGTTACCCCTATGCGAAATGACCTTATTAGGGAATAATTCGCTAACAGCTTCCATTGCTTGATTTGATATATGGCAAATGGCCCTATCTAGTTGAAGCCACGTTCTTGAGTTTTTGGGTGTCCATCACTGGATGAGTATTGGGTATTTGTTACTTCGATAAAACAAAAACTACTTCAACAATTTTGATAACATACTCTTCAGTGATGAAGCAAACTTTCATCTGAATGGTCATGTCAGTAAACAGAATTGTTGGTACTGGGCAGAGGAAAATCCAAGACTAAAGCATTAATGGCTCCTGCACAGACAAAAAAGTCATTGTTTGGGCCACTGTGTCGCTAGAGGCATATAATTGGTCCTTATTTTCATGAAGATCGACGAGGCCGACCACTCAATGTGAATAGTGACCGTTATTGCGATTTGCTGCAAAACTTTTTGGGTTCAGAGTTACAGGAATTTCAAGGTTTCAACTCTGGAACGTGGTTTCAACCACAGAATACGTAAAGGAGTAGAAGCGGCAATGCAAGGGAAAGAGCAGCACAAGCTACCCCCACTCTAGCCGCCCCCTCGGCACATGACGGCCTCGCTGTTGTCCACGCTCTGTTAATGTTTTGGTTGTTTTGAAGAGGTTTTACAGTTACTAGTGAAATGCCGTGTTGTGTAGCTTTTGGTTGCAGTACCAAAACCCAAAATAAGAATGCTATTCCTCCAATTACATTCCATTTGTAAGTAAAAGTTTCTTAAAACTCTAATTAAGTTCTTTATTTTTTCTGAGCTATCTAACGAAATACAGTAGATTCATTCTTAAAATTTTATTTTCTTCAGATTGGAACGATTCAAGTTTATTCAAGTGTATGACTAAATAAACTTCACAAAGTTAGTAATGCAAAGTAAAAAAGTAACGTCAAAGTTTCAGTAATTAAAACATAACGTAAACGTTAGTAAACGAGATAGAAGTTACTAAGAGGATACATTAAATGCACTGATGATAAGCCGAATGATTTGGAAACATTTTGTGGCAATCAAAAGTATTTTTCTTTATTTGTTAGTAATACACTTGAAAAAAAGAATTCATCCGGAAACATTGGACGGAAAGATAATTACACAGAAAAAATATTAAACCTCTGTCTTCATTTGATTAGCCTGTGTTTGCATAGCGCATTGCACGGAAGATTGAAGATTACTGTAAACCAGAACTTTAAATATGCTTTATATAAGAATATCATATTTTATTTTTGTCCCTTGTTTTCCCACGGATAAAGATGAACGAGTTAAATGGGTTAATGCCGTCAGACGAGAGAATTGGAATCCAACAAAAACCAGTTGCTTATATTCAAAGCATTTCAAGGAAACCGACTTCGACCGATCCTCTCCTTTCCTCACAAAATTGAAAAAAGGCGTAGTCCCATCAGTATTTGACGGATTTCCCGACCATTTGAGACCAAAAGATAAACATGTTCGTGAATTTTTGTTATATAATATATAGGTTTTATTTTTTTAAAGGTATTTTTATTTATTTATTTTTTACCACAATAGAGCCACTATTCACATAACTAATTAATTTTAGTAGAGGATAGGTATGCATAAAAAAAAAAAAAAAAAAAAAAATTAGGAACCAATTTTCTTGTCAAGTAGTACTTTAACGTTGCCAAAGGAATCATTCAAAATTTGAGGTGCCGATTTTATTTTTAGTTTCTATTGTTGATAGAACACCTGAAATTTGGACCATTTGTAATCGTGGAGCTTATTAGGAACCAGCTTCTTTCCCTTGTTTTAGGGGCTTCATTACCGTGAATAACTTGTCTGAAATCCACAGAGTCAAAATACTTATAGTCCGATAGCCAGTACGAAAAAATTGAGTTTTTTGAATTCAGTTTTTTGAATTCAGTTTTTTGAATCCTTATAGTATTCAACAAGTATTTACAATCAAAAAATTAATCTACCAGTCAGATAATGCTACCTGATTCAGGCAATCATAAAATATATTAGCTGTAGGAAAAGGGGCTGTATTGTGGTAAAAGAAATAAAATAAAATAACAGCAAATAAAATTTCTTTAAAAAATAAAACCTATACACATTGTATATAAATCTTTACATTTGTGTAAATGTATGTGCTCTAATATTTATCAGATGCATACTAGAGGTTTCTTTTTACTATACCTTTTTCTTTAAATAGAAGAGAAGAGCGATAAAAAGACATAGTTGTCCTACAATATTCACCAAATATCCTGACAAGAAAAAATTGAAGACAATGTTGGCAAATGCTAGAAACGACGTAACAAAATTACAAACACAGCTTGAAAGTACTTCAGCTGAATTGAACTCTGCTCAAAATACCCTCCACTCCACTCAAAGTATTGTAAGCGAAAAGAAAAAGAAATTGATAAATTTGAGACGACAGGCAAATAAGTTAAAAAAGATAAATTGTCAACTGAAAACTATTATTGCTGAGCTGAAGAAAAAAGATCTAGTTGCCGATTAATATGCGGATATGCTCGGAAACATATCACAAACTACCTCAACTCTCATAAAACGACATGTCTCGAATTCAAATAACAACAAACTTTCGAAGATTTACGATAAGAGATTGAAAGCGTTTTCAATTACGAAAATAAATGGACTGATTGCTGCGAAGAATCATGGTGGATTAGTTTTGCCAGGAAACGACGTGGTTGAAATTTGCCTATTTTGTCAACAAATTTTTCGCACTAAAGAAAAAGAGAAAAATGTGTTAGCTTCAATAGAATCCTGGATCTCTCATTTGCTAAAAAAATGTATCGGGAAACAATTTTTTTCTTGATGCGATCATTTTTTGGTCGACGAATCTCACTACTCACTACTAATTAGATCGATAGGAGATTTGTACTTTCGAACTAGAATTTTCCATCATATAAAAAAAATTAATGAAGATCTTCACATGAAAAAAATTAGAAGTACTGATAATAAGCATATTCTTTTCAGTGGCCAATAATAACTGTTCGTATTATTTTAACTTGCCAACTTGCCAGTCATTTCTTTGTTGTTATGTCAGTCATGTTGTTGTTGTAATGTCAGTTTGGCAAGGAATAAAATAATTTTAAATATATTGTATAATTTGATTTTCATGGCTATGGTTTATTTATATGGTTATTTCAAACTATTAAGAAAAGACAGTAGTTATGCAAAAGTGTAGAGCTAAAACTAAGTAATAAATCAAAGACGTAAACTGAACACCTTGGTACGAGGGGGTGGCTGTGGTGGGGATGACCCGAGCGCTAGGGTGACACAGTTCCCTCGCCTACTAGCCTTGGATGCCGCTTCTAGTCCTTTATGTGTTCTGTGGTTTCAACAATACAAGGCCACTTTCTATACATCAAATCTAGCAATGGAAGCTGTTAATGAAATATTCCCTAATAAGGTCATTTTGCGTAGGGGTAACATCAACTGGCCTCCCAGAAGCCCCTACCTTAGTCCACTTGACTATTTTGCATGGAGATACCTTAAAACTAAATTCTTTTAAGGTATAATCCGACGAACCTGACACAGTTGAAGCAAAACATCAGGCAGAAATGGCTGCAACATCGAGAACTAAGTGTCAGCATGTGATCGCCAATCTTCGTTCCTGATTAGAATGCCAGCAGCAATAACGGTCATCATTTTGATAACATCATCTTTTCCACTTTATATTGTACTAATTAACAAGAGACTCTTTTTGGACACCTTGTAGAAAAAGATAGAAACCTTGTTTCTGGAAAAGCAGCAGGAGATATCCTAGTAGAACGTATTTGTCAGAGTTGTGGAAGTTAGTTGTGGACGAAAAAAGGATTTATATACACCTATCTGATGCAATATAATTCTCTTATTAAATAGCTAGTATCTATTGAGTTCAAAGGCATTTGGTTACTGCTCTGGGAAATTCTCTTTCTTTTGATTTATAATTTGTAAATATTGGTTGCGTGAGGAAGGTGCAAAAGTAATTTATTCTTTATAAATGCTTAATATGATTACCTTTACCCACCTGATTACCAAAATGCCATCAGGAGCGCTGTCATTGAAGTGCACAGTCTTCATTTATGAACTGTACTTACTAATAATAAATAATTTAATGAACATTATATCATATGGTATATGATAGTGGCATGAGCCATGAAACGTTGCTCAGTTATAAATTTTTGGATTAAATAAATAATTATTTTCAGGAGGTATTGCTATTACATTTCTTATATTATATCATATTTTAATTTTGATGAAGGACATAGTAACTTTTGGTTGATTGCACTAATAAATTGTTTCTCTGTTCTTTTAGAATCCGAAAGAGTTTACAATGGACTTATTAGATTATTTAAAAAACATTAATCCCAATTTTTGCAATGAAGGTAATGAGGAGGATGAAAACTCTGTTGTTATGGCTGTCATTGCTCTTTACAATGTAATTCATCATAACTTAGGTAACTAAATACCTAAGTATTTAAAATTTTTTAGTATAATTTATTTTTATTTTTTAGTACTTTTCACTTTTTCGTTCCATCCTATAGCTCTATTCTATCACATTATTATTAATGTATTATATGTTCTGATATCAGATTTATTTATTGTACGCTCGATTTAGTGTATGGTTGGTTTTTTACCAAACATATCTTTCATTTACATTAATTATAAAGTATTGGTTATTCTTGACATCTCGTCTCTTTTGCAAAATATATAATTTACAACTTTGGGCTTGAAGAGTTTGAAAAGAAATGATACATTCATATGGAAAAAATAGGTCATAATGACCAGGTTGTTAAAATGAGGGTCCTTGAGCATCCAGTTCATAGGGTCGTGGGTTCGATCCCCACATGGGTTGGTGAATATTTATTTTGCTTGTGGCAGTCTCGAGAAATGAATCTTTATATTCCTGGTTAGGATAGGGTGGCAAATCATCAAGGTTTGGCAAAAAGGCCCGCTTGCCAGACTAGTTTCTTCCTCTAATACCAGAACCAGTACCATTATCGTGTAAAAAAACAAATGAAGAACAGGGTAGTGGGGGGGAATGGGGTAATCACTTTATTTTTACTGTAAAGGGGACTACTTAAGAAACTATGCTACAAATCAATGAAACTGTTTTCCTCTATTTTCATTGGAATTCATGAGTTATGCTTTTTCACTATTTTCATACAATATATTACTTTTCTGAAATCATGTTAGGTGCCTTAATGTATTTTTTATTAATAAATAAGATTGTATTTATGTAGTGTGATGCTTTAAGACTATGTTGATGTATTTAACATATTATTTTTGTTATAGGCCACTGTTTATTGCTTAACCTAAATATTGTCATTTGATCATAATGGAGCAGAAACCCATCTAGCTACATATATTTTTCACTCTTCATTGTGGACGCATATATATATTTTTATTTAGGGGCTGCAATGAAAGGATTATAAAAAAATGTAATTTGGGAATCAAACAATATTTGGTGATAAATAATTTTTGTTTGGGAAACAGTAAATAATTACTGTCATCCTTTCACTAGTTGCCATATATAACTGATTCCATATTCTTTTAAAAATATAATAAATGAATAATAAGCTATTTAGGCAACAAAGAATTCATCTATAATTATGAAAATAGACATTTAATAACAATATTAATCATATTTCATACAATACTAAATAATAATAATATATTATCTTCAATATTTCTTATCTGATTGAACATTTGCAACTAGTTTTCCAATAAAATAAAGATCATAGAAATGGTAAAGCATTTATTAATTCCACAATAACAAGTAAAGTTCAACAATTTTTAAGAAGCTGTTCCAAGAGTGGAGGAATACTATTTGAAATTGAGCATATTGCCCGCAGATTGTTGATATCTCATTTTAAAATGAAAGAAGTCAGTTCATAGATTTTTTTTTTTTTTTTTTTTTTGACTGCAGTATCAACATTTTTGCCATAATTCCTACATAATTTTTTTTTCTAAAATTTAAAAATGGTATTTAATCTATATTATAGATTAGACTTTAATAAGTTTTTCACTATATAACTAAAAAAAAAAAATATTGAGTTTGTTCTTTTATGTAACTCAAGAGAGTTATTAAGTAAAACAATCATTTTATAATTAACATATTTTATTAACAACAATTAGTTTTGTAAATTCTGCTCTATTGATCATTTCGCTGCTGTAAATAAATACATCAGTCAAAACTGAGATGGTTAGTAAGTAAAATAAAAACTATTCATTTGTATTATTATTTATATTTCTTATATTCATATAAAAGTTCACTCTCACACCACTTCTAAACTAAAAAAAAATATAATCTGTTTTATCAACTTCATAATTAATAATATGTTTAGTAAACTGTAAACTGGTATTTTTTGGAAACTGTCAACTGCTTTCGCTACCACACAGATCAATAAATACCTTCCGTGCCTCTTGACATGCTCGAGTGCTCATATAAAACACTTTTTTGGTAAAAAATTTAAACTAATGCAATAGCAATATAAATAAAACAGCTAAACAACTATTGTAATGGTTGAAATAAGTTTTCTGTTTTCTGGCAGCTAACACTGAAATAAAAGGTACCAAGGAAGAGGAAGATTAGGGGGCGTGACCTGTCAGGGGAGTAGCATGAGGGAGTTGAATATTGAAAATCTGTGGAACCACGGAATAAAATTTAATCAGTCCTGGCCAAATTCAAAACAGTGCCTTAGAGGTCATGAAAATGCTAACTTAAGTGCTTAGTTTCATAGTGGTGCTCAATCGGCCACCACAGTCTCAGAACATTGGTAAATAAAATCACCAACCACAATTATTATATTGGAAGTCTTTCTGCGAAAATATATTTTTATTTTGACTTTTTTAAAGTAAATACAGTACAATTGTACTTTCTTTGAAGAGCTAACATATTTCAATAGCTATTGAGTATCATTTTTTTACAATTGTACCTATTATTGTGCACTTTAATTATTCTTAGGGGACAGTCTGTCCCAGAATAAAGTTTATTTTTTATTCATTTCATTTCATTTTTATTCATTTTTTATTAATTTTGAACCTATTGATTTGTCATCCATCCTTTTTTTTTTTTTTTAAATCAATTAGGATCATTGATTATTGTCCATCTGTTTTATAATTCATAACTCTTTACACATCGGACTTAAATTTTTTTTTTTTTTGTTGAATTCCACATTTCCGTCTTGAATGACCTCCTTTAGTTTGAGAGGGAGGAATTGGTGGTTTGAGTCATTCATTGTCGATTAAAATCTCCTATGACTATTGCTTCTTATAATTATGTTGTACATTGGAAGTATTTGGGGAATACACTATGGGGGCAGACATAAGTAATTAAAAGCACCAACCAATATCCCTTCAATATTATTGTACTTTTAAATGCTACACTCAATAACTTTTGGACTTATAAATGGGTTTAGTCATTCCAAATAGTAAGAAATCTGTCACTTTCTGAAAAATATATGAATAACTTTTCCTTAGAAAGTAAAGGAAAGGAGTTATATATAAAAACTAAAAAAAAACGAAAAAATTCAACAGTTTTTTCTCTCTTCCCAAGTTTCTACGAGGTCCTAGTGGTGTTGAATAATGACTTATATATAAAAATTGAAACTTTTTTGATTTTCTAATGTTGAAATAGCACATTTTTGTTAATAATAATTTAATCCACTTTTAAGAATTTTTAAAAAAAACTGTCTCTTTTGTTATTTGTCATTAATTATTTTGTTTTTTATTTGCTTTATTGCAGGAGTTGAAATCCAGTGTATTGGAAGTTTTAATACTCTTTTCAGTTTGTTGAGTATAACATGTAAGGTGGCTATCCAGCTAAATATCCTAAAATTATTATCTCTAGTTACAAGAAATCAGGAATGTATTAATGACATTGCTTCAAGTGGTGTGCTTATTCATCTGATTCTGATTTTGTATGGCTTACCAGAATGTAGGGGCTTGTCACTTGAATGCTTGCTTGGCCTTATCACATCATCACATATTGTAAAAGAATTTTGTTCATCAGGTAGATATAATGAAATTATATTATTGAAAGTATTTTTAAATTTATTAAACAATAGTTTATTTTAATATTTTAAGTATTGGTATTTGAAATCTCTAATTTCTTCTCTTTTTTTTTTTTTTTTTTTTTTTTTTTTTTTTTTTTTTTTTTTTTTTTTTTTTTTTTTTTTTTTTTTTTTTTTTTTTTTTTTTTTTTTTTTTTAATGTAAGATCAAAGAAAATATAGCAAATTATGTTATTAAATGGGATGTGCCTTTTAAGTCCTGATTAAATATTGTATTTTCAACTAATTTTCATTATATTTTGTTCTGATTTGTTGCTTTTTTTTGTTTTATAGTTTTTGTCCCATATCTTACTTGAAATAAAGGATTCCATTAAATTTTTTTCAGGCCATAATTGTTGCTTGAGTCAGAGATAGATCACTCTCCTGCTTTCTCAATTTCCTCCTTAGCTGATTGTATACCAAAAACATTAATATGTCTAATTATTTGTATATTTATGAACCATATTTTCTAGTTAATCTCATATTTTATATTTACCAGAAGGTTCTTATTATTGATATTTAATGTGTAGAGGTCTATTGTTCGTTTTTACTGTAGTGTTAATGTGTGAATTATTAAATAATAGGTAACTAGCTTACTTGATAGACATTGTCCTGTTGTAATTTTAATGTTTCATTTTAATTATTAAAATGTGTTAGGCATAATTAAAAAAGCTCAATTTCTCCCTGACTAAGAAAACCAAAGATCATGAATATATCTATCTTCAATCTACTGCTTTCCCCAATGTACATTTTAGAATTAAATGGATCAAATAATTTCAATAATTATTTAAATTAAATTAACAATCAATAATTATTATAAATAAACAAAGTTGAGAGGAAATAGAGGTTTAAATCGTGTCTTTTTTCATTCAAATCCAAGTAAGAACAACAGAGCTAGTGTGTGCCGAAATGTTACATTTTCAAGGGTGAAAAAAATGTTACATAACAAATGTTTGTTATCATTTTTTGAATTTGTGAAAAGGTGTTGGAAAATATTTTAAATAAGGAAAAAAATATTTATAAGTGTTCATTGTATTTATTTCCAATTGTAGCCTTTGATATTAAATTTGAGGAGGAATACATTGTTCAAGTCATCATTTCAAGTTAACAGTCAAAACAAAGAAATGCTTTAATTTTAATTCCTTCATTACAATGATTTATGGTACACAACATTTTTGTTTTCTTGTCTGGCTTCTAAACATACACAGCAGATGGTTTTCCGATCTGGGAACAGGTGACATACAATTGACTATGATGAAACATTGATTTTCAAGGTTAATTCGACAAACATTTAATGACTGCTCTTGTTTGTTTTTTTTAATGTTGTTGCAAATGCAAATTGGGGGACCATGATACTGAGTGCATTGGGGCAAGGGTCTCATAATCCCACCTGTTGATAGCAATTTTTTGTTGGTCCTGTGAAATGAATCTCAGCTTTCCTTCTCTGGCTAGAATAGGTCAGTAAACCTAAACAAACAAACAACAAATGTTAGCTGGATAATAACTGCATGCATTTGAAGTCAAATGCCATAATGTTGATTGGAATCATTGGGATTTATGGTATTTTTCTTTATACTTTCCTCTAAGAATTGTTTTGATAACATTCCTCATCAGTTTTTGTACTGTAAGTCAGATGTCTTTATTAAGATGTAGGTTGATACTTTATCATTTGTTCAAATCACTGTTTTTTTCAGCTAATATAGCTCTCTGTCCAATCATGGTTTTTGTAATTGTGAGCATGTTTGATAATAATTTTATGACCTGGTTGTCAACTAAGACAAAATGAAGTATATGGTGTCAGATCAATTCCCTCGAGAAATTGGTAATAAAGTTGCTTTTTGGTACTTATTCAAACATACTTTTTTATGTTCAAACAAGTTTCAGAATTTTTATACCTTGGCTCACAAGTGACATGTAACAGAATCTCGGCAGAGGTCTGGAGAAAATTGATCTCAGGGAATCGCTGTTATTATGGACTCCCCTCGTAACTTCTCTCTAGCAGACTTCTCTCGAAGCTCACCAAGGTCATTCTATACAAAACTCTTATAAGCAAAGGCTGATGAAAAAGATCTTATGTTTGAAAGGAAAATCCTTCGCAGAATATATGGGCCCACCTACTGTGTGACAGGTGATGCTAGGTCCGCTGAGTAAGGAATTGGAATCCATCATCCCAGAATAGAAACAAATGGCGACTGTTGTTAGAAGAAGCCAAGACTAAATGTTCTCATATCCCAAAAGTACCTAAATTAAATTTATCTTATTATTAGGATCGCTTATGTACATTTTGCTAGGTAGTCGACCTGATATAAGTTTTTCAGTTGTTTACTTTGGCAAATTTCAAAACTGTTTGATTATATTCATTTCAATCACTTTAAGAATGTTTTGAGGATTTCTGTTAGTTTTTCTAGTTCTGTACATGTTTCTTAATCTAGTGCTACTGCTGAATGTTTGTTTGTAAGAAGTTTATTTATGGAAATTCTTGCTTTGACGAGTATTAATATTGTAATTTTTGAAGACATTGTCTTTCATAATAATAAGTAATATTTTTGAAACTAAAATGTCTAGATATATTTCTGTAATATTTCACATTGTTAAAGATTTAACTTTAGATAAGAAAATTTTGTATTTGAAGTTTTTATGTATACTGATAATCAGTTTGCAGATTGTTTAACAAAAGCATTAACTTATTATAAATTAATTGAATTTTTAAAAGGCCTTAGTTTATCGACATTAGGGGTGATTCCGGTAAGCAGGAAGGGCAGTGTTTCTAAAGCTCATTGGTATGTTTTCACCCATTGTGTAATGTGTACCGTTATCCAAATAAATCCATAATTATAAGTGATGTTCATTTAGAATTACTATCAAAGCCTTGTTATGAATTTCATTGCCCTATTGCCTATCAGGGTTTGATGATCTAGTACACATCCGGAAGTGTAGTGAGGAGAGGGACAGTTTGTCCCAATCCCTTTATCAATAACTTGAGAAAAGGCTCCAAAACTCTGGTTTCTTATTTAGTTAATAAAGAAAGAATAAATACAGTTTTAAATTACAGTTTAATTATATAAATCTACTTTGCCAATTATTATTATTTTTTATTTTATTTTATTTATTTATTTATTTTTTTTATTATTTATTGAAAATAAATTACAAAAGCCGAACTGGGCTAATAATAATACAGGCACATGTCTGGATACACATCCATCTCACATGACACAATTAGTAATACAATTATCATATGGTATAATAAAAAAATCAAACTTTTTATTTATTAACTTTATGGTGGAAATAAGATATTTTCACTATTCTAATTTGTGTGATATTTTGTAATTTATAGAAAGTAGTTTTTTAGTGTTCAAGTAATATGTGTTTTGTCTATTTGTGTTTGTATCTTTTTAGAGTTTTTTTGTTGTAATTTCCTATTTCTTGGATATTTGGGTTTTCAGATATAACAGTTGATAAGAAAAATGCTTTTGTTTGCGACTGAATGTGTTGTTTGATTGTAGGTAGATTGAGATCAGTGAGCATAGAGGATGTTCTTGTATATCCGGGGTAATTGTTTATGATTCTCATATAAATGTTTTGTATAACTTCCAGTTTCCTGTAATTTGTTATACAAGTATTACACCAAACAGGTGATAAGTAGGTTATCCAGTAAATCTAAGAAAAAAAAATTATAATGACATGTAAATAACTTGTGAAGAACTGCTCAATCAATCAATCAATCAAAACGGCGCTACAACTCAAAGTGAGTCAAGGCCTCCCGTAGCATCAATCGCCAGTCATCTCGGTGTCTTGCTGCTGCTCTCCAGTTCCTCATTCGCAAGATGGACAACACATCCTCCGCCACTCCATCGACCCATCTCAGTCTTGGTCTGCCGACTCTTCTCTTGGCAAATATTTTTTCCTCTAATAGTTTTTTAGGGACTTCATCTGGATTCATCCTCGCCACATGCCCTGCCCATCGGAGCCTTCGAATTTTAATATATCTTATAATATTTGTATCTTGATATAGCTGTGCGAGCTCTGAATTGGTTCTCAGCTTCCAAGTGTCGTCTCTGAAAACTGGTCCAAAAATTCTTCTTAGAATCCGTCTCTCGAACCTCTGGAGTAAGGCTTCCTGCATTTTAGAAATAGTCCAGCATTCAGAGGCGTAGGTCAGTATAGGTCTTAAAGGTTTTATACTGCTGGACTTTGGTTTTGCGGGAGAGGTTTCTACTTCTAAAGTGCTTCAGGAGTCCAAAATAACACTTGTTTGCAGAAATTAATCTTCTATTTATTTCCAGCTGCATATTGTTGTCGGAGTTCACTTGAGTCCCTAAATAAATGAACTCTTTAACTTGTTCAAATGTGAAGTCCCCAATTATTATTTGGCTATCCTGTCGATCCTCTGCTTGCGGGCCAGCTACCATGTACTTGGTTTTTCCCTGGTTCACCTCCAGACCCACTTCCTGAGCTGCCTCCTTGAGGGCAAGAAATGCCTCCCTCACAGATTCCAGGCTTCTACCAATTATGTCCAGATCGTCCGCAAAACCAAGTATTTGTACTGAATGATTGTATAAGGTTCCCCCAATCTGCAGACCTGACTTCCTTACTGCACGTTCCAGAACCATATTAAATAAAAGGCACGCAAGACTGTCATCCTCTCTAAGGCCTTTGTAAGTCTCAAAATCTCTTGATAGAGCTCCATGTACTTTGACAGCACATTCCACCTTATTCATCGTCATTCTTATCAAACGAACTAACTTGCACGGAGTTCCTATCTCTAATAGAGCTTTATAGATTTCCTCCCTTATGATATTGTCATATGCCTTTTGGAAGTCGATAAAGAGATGGTGAGTGGTTATATTATGCTCTCTAGTTTTCTCCAGGATGGTTCTTATCGAAAAGATTTGGTCTATAGTTGATCGGCCCCTCATGAACCCTGTCTGGTACACTCCGATTTCTCTTTCTGCAATTGGTCGCTGTCTCTCATATAATATTCTTGATAATACTTTGTATCCGTTGGAGAGTAGGGATATTCCTCGATAGTTGCCGCATTCCAGTATGTCCCCTTTCTTATGTATTGGACATATTATTGTTTTGTGCCAATCATATGGCACAAACTTTCCCATATATCCATCAAAAGGTTGTACAGGAACCTTTCCACTTCCTCTCCTCCATACTTCAAGAGTTCTCCATTAACTCTGTCTGCGCCTGGTGCTCTATTATTTTTAAGGTGCTCTATAGCCTCTTGGACTTCCTCAAAGTCAGGTGGTTCGAGATTGCCTTCTGGAATTTCCAGGGGGGGTCCCAACAGCACTTCCCTATCTTCATTCAGGAGTCCACTGAAATAATCCTTCCATCGTTCCATCACTTGTCTTTCATCATTCAGTAGTGTTCCTTCAGTATCCCTGCAAGCTCTCGTCCGTGGCGTAAAAGGCCTCCTGCTAGAGTTAACCCGTTGATAGAACTTTCTAGTTTCATTAGTGCTTTTTAGATGCTCCATTTCTTCCAGCTGATCACACTCCCATTTTCTTTTCTTTTTCTGATGGAGTCTTTTTTCTTCTCTACGCTTCATACGGTAGTTCTCAGTTGAGTTTCTAGTATTTCTCCTTTGTATCATCAGTCGGTAGGCAGCATTCTTCTCACAGGTTACCTGCCTACATTCTTCGTCAAACCAAGGAGATCTCACAGAGCATTCCTCATGGCCTAGAGTCTCAGTGGACACGTCAAAAATAGCTTCCTTACAAGTTCTCCATCTCTGGGTAAGATCATCGTCCAATTCGAGACTTTGGAATTTCCTGTTCATCGATGCCATGAAAAGGAGTCTTTCCTCTGGGTCTCTTAACTTTAGTACATTAATATTTTTTGGTCTTTTGGCGATCTGGCTCTTCGTTACCGATATTCTAGCTCGTATTCTTGCTATCATGAGATAGTGGTCCGAGTCTATATTCGCACCCCGAAATACTCTCACGTCCTTTAGACTCGACATGAACCTTGAACTTATGAGGAGATGATCTATTTGGTTCGTGGTCACTCCGTCATTCGAATGCCAAGTAGCCAGGTGAATTCTTTTATGAGGAAACATAGTACTCCCATAACATAACATAGGGTAATCACTTACCCTCTAGAGGCAGCAAAGCCAATTAGTCTCTGACCGTTATCATTTGATTGCTGGTGAATACTGTGATTCCCTATAGCATGTCGAAATACCCACTCTCTTCCTACTTGCGCATTGCAGTCACCAATTACCAGCTTTATATCAGCTCTAGGGCAGCCATCCATGCACCTTTCAAGAGCGTGGTAAAAAGCATCCTTTTCCTCTTCAGCTGAGGGTTCCGTTGGAGCATGAACATTTATTATACTATAATTATAGAATTTCCCTTTGACTCGTAAATAGCGAATCCTTTGACTAATAGGCTTGAAGTCAATTATTAGTTGAGAAATTCTCTTATTTACTATGAATCCGGTCCCAAATGTGTGGTACTTCTGATCGCAGCTATAGTATATGTCATGGTGTGGTTTTGAGAACATCCCGTTGCCTGTCCATCTTACCTCCTGGATAGCAGTGATGTCCAATTTATAGTGGTCCAATTGAGTAAGGAGTTGTTCTAGAGCTCCTGGTCTGTAAAGAGAGAGAACATTCCATGTTCCCAGTTGAAACTCCATTAAACAGGGGTTATGTCGTTTTCTTGAAATCAATCCGGCATATCTTTGTACAGGTTTCCTAATAAATAAGATTTAAGGGGAGGGGGTTATCAGCCCAAACTCTGCCCCCGAGTCAGGTGGAGGGGCTGCCTCCTTAAAGCCTCCTGACTGGCTTCCCCGTCCGGAGCGGCTACCTAGGGAAGGTGATCCTAGGGTGTGTACTGTGGTTTACCTTTGTCTGTAGTAGGTGGTTGTTGTCGTGTGTGCTGTGTTGGTGTACTGTATGATGTTAGAGTACTGTCCCCCCAACCTGGAGGGCCAGTGGCTGATTGCAGTCTACTGACTGGGCGATGGGGCCGCCAATTCCCGACGCCAAGCTCAATGATGGTAGCCATTCAGTAAATGTTTTAGATTAGAAGGTCTAGAATACTCTGTTACTCATCGGCCTATTTTTAAAAAACAGAAGAAAAAATATAAGACAAACAAAAATATGTAGCTTCATGTCCAGATGGCTATAAAGCTATATACGAGGCGCCTTGAACATTGCCAATATCACCCGAGTTTCAACAAAAGCAATGTTCGGCTTGGCCGACTAGTCGGCCAAGGTCATAGTTGGCTCATCTCTACTAAACGTGTATTAAGGTGTCCAGTGATTAATCCCTAATTGGTCAAATGCTGACGTGATATCTATCCTCCAACAAGTTTATCTCACAAACAACTTCTATTCATATTCATCCTCTAGTACAGCGGTTCTCAACCTAGGGTCCTGGTAATATTATAATGGGGGCCAAGGAACAATAATGGAATTATTCAATGAGAAAAAGTTTTTTAATATAAACTTACTTATACACATTTTACATGAAATAATAATTATTTTTCAAAACAACTTGTTCAAACACCTCCATATGCATGTTCAAGCATTCTCTTACAGTGTGTATTTTAGAAGGAGATTAAATTACAATGAGCACGAACATATCATGTTGGAACTTGTGACTTGCTCATGTATGTGCACGTCATGCATGCATGTTCATACCCGTCGCTACTATATAAGTTTAAACGCAGCAGTATATAATTTCAATAGTTGTATTCCATTTTTCTTTTATTGTCTGTATTTTCTTTAAAGGCATATAAAATAGTGCAGTTTGATTATATAGCTTAATATCTTCAATACACACAAGACTTTTTAAAAAGATTTATTATGAATAACAAACATTGAGTATGGTAAGTAACCACTGATCTAAACACGCATAGTAACTGGCTAATGAATTATAATGGACTTAATGTCCTGGGAATATGCTGTCCTAGGTTTAAATAGGAGTCAGCAAAGACGTGGCTCATAGTTCTGAGAAGAACACTTGTGCTACTTAAATATTAATTAATTTCAATAGTTGTATTCCATTTTTCTTTTATTGTCTGTATTTTCTTTAAAGACATAAAAATAGTGCAGTTTGATTATATAGCTTAATCAAAGCTAGGATTGTGGGATGCGCATAATCAAAGCCAACAGTTGCATTTGGCACTCGTCCTTCCACTCGAATTATTTCATCGCCTATGAACAGAGCAAACCGCTGAATTCGATTGGAACAAGCGAAAAAAAACCCTTCAATCACTACTAAAATAGTAAGTCCTACGAAAACACACACGGCCCACAACTCAGAACCATCAACATCTGAGATACTAGCCGCTATAAACAGTCTTAAAAAAGAAAGTAAAGAAGACATAAATGATGTAAAATCGGCCCTAGAAAAATACGGAGAGATGACTTTCGAACTGTATGAGTGACTTAAAAAAATCGAAAAACATTTAGAAAGTCAGTCTAAACATTTAGAGGAAGTTATAGCAGAAAATAAATCATTGAAATCTAAGGTTGAAAATCTTGAGATACGAGTGAATAAGGCCGAGCAGGGTCTTCTGAGCAGATCAGTTGAGATCAGAGGCATTCCTATTCGCCCAGGGGAGACACCGGCGGGTCTGGTTTCCAGCGTTGGGGCGGGTCTTGGCCTCAAGATTAATGTTGAAGACCTGGACATGGTTGAACGAAGGAGAGCAAGAAAAGACGATCCCAGGCCGCCCTCTGTCATCGTGTGCTTCGTTAGGCAAACGCTTAGGGACGAAATAATTCATAAAAGAAAAGTTAAGTGGGAATTTACAACAAGAGATATCGGTTGGCAAGAGAATGATTCCCACCGGATTTTCATCGGAGAAAAAATGACACCAACCAACAGACACACCTCTACTGGCTGGCTAGGCAGAAGAAAGTAACTGGTAAGGTAAAATATGTATGGTTCTCAGCCGGTAGAGTGCGCTGTCGAAAAGACAACGGCCACCCTGTTATCTTTGTCGACCGAGCTCAGGATTTGGATGTCTTCGTATGACTGTCAGTTACCTGTATAATCTACTGCATAATCTACTTATGCATCATTTTGGCTTATCTCTTGCAATCGTCAATGCGTACTTTTGAATTTTATTTCATTCATACATTTTTCTTTCAAATTTCTTCCCACATAAATAATTTTACTTAATTTTTTTCATTTTATTTTTCTAATTTTAGTTTTATTAATTTTTATTATACAATGTACTCTGCAGGTTGTTACTCATATTACAGGGTCTTTTTTCCTATAAATGTCTTTTCCTTAACTCCCAATCCTTGCCTGCCCATTTTGATGAATTCCAGCAATATTTCTCACATAACTTTTATCATATTATATCCATTTCCAAAACTTGGCTTAAGCCCCACATTCCTTCCTCTTTCATCTCACTTCCCAATTACTCCCTTACCCGCCATGACCGGGGTGGCCGGACTGGCGGTGGTGTTGGCATATATGTACACGACAGCCTGAAAACAAGAATCCTCGATTTTTCTCCCTCATCCATACATCCTCACGTTGAATACCTTGTCCTAGAAATTTCTGCCGGCAATCATCACCTATTATACGCTATGATATATCGTCCTCCTCTTATTCCGTTCGATCAGTCCTTCGAATCTTCCTTATTTAACCTTGTTCTTCTCTACTCCAATATTATTATCTCCGGAGACCTCAATACAAATTTGCTTGCTGACTCCAACGATAAACGTTACTTAGATAACCTGTTCTATTCTCTCCGCCTTTTCATCGTACCTTTCGCTCCTACTCACCATTCCCGCTGGACCGACACATGGTTAGATCTATATATTATAGATTCTCAAAAAAATCTCCTTTCCTCCTCACAAAGCCCCGTTTCATTTTTATCTTCCCATGACCTAATCCAAATATCCTACGATTTCCAAACCTATCCTTTTCCTACAAAAACCATAACTTACCGCAACCTTGACGCCCTTGACCGTGATATTATCCTACCTCTCCTTGAAACCCTAGATTGGAGTGAAATCTACTCCTCCTCCTCCATAGACTCCATGGTTGAAATCCTCACATCCAATCTTCTCAGAATCCTTGATACCTACGCTCCTCTTAAGACATCTACCTTTCGTCGTCGACCTGCACCCTGGATGTCAAAAGAAATTAAAGATCTACAGAGAAAGCGTGAGGCTGCACGAAGACGATTCAGACGAACGAGACTCACGGACGACTATCAAGTGTTCAAAATACTGCGTAATCAGGTGCAAGTAAAAATTCGAAGTGCAAAATCTTCCTACTACCACGAAGCCTTATCGTCCTCTCCCGATTCCAAGTCAAAATGGCAAATCCTTCGAAAACTCGCCCTTCATAAACCCTCCGGATCCTCAACCTCAACCAACTTCCCAGTTTCGCCTAATGACCTGAACGCCTATTTTGTTTCATCATCTCTCACCTCTCCATCCCGTTATTCCCAGTTTTTCCTCAGAAACACCTTTCAATGACAGTAACTTTTATTTTCCGACATAACCCCCACAAAAATTATCTCCTCTATCATGAAATCTCATACCAATTCCGTAGGCCCAGATGGTATCCCTATTAAACTTATAAAATTATGCCTCCCAGAAATTTTACCAGTCCTTGTCTTTATCTATAATTTCTCCTTACAAAACTCTATATTTCCTACCTCCTGGAAAAAAGCTATTGTTCATCCCATCAATAAAACTCCTAATCCTAACTGTCCTGCAGATTATCGCCCGATCTCCATCCTTTCAAACCTTTCAAGACCCCTTGAACGATTGGTGCAATCCCAAATTTCCCATTTCCTGGAAGATTCCCATTTACTCGATCCTTTCCAATCCGGTTTCCGTCCTGGTTATTCTACACAATCTGCACTAACCAAAATCATAAGTAATATTCATGCTGCAATAGATGAAAAAAAACTGACCGTCTTGATACTCCCAGATTTTTCTAAAGCATTTGATTCCATTGACCATCGTATCCTTTTTACCAAATTAAATGCTTTAAAATTTTCCAACAGTTCAATCCACTGGATCCGATCCTTCCTTTCAGACCGCACTCAAGCCGTATCTATCCCTAATCAACCCTTATCCGACTTCCTACCTCTGTCTTCGGGAGTAGCCCAAGGTTCCAGCATTTCACCCCTCCTCTTCAACTCCTACATTAATGATCTTTCCCAGTCAATTTTACATTGTTCCCATATCATCTTTATGCAGACGACTCTCAAATTTATTTATCCTTTCCTCCTAACGAATTACATGAAGCTTTATCTAGGATCCAGGAAGACCTCGATAGAATCTGTACTTGGGCAAACTTGCATAATTTAAAGCTAAATGCAGGGAAAAATAAAGCTATTGTAATCGGTTCAAGTCCCCTCCTCAGATCCATTACCAACTTTCCTACCCTAAACCTGAATAATCAACCTATCACTTTCTGTTCCTCTGCCAAAAATTTAGGAATCATTATTGACCAAAACCTCTCCTGGAAGCCTCAAATCGCCCAAATAGCCCGAAAATCAATAGGAATCCTCAAATTATTCCATCGTTCCCGTCATTTCCTTCCTAATTCCACGCGAAAACTCCTAGTTTCCTCATTCATTTTTCCTCAGTTTGATTATGGTTGTGTAGTGTATGGGGGCCTCTCGGTGGGTCTCCGGGACAGATTACAACGAATCATGAATAGTTTCATCAGATTTGTTACCGGTGCCCCAAGACGTTCACATGTATCGCACCTCTATACTGCCTTAGACTGGCTCTATCCATCCTCCCGTAGACAATATTTCCTGGGCACCTTCCTGTACCAAGTCATTAATAACCATTGCCCACCCTACATCTATAACCTGTTGAAATTCAAGTCTTCCGTCCTCTTCCAACTCACAAGAAGATCACGTTCCTATGACCTATATACTCCTTTCCACCGAACAGTATTATACCAACAGTCCTTCCAAGCTCGATCCACTACCCTCTGGAACTCTATACCTCCTGAAATTAGTCATGCTCCTTCCTTAAACTCATTCAAAACTCTCCTATTCCAATATCTCCTTAAATCCCAGTTAGACGCCACCAATATGTGTAATAATTAAAAATCCAGTCAGTCAATCTCAACTATTATAATTATATAATTATATCATAATTATAATATAATAATTATTATATACTATTATAATAATAATTATATCATTATTGGTAAATTTGTCAATTTTAATGATTTGTCTGTCTAAAAAATTGCTTTTTATTTTTGTCTCATATAGCTATATAATATAATAGGACAGTAAGTAGATGTGTAAATATATATTTTCTTTTATTTTTAAATATTTTGTCTTATTAACATTCAAATAGTTAATTTTTTTTTCTCTATATATCTTTTCCTTTCTATTCTCTATATTTGTTTTATTTCATGGATTTATTTATTTATTTTTTTTTTATCTTTCTGAATGCATTGTAATTATTATATTAGCAAATCAGTATTATTTTTTTTTTTCTTTTCTCATGTATATATTCATAATATAGTTCTATTTTAAAATAGATACATATACCATCTTTTATGTGTGTATGTGTATGTGTATGTGTGTGTGTGTATATATATATATATATATATATATATATATATATATATATATATATATATATATATGTGTGTGTGTGTGTGTGTGTGTGTGTGTGTGTGTGTGTATGTGTGTGTGTGTGTGTATATATACGATGGTATTTTAAGTTATAATTATTATTTCATATGTTTATTCTTTTTTTTAATTTAATTTAATTTTTTCCCTATAAAAAATGTATGCTGTAATTACTGATGCATTTAATTTGTAAATAACATGCCAGACAATTATACTTTTAACTGTATATTATTTTTATACTTAGGGGACAGTAAGTCCCAGAATAAAGTTTATTTTTTCATTTCATTCATTTCAACATGGTTTTCCATTTTGTAATGCAGATACAATCCTGCATTCCTGATGGAATCCTGCGATTGTATAACACGACAAAAACTGATAAATTCTTGGTGAGGGAATAGCCGACAGAATCGCAAGCCATATACCATAACTCGCCGTAGTTTCGAAAAGGAAGAACAGGGACATATAATATTGTAAATCACATTTTCACCATTTTGGGACTGTGCTATCATGCACGCCTTTGTTTAGGCATCTCCATCAATTCCAGTGACAAACTTGGAATAGGCTAATCTTCCTCATCTTTGACCAGCCAGCTTAGACCATTCCACAGCTGATAATGGCGCAATTCCTAAGGAGTCAAAACTTTGGAAAAACAGTCGGCCGGATTCGGTATCCCTTCCACGTGAGCCCACCTTTCCCTTTCAGCAAGATTTTAAATCATAGCCACTCGATTGGCTATGAATGTGGACCAGCGACTGGGACGAACTCAACCAACATAGCTCTATGGTCAAGTCAGTAAACTCTCTTACCGACACATCTAAGTTTTGAGACTACGGCAAACGAGCTACAATAAATTTGCAAGTAAGAGTGCAGCGCACAACTCGAGTCAGGGTATTGAAACGGTTTTTGTCGGTGCAACCTTAGATCTACCCTATACCAGCCGCACAAAATCATTGCCATAGTTCTGGACCACTTTGATGTAAACAGCAGCTCCATATCCAGATTCTGGAGCATCTGAAAATCCGATCAAGGTGAGTTGACTATCGATGAAGATGCCTAGAAAACGTGGAATCCTAATCAAACTCAAACTACATAGAGCATTTCTCTTGGAAGAAATTCTATTTTAAAACAATCTCCCGGCAGGAGCTTAATCCCAATCGGACTTTTCCTACCAAAGTGTTTGGATAAGTGAGGGGCTCTGAAAATCCTAAAGGATCGATAATTCCCACTACAGTAGACAGATATAAAGAAAGTGTTTTCAGATATAAAGTCAGGGGCACTAAAAATCTTAAAGGATCGAAAATTCGCACGATAACCGACGAAATTTCGTGCTTGGTGCCCACACGCAGGTCGAATTCTTTTTTGAAATCGAACTCATCGTTATCAGAGTGCCACCTGAGACCCAAAATGAAGCAAATATAGTTTCCAGCATCAAAATCCTTATGTTCATGGTTCTCACTATTGACTACAAGCTTTTTCCTGAGGTGCTCAGAATTAGAGAACCATTTGGTCAGATCTAGATTTCCTCGAAAAAGGAGAGGGACGATATATTTGCCACATTCGTTGTGTTGAACGGTTTCAACAAAATTCTGCTCACATTCGATACCATTCTGATCCAAGCAGGCATCCTCCATAGGTGAAATATCTTCGAGTTCCCAAAACCATTAAAGTGGACCGATAGGCTCATTTACGGTGGTTAGGAGAGAGATGGGTTCATGAGAGTTTCCTAAAATAGGCGCTTTTCCCATAATTACAAACCCTAGGGGGATATGAATCGCCATGGGTTTTTCCGGAGATTCGACTATCTTTACCCCACCCAGTATAAATAAAAACAGGTCTGCTCCTAAAACCCCATCAATCTCGCTAGGTAAATGAAAAGCATCATCAGCCAGCTGCAAATAAGCCAAACGAGAAAAGTCTAACGCCATCAAAGGTAATTTATCCACAATACGATCGACAACTAAAGGCGTGCGCGATTATAAAACACACTCTTGAATCAAAGCGGGAAAAAATTCTCAAATAAATATTACCCTACACAGTATTTTTTGGTCCACCAGAACCAAGAACGAACGAATGTTTTATTCAGCAGTTAAATTTAGTTTTCATCAAATGGATGCGGTTAAAAAAATAGGCTGACTACCACTGTCTAATAACAATTGAATGGGTCAGAGACTACCCTCAGATTTCTCTGCATGGACTACCACGGTTGACAGAATAATCATTAAGTGGTCCATGGAACTCGCTGCCATGTTCATTGAACACAAGGTGGTCGAGGGACCCCACACGGATTTGGTCCTCTCAAGATGACCAATGGTTACATTACATTGATAAGATAGTAGAATGCCTCCCATCAAATCTTTTTACATGTCTTAATGATCTTGCACCCCCCTAGACCTCTACTTTTTGGCACTTCAGGTTTAACAGAATTCTTGATGATTATTTCACTTCAAAATAATTCAAAGTAAGTTCTTTCAAAATCTCATCCAGGCTTCTTTATGCTATGGTAAGGCATATTATTCTCATCACATCCTTTCCCTTCAGATGCCAAATCTAAGAGGAAACTCCTTTGGAAATTCTTTTTACTATGTCCACATCCTGTACTTATTGCTCATTCACTGTGGACTAGCTAAATCCCTTTTAACTTGTTAAGCTCCTTTATGTTTAGCCTGTAGTTAATCTTTTCACTGCTTTATTCTCCGAACTTTATTTAATCCTAATTTTTTTTTCTTAATATTTCTCATTTTGAACTTCAGTATGTAAATATCAAATCAGTGGCTGAAGTTTGGATGATTTTTGTAAAAATGATTAATCTTAGTTTTAAATAAGTTCTCCATTAAGTTATTTATCTTTTATAAATTATATTTTTAGCTTAAATATTATTTATTTTTTCAGGGGGTGTACTTTATTTGTTAGATATTCTTTTTAACAGTAATGTTTTGGATATAAGAGTCAAATCTGCTGAAGTTTTGGGTAGACTCATTGATGATAAAATTTCTGGCCCTAGAATGAAATTAACGTTAGCTCATATTGTTCCCCCTATAATATGTGATGCGATGAGGGATTCTCCAGCACAGGCTGTAAATCTTCTTGAAATATACCAAGAAACTCCTGAAATCATTTGGAAAGAAGAGGATCGATCGCATATTTCATGTGTTTTATCCAAGCAGTGCCATAAGTAAGTATTTTTACTTTTTTCAGTATACTCTTGATAATTTTTTTATGGAAAATTATTTTTAAGATAGCTAGATATTATTTTGAGAATCTGTGAAGGTAAAAATACAATGTAATTGTTAATTGCTTGAACTGTTCAACTACAAATCAAGTATGGGCATTTCAAATTGTTTAGTTGCTTGATTTATTAAATTACTGCAGTGCTATTTAATTGTTGTCTCCTTCACACTTATTTTATTTTCCTTGTTATATTTTTTATTTGACAACTGGAAGTAGCTCAGTCAATGGAGGTAAAAAAAAAAAAAAAAAAAAAAAAAAAAAAAAAAATTGAAGCTGAATCTTTACTGGGTAGCTAGTACATGAAGTATACACTAAAAAAACAAAGTCTCGACCCCTACCCACCTTGCTTTCTCCCCCAACCTTTCAGAAACCTTACAAGAACAGTACTCTAGTTATATGCTTAGAGCTCAAAAACTAATGATGTTACCGTGTTGTTTCTTATTTTGTTTTCAGTCACACTATGTAAAAGTATGCAATGTAAAATGCTAGTAAATAAAATCTTAAGGATGAAATTAAACATAAATCTTAAAATTTTAAAAAAATCTTGGAATTTGGTTAATTCAATTTTGTGCAAGTAAATCGCAAAATTGACATTGTAATATGATATGATAATTAAAATATTCAATTTAAATATTTAAGGTTCAAGAAACTTGAACTGCAAATATAAAAAGGTCTGCCAGCTGGAAATTGTTCACCACTCTTAGCTTTAAATGTGGTAAGAAAGGGTTGAAAATCGTATGTTCCTAGCTATTTGATCAAATAACTCGGAAACCATTACTTTTAGCACATTTTGTGCTCTATACATTATAAAAGCAAATCAATCAGGTCCTGTGAAATACCCATGGCAAAACGCTAGATGTTTTGGAAAAATATGACGTTTTTGGCATGCTCAGTGGGCTGATGTGTGTATTTCACGCGATTCAATCAAAATTACATATATGAGGTCTAATAGTAAATTTAACTTGCTTTCAGATGAAAAAAAGAAATTTTGGTTCGGACAACTTAGCAAATCTTTAAACACATGTGGTGGCCAAACCGCTGAACCGATTTTAATGTTATAAAATTAAGTAAATTAAGTTTAATGAGACGTTTTACAGTTTTTGTCAAATATTGAATTCTTCCCTTTCACGCAACTCTAAAACTATTGATCTGAGAAAAAAAAAATGAATTAGTAATCGCAATGTTTCTAATGTCAAATTTTGATTTAGCAAAACTTCCACCTCCTTCAGATGCCGCTCATCAACATCTCTTTAGGGTTTACCACCAGATTCAAACCTGGTTAGGTTTTAAACTTCCACAAAAAGAGTGGGGTTGGCAATATACTTCAAATAACAATTAATCCTGCTCCAAGTGAACTGAATGACTTCCAAGATCCTAGATACCAATGGTGCCCCTCTGTGTTGAGCGTTAAAGGGTGGTTTTCAAATTAGACAATTTTTGTGTCCTCATGAGGTCTGCTCCAAAATAAATAGTAACATCGTATATTTGCTAATGTATATGCTTCGTAATGTATTCTTATTTATAAAAAACTTCTTATAATGTATTTTACTGTAGCATTTTCGGCATATTTATTTAACAAAATGCCAATGGATAATCATCATGGTTGTCCTGAAATTCAATATTCATAATATTAGGTTGTACTTTAAAACCTTACTATTAATTATTAAAAAATAAATAATTATTTTTGTAAACTACGAGTAGAAGGGTGAAATTTACAAAACCCAAAATTATCATGGACTTTTAAAAGTCCACAGTACTTTTTTTTTTCCTTGGTAATTACTGATTTTGAAACTAAAAATGAGTTTTGATTACGGCAAAACTCGTTTTTGCCACCTCAATCATCAGTGTGGCATCAGGATTTTTTTCATGAATTTTCAGGACTGGTCATTTTTTGCAAATGCTCCACCTGAAACTTGTCGTTAGTTGAGAATCGCCCTCATAGTGGGACGAAACAGCCAATTCTCAGGATATAGCTTTTTTATTTGGTTAAGTGAATACAAAAATTTTAGAGGGGGTCGTATTCTATGCAGCTTTTTGGTGCAAAATGGATTGGTATAGTTTGTATGGAGATAGGAGTTATGGCTAAGAAATTGAGAGCTATAAACTATCTTTGAACGATTTATTGTCACAATAGGAAATTATGCTTTTTTAGGTACAACTAAGAAAAAATTATTTAAATTAAAATTTTTGAAACATATTGAGGTGTTACCTCAGGGTTGAAATTCTAGGATCAGAGCTAATAAGGATATTATTCAGAATATCCTTGTTTGTTGCTGCCCGTGACATTTTCCTTGCTCTGAACTCTGGGATGTTGGAAAACATTGTTAAGAGCTTTTTTTACCTGCTATGCTCAATAATTTATTCTACTCCTCTAAGTCAGCAGGAAGTGTGAGTATTTTACCAACAATTTTGGCTTTGCCACTGGGTCCTTCTTGTATTAAACTCATTTCTGCAGCTAAAAGCTATTCTTCCGAGTACCTTGCTCAATTCCTTGATACGCATTTTCTGCCTATCTGAAAGATCCCCAAAGGGCCTAGTCAAATGTACTGATTCCGTAAGAGATGATTGCGGCTGAAGAAATTCCTAGGGGTGCTCGATAGCTTTATTGAGCCAAGCTTCATTTTGTTTTAAAATAAAATTGCTTCCTGTAACCACACCTTTTTTTCAAATGCACACAAAATGTTTAAGTGAGTCCGTTAAAAGCTCAATGCCCCTTTGAAAGACATTTGCGGGTGCATTAGACAAAATTTCCTCCCTCGAAATTTGCAGGTTTTATGGTTCAGTGGAACCTTTTAAAATTAATAACAACTCGCGGTTCGTTTTAAACATAGTAACTACTTTTAAAACAATGCATAAACTTTTATAACGACTCTTTGAAACGATAAAAGAACTGTTCATGGCCAAGAATGGAATTTATCTAGATGTTTAAACCAATGTTTACAATAAAGTAAGCAAACGTCATAATTTTAAGTACCCAACTAATCCCTGAAGCTCGAAGCCACAAGTAAAACATAAAGAACGGATGTTGGCTCTGTTTCTTTCCTATTTCTCTAAATACAAACCTATGGTAATACCTGTGAATCCCGTTTTTTGAATAACGCAGTATAGAGGCTAAGTATTCCAATATTTTTTTTTTACGTTTTTTACTCGCATATAGTTTACTCCAACAAATAATCCATGAAAAAAATAATCAACACAAATAATAAAAAAATAAAGCTGTACATTTTGTACCAACATGATAGATACTCAATGTAGACAATTTTGACGCAGTTTTGGCTACTGATTTTTTCTAATGGAAGAATTATGTGTTTGACACTTTAACATTATTTCTATAGTCATCTACAACAAAGTTAAATACGTTACAAAGCCACAGGAAATGCTTCAAATTTTGACCCATGACGTGGTTTTTACGTTATTCGTCCCACTGTGCGGCGGTGCGGTGTCCACTACTGTTTCAACGCTCTCTTTGAAGCTATCGTCTTAATGGTAAGCATTATTGACTCACCATTTTAAAGCAAATCATATAATATATAAAGGTGTAATATATAAAAATATAAAAACAACTATTCTCCCATCATTTACTTAACATCACAATATATATGATAGTTTATAAAAAAATTTTTCTTCTTGCGACGTTTCGTGGCATTGCCACATTATCAAGCCCTGAAAATATGCAAAAAACATACATGTATGACATAACGCGAATATGGTACAACATACCATATTCGCGTTATGTCATACATGTATGTTTTTTGCATATTTTCAGGGCTTGATAATGTGGCAATGCCACGAAACGTCGCAAGAAGAAAAAATTTTTTTATAAACTATCATATATATTGTGATGTTAAGTAAATGATGGGAGAATAGTTGTTTTTATATTTTTATATATTACACCTTTATATTATAATAATATCTCCTTAGTAATTATATATTGTATAATAACATATAATATATTAATTGTAATCAAAAGATTTCTTACCTAGACGTAATGATAAAAAGCTATAATTTGTTGAAGTTACTTTTTGTTTATAAGGTGTATTAAATAGTAATCTTATCTCCCATCATTATTTTATTTAAAAACATATAATGCTACATGATTCTTAAATAGGCGACGTTTCATGGCCATTGCCACATTTTCAAGCCCTAAAACATGTAAAAACATATATGGACGATAAATATGAAAAAAGTATTGACTATGAGAAATAATATTCATCTAATGAACATTATATATAATGAATGAATTACCATTCTGTGTCCTATTATATACATTTGGATCTGTCTAATGAACATAATTTTAACTACTAAATAGTTTTGTCAGTAGTATTACATCTTGTTGTCATCTTTCTGCAAATATTAAAAATTAAAAAATATACTGTTCTATTACACTGATATAATTTGGCAAAATTTATAATTGTTATTATTACTATTGTTTAAATATTATAATTACCTTAATAATGACAAATCTCTAAGAACATTTAATCAGGGATGACATATTATCCATTACTGTCACTGACTACAATGAGGCCTAAATGTTAAGTTAAACATTTATGTAAATGTTAAATGTTAAGTTAAATGCTGTCTTGTTGATATTTTTGGTGTCCGAATTGTGCTGTTTGATTCTATTTTCAAGTTTTTGTTTGGTTTCTCCTATATATATATATATATATATATATATATATATATATATATATATATATATATATATATATATATATATATATGTTTAGTAAGGTTCTTGAGGTTCAGTCATAAAATAAAAAAAAACAACTATTTTGGCGACGTTTCTGTTATAGTTGTTTTTTTTTATTTTATGACTGAACCTCAAGAACCTTACTAAACATTTAATAGTAACAGTCAAGAAATTTATCCATATATATATTTATTTTATTTTATTTTTTTTTTTTTTTCCCTTCCATAGTAACCCTATGGGAGGGGAGTGTATTTCTGATAATTTTACAAGTTCCATGCAAATTAGCATACTACCTGTAATTAGCAGGTGTAACATTTTTTTTTTAATTAGATAAATTACAAAAATAACAAAGTTCTTGATTGAAGTTAAAATAAACACTTAGGGAAAAGAAAAAGAAAAAAGATAACAATAATTTAAATACCAAAAGGCAGTAATTCCATAGTTAAACAAAAAGAAATTAGAATAAAATAAAAATACAATAGATTGATAAAATAAATAAAAAGAAATAGAAAAATAACATGCAGACAAGTTGATTTTTCAACAAATGTCTTCTATTGTTCATCTTGTTTTTGATGCGGGGTGGTCTTCTTTCTTGATGTGTATCGTCTATTTTCCAATTGCTAATGCGAATTCTGCCAACTGTTTCTTGTAAGTTTTGTATAGTTTGGCTTCGGTGGAAGGCCAAGTGTCCCCATTCATCAGTACTGTTTTTATTAGTTTTGATCTTTTGTGTTCATAAATAATGCAGTCATATAGTAAGTGATGAAATGTTTGTGGAGTCCGTCCGTCACATTCGCATGTATCTGTATTTGTCAAATGAAACCGTTTCAAGTAGTGGTTAGTCTGTCCATGTTCCGTTAACAGTTGTGTAAATTTGTGATGAGTACTTTTGGGTGTACCGTGATTTTGTAGTGTGATGTTTGGGATGTATTTGTGCAAGGGTCGTCCTTTTGTCGAGTTGTTCCAAAGTTTGTCCCATTCAGTAAGTGAGTCTGTTTTGATACATTTTTTAATAAATGAAACAGGAACGCGGGTATATTCTAAAGAAAGTTCTAAATCATGAGCAGCCGTTTTTGCAAGTAGATCTGCTCGCTCGTTACCTTCAATGCCACTATGACCTTTGACCCAAGTTAGTTTTGTTGGTGTTCCACGTTCCATTATTTCAATTAAATTTTTCTTTAGTCGATGTGTCAGTGGGTCGTTGGATTTGATGTTACTAACTGAATCTATTACTGTTTTATTGTCCGTATAGATGTTGTATGTGTTTTGATTAACGTACGTCTGTCTAAGAATAAAACCAATACACTTGAAAATTAATGAACTACCGACATTATACAAAACAAAAAAACAACGACTAAATTACAAGGACATGGAGCCAAGGGACATTGAAGATGAACTAACCACAAAACACTGGATACATCCTGCTATACACGCTAAACTAACACAGTACATAACAGACACAGGAGCTGCAGATACAGACTCAGCAAGTATTGACGTTTACACGGATGGAAGCAAAGACGAACAGTACACAGGATGTGCACTAACTGTATATCACAATAACTGCTACTACGACGAACTATACAGACTTGGCCAAAACTGCTCAATCAGGCAGAGAAACTAGCTGTAGTTAAGGCCACGGAACATATATATATATATATATAATTTCATGTTATGCATTCAATTTTGTAGATTAAATTATTTTTTTGCATAGGGTCTATTCTATTGTTTTTTTCCTGTTTATGATGTTTACAATTTTAATGATTTTGTTTTTATTAATTGGGGCTGTTTTTTTATTAAAATCGAATTTTTTGAGTTTGTTGATTATTTTATTGGTGAGTCCCGGTATATAGAATAACATATATTAAATACAATTAATAATGTTCATCATTAGATGAATATTAGTTCACACTGTCAATACTTTTTTCGTATTTATCGTCCATATATGTTTTACATGTTTAGGGCTTGAAAATGTGGCAATGGCCATGAAACGTCGCCTATTTAAGAATCATGTAGCATTATATGTTTTTAAATAAAATAATGATGGGAGATAAGATTGCTATTTAATACACCTTATAAACTAAACTCTCCTTTGGTTATATATATTATATAATATTACTTTTTTTTTTTTTTTTTGTAGTGACATTTTTTGGTATATGATTAAGTATTCTGTGAAACTAAGCTATCTACATATAAAGTGTGTATTACATAATTTGTTTATAAGATTGCTAGGATTAAAGTAATATAGGAAACAGTCTGGTAACATCATTAGTTTTCGAGCTCTATATATACACAGTACTGCTCTCGCGATGTTTTGGAAGGCATGGGGGGGGGGGGGGGGGGGTAGGAAGAGGAGTGGAGGTGGGGACTTAGTGTTTTTTTAGTGTATACTTTGTATACTAACATCTTGAAAAAAATCAGCTTTCCCATAATTAGTTGTGATACAAAACCTTTATTGGCTGGACTAAATTAGTAAAGTTCCATAATAGTAGTAAAACATGCATTAGATATAGTGTAGATTGTCAACGGCTTGATGAATATAGGATTAAAAAAAAAAAAATAATTACTAGGTTTTTAATAAGTATAGGTTCTCAGACTTCAGCATTTTTTCATACTTCGTCTTGGTGATGTAGTAGAAATTATTTTTATCAAACAAAATAAATTTCTTACAAAATTTATTTCATAAAAAATATAATAACAATACAAATTGATGTTCTATTCCATAAATTATTAAGAACGTAGAAAGAAAAAAAAAAAAAAAAAATGAACGTTACTTTTTTTTATATACATCACCTTACACTTTGAATTCCGTTGTTCGAAAACAATAATTAGTGAAATAAATTTCTCATGATCAATGCCAAAATATTTATTTAGAGGTATTTTTTATTAAATTAAGTATTCATATGTAAACTCGGTATTTATTTCAAATACCATTTGTTGTCAGTTTATTATTTTTTTTTTTTTTTTATTTTTACTATTTACAGAAGATCATTTAATGCCACTATTTTGACGAATATTTCACAAAATAGTTCACACTTAGAATATTATTTATGTTCTAAAGTGTAAACCAAATTTTGGTTTCCCTTTAATCTGTTGGTTTTTTCCACTTTTTGGGAGAAAATAGAATGAAGTAGCGGAGAACCTTACTCCTCCCCACTACCTGCTATTAATCTGCCACCAGCTATTGTTAAATTGTATTTTTCAAATTACGATCAGTATATGCAACCGAAAATCAATCTTTTTGGATAACTTTGTTATCCAATTAACTTATGGCTAAGTGACTATAAGTTTTTTTTTTTTTTTTTTTTTTTAACTTCAATAATGAGTAGAATAATTTTTTTAATTCTAAAATAATTTTTAAAAAATTGAAGAGTTTAGCGTAAATTTAATGAGGTTTTTAATGCCAAATCCGTTTACAGTTTGTATATTGATCATTCCGTTTACAAATGAGAGTAAAAATAAATTTGCCTCTAATGTGCTGTCATCACTTGAAAAAGAAATCACACTAAAATTCGGGATATTTATCCTTAACTGTTACCAACAGTCAATTAACAATCCTGGTAGAAAAGTTGTAAATTATGGTTATTACATTTTCCTTATAAAGAAATATCAATAAGGCAAACTTAGCTACGGATTATTTTGCACTATTAAAACGTTAATTTTAGTAGGTGGGAATATATGATAATCTGACAACATTTTGTTCTTATTTTTGTTAGGTTATCAAGATTGTACTATTGCTAGGCAGACATTCACTACTTTCTTGCTGATAATATAAGACAGAACTTACTTAAATTTAGTTCAAGAGTTTCAAATATTATGTTTATATTAAATGTATAAAAATGAAAATTTAATGATACCTCTTTTATGCTCCATGTAATGGATGTTTGATGATCCTTTGAGCTAACACTTAGTTTTGGAAGCATAGTTTTCTTATCGCGGGTTACGCACAGAGCGCTGGATCGCGGAGAGGTGTAAATTAAAAAAAAAAAAATGACAGCGAATGAACGGAAGACTGAACAGAAAAGCGAACAGAAGCTAAATATAAAGTGCTGGATTGCTGAGAGGTATGAACTAAAAAAAATAACACAGCAAACAAACGGAACATATATACCTTATTTGACACTCTCTAGCTCAGCTAGTGTTGCTCGGATCAAAAATTTGACATCTTACACGTCAGAAATTTAATGGGAAATATTTTTTTTATATAACATTTGTTGCTAGGACCTACCGTTTAGGAGATACATTGGTTTGAATGAAAAAAGTCTCGTTTGAAATCTCTGTTTTTCTCAACTTTGTTTATTTAGAATAATCATTATTTGTTGATTTAATTTAAGTAATTTAAAAATATAGAAGAAAGCAGAAAAAAATAAAGAACATAAGGGCATAGACGGTCAGCAGGATTGAAACTAACGTGAGCTTACTTATTATTTACTTTTCCATTATATTAATAAATTTATATTATGTGATGCTCTTTAAAAACAATCAATATAATAAGCATTATTTCAATAAATAAAAAAAAAAATGTTATTTTTTAAAAAATAATTTAAATAATGTTACCTATGGTCATTTGTTTTAATAATTTTCAGCATTAATAACATTTTCTTACACAATGTTTGTTCAGTCAAATTGTACTTCAGAGCTTTAAGAAAGCTATGCTTCCCCCTTCGGTCATTCATTGTATTTATTGCATTGCATTTTATACCAGTTACTATAATTGTAATTACAAATAAATAACATTTTTTATACATCCATGAATCCAAAACAGTGGTAAAACTACATAAAGGTTTTCCCTGTTATTATTTGTCCCCTGACCAGAGGTTGGGTATGATAAATATTAAATACCATTTATATTACAACTTTTAAAAGTTATCTATATTGTAAAATGATATAAACCATCAGTAATACTTTTATAAAAATGTTAGTATTTTCTGTTATAATTTTTCTTTCAAGTAACTTGAACAAATATTTCTGTACCCAGCCCATTTTATGGATGTGTGTGTTTACCAGAAAGTTTTACAGTTTGTATATTATTATTAATTACAAAAAAAAATTTAGACAGTTTCAGAGCCAGAAACAAAATCCTAATAATATTATTCAAATAACTGATCTTGGCACATTACATAGTCGGGAAACCAAGGATTTGATTATTGGTGGTGTTTATATTCACCTTTTTAATATTAGTCCTGCTTGGGAACTTCATAGGCCTGTTTACTTTTTGACAGAACTTTTCGATACTTTTCTAAAGCAAATGAGATCTCATGTAAGTATTTGTGATGTAATGTATAACATATAATTCTGATGTTAGTTTTTATCGGTACTTTGTTTTTATAATTTGAAGTGTAGAATTTCAAAACCAACTAAGTCCATTTTTAAAATTTTTCACAGTAGGTCAATAAAGGTAAAGGTCAGTCTGGATTAGGAAGGGGAATTATTTTTTGTATGTCCGTTCTCAATGTGATTTACAATTCTTTTTGAGAAAACCTTTAACGTAAAGATAGTCTAGTAGAAAAACTATTCAATAAAAAAAACAACTGTATATTGGACGGTTTTGGAATTCCATGCCTCATTTATATTATGTAAATATTTATATATGTATGTAATTTATTTCGTTAATTTAAGACCTTATAAGAAATACTACAGACTAATGTGCTTATCTATTTTTTATAAAAAGAGGAGAAAGATTAAAATGGTGCATTTTGTTTATATATTTTAGGTGATTGGAAGGTTTTGTTGGGACATGTGCCTGTCCATTTTGGTTAGAACTAAATATAATAGGATTTTAGTTTTTATTTAATAATTTTTACGACTTTATTTCTGTTATATATTGTCACCTAATGCAAGTTTGTGCATGTTTTGCCAGTCTCATTTGACCATTCCTCTGTTCATTATTCCTTCTTTGATATACTCAATTCAGTGTCTTCTTGTGCATCCTCTCTTCCCTTTTTTTTTCAATCTCCACTCCAAGGTATTTTTGATCAGCATATCTCTTCCACCCTTCTAACACACCTTAACCATTCAGCCTCATTGTTTCAATAGTGTAGAGGATGTTTTCCATTTGTTTTACCTGTTTTCTTATTAATACTATTTGATATTTCCTGATCTATCCAACCTATCCTATTGAATACCATTCCTCGATATTTGTAGTCCTTAGCTAATTAGGAAGTAACTCCCTTGCAAGTGATTTGCACCTCTTCAGAAATCCTTCCAATCCGCACTAACTTACTTTTTCAACATTTATATTCACTCCTTTTCTCTCAAACTTGGCTTGTTTTCTGAGTTGAGAATTTTCAGGTTTTCTTTTGCATTTTCCTCCAGCTTCTGGCCTAAATCTTCCTTGTTTTTGCTTCTTGCACTTTTAGCTTAACTTGATGAGCGATTGAGTTTTCAGGTTCAAATAGTTTTTCCTAGCAGCCTTATATTTTTTTTCTGTCTATTTTTTCACTATCCCTCAGTCTATGCTGTTCCAAAGCCTTCCTGCTTCTTCTAGGATATTGGGAACTAGTCACCATTTCCTCTTGCTTTAGGTGTTACAATTTAATGAATTTTTTTCTTGAAAATCTTTTTTCTTTTTCATGGTATAGTATCATTCCAGGATTTGTTTCTATAGTGGGGCATATTGATCACTTCTGATCTTGAATCCTCTTTTAACTCTGGTATCCATTTGTTCACGAAGTTCTTCTCTTTTAACCAAGATATAGTCTATGATAGATCTTCATTCTTTCTAAGATCTTCTCTCTTGTATTTATGTCTTTATTTTTAAGGTAAGAGTGTATTCACTTCTATCGTATCATTTGCTTCTCTTAAATTTAATATTCTTGGAAAATTCCTCACCATAACTTTCTAATGTTCCAGGCCACCTCTCATAGCCACGTCCTTTCAAATCCCCTTTTACAATGGGTGAGCAATCACAGTCATCCACTTCTCTCTGTAGGTCACTAAAGTCATCTTTTTCATCAGAGAAAGCATTTTCATTCTGTGGTTATCATGGAATGAAATTTATCTCCTTTAAAGAGATACAGCACCATGATTCTGCTATTCACGAATTTCCATGCCTTTATTATGAAAAGTCAGGTCATTATGAAACAAGAAGACGACATCATCGGCTGCTCTCTTATTTTCACTAACACTAGAATATGGGAGGGTATAGTCCTGTGTTTTAACTTCACCCTTTCCTTTCTTTGTTACTGTGATTCCCAGGAAATGCACTTTGGCCTTCTTAATCTCCTCCTTAAGTTTGCATTCCTTCCCATCTGGGCCCCAGACATTCCATGTTGCCATTTAAAACAATATTATGGAGTTATCAACCAACTGTCCCTGAGACAGGTTGAGGGGCTGCTTCCTTGAAGTGTTCTGACACACTCCTCCTGCCAGGTGTGGCTACCTATGGAAGGTGACCCTAGTATGTGTAATGTGAATGACTTTCTGTTGTGTGATGTTGAATATAGTGTCCTGTATAAAGTGTGAACGTGTGAGTGTCAGTGTACTGTTCCCCAGTGGTTGTCTTTGGTACAATGGGGCAGGCCACCTCCTCATTATGCCTTTCAAATAGATATTCATTGAAAGATAATATTTCAAGATTTATTATGGATCAATTTATGTGGAAGGAATATTAATAGTATAGAAATAAAACCTTTAATCTTATATAACTAATGGAATGACATTTTTTTTTCCTTAATAATGATTTTTTAGATGTATGCCTAAGTTAAGTTGTTATTAAATTTATGAGTTTACTAACTATAAAATTTAAGTTTTAATGTGCCTTTTTACTATACATTTGTTTTATCTTTTAAAGGCTGAAAATGTGGAAATCATTGGCACTGCATTAGTAAATCTTTTATCATTTCATCCAAGATTAGTTGATCAAGTACCATCTCTGGGATTATTGCCAAAATTATTTTCTTTATGGAATCTTCCAAATATATTAATATCACAGTTTTGCTTTAAGATATTGAATCAGTTGTTTATGTCTGAGGTATGTTTGTTTTTCTTCACAGATTATAATTTTATGCATATTTATCAATCAATATAACTTGTTATGTTTCAAAAATTTCATATAACTATGCCACAACTTTTGTATTCAAAATATATGAATAACATGCACCAATAATGAATATAAAAAACGAGGCAAGTTAAATAAGCACCCCTGCTCTATAAGGATATAAAAATTATTAAAAAAAAAAAAAAAAAAAAAAAGCGGACAAAAAGACTTGAAAGGAAGAATTGATGATTGATAATCCAAAGTTGATTCCTTAGTATTAATCCATGCTGTTGATATAGATGGCAGATCATATGATAATATTGTTGTCTTTATAATATGCAATAGTTTTGTGATAACTATTAGTGTAATTATTATATATTGATTTCTCACCCTTAAGATTAAAAATGTGGTTTTGGAATCGAAACAACTCTTTTTGAAAAATTTGTACGAGTCCTACACTACAAACAATCCACTGTTGATCTCTTATTTGATGTGTAAGGGGCATATATGTATAGTTAGGTAAAATAAAACCTATGGCCATTTTTAAAGCCTGGAAAGACCTCTCTACCCCTGTACACCTGTAAAGTGGGTTAGATTTAGATGGAATCGTTCAACTATTGATTAAATATTTTCCCTTCGACAAATTTTAGAGAAAAAATTAGAATTTAAGGGTGTTGTACATTAGCTCTATGTCGATTTCCATAAGGCTTGCAATTTGATTAACCGCCAGAAACTGTTTGATATTTTGATAGAACTGGGGATACCAAACAAATTAGTTAATGTAGTAAAGATATGCATGTCCGAAACACTTATAGAGTCTGAATCAGTACTTTTTACTTCGAAAAGTTTGAAGTATGTTTTGGTTTAAAACAGGGAGATTCTCTTTCTCTGGTATTATTTAAGTTAGCACTAGAATACGTCATTAGGATGGTAATGCTTGCAGGAAAAGGATTAAAATTCCGATTCTTGGTTATGCTGATGATTTAGTACTTTTAGGTTAAAACAAGGACACTATAAAATTAAATGTAACTATGCTCATGAAAACCAGTAACAAAATTAGTCTAGTAATTAATACCGATAAAACGAAAAAGATGGTTAGTAGTAAAGCGGTGAACATTTTCGTGATGTAGATATGTTCGGGATAAAATTTGAATATGTTGAACAATTCAAATATCTAGGGTCTATTATATCAAGGAAAAGTGAAATTCAAGAAGAAATATGGGCTAGCTTAAAAGCCGGTAATGCTTGTTATTTCTCGGTCGCAAAACTACTCAGTTCGTGCTTACTCTCCAGAAATTTAAAAATTAGGATATACAAAACTTTTATACTACCAACAGTTCTCTAGGGATGCGAAACATTGTTGCTTACATTAAGGGAGGAACAATGCATTTAAGTTTTTTAAAATAAAGTACTGCTTAGAATATTTGGTCCAAAAAAGGATGAAGAAACAGGAGAATTTAGAAGGCTTCACAATGCGGAACTGCACGAGTTATATCCGTTAAACATAGTTCAAGTAATAGCAGCGCGTCGCTTAAAATGGGCATGTAAAGTCGTACGGTTTAGTAATGATCGAATTCCGAAAAAAAGTAGTCAGTTTTGAGCTGTTGGGTAAACGACCGAGGGCATAATGTAATTAACACTTTTGATAATCTTTTGTAATTCTTTGTAAATTAATTTACTTTGTTTGCTAATTTTTTGTTATCATTTGCCTCACATCCAGTTTTTATTATTTTTGGCCCTGGAGACCTGTTAGACAGGTCAAAATGTCGGAATTCCATATAAAGTTTTTTAAACTTGAACATGTTTATTAATCCTGACTGCATCCCAGACTATCTTCTTTAACCATTATTTCAAACAGTCGACCTTACTATTTTTATTGAAAATATAATTGTTATTTATAAATATGAAATAATAATAGTTTAATTTTCTGTAGCATTCAAGTTATTCAAATAGTTTTGTTGCATAATTTTTAATTAATTTTTAGTCTTGTGTTGAATCAGTGAGGAATGTTGACTGCTTAATGGCAATTAAAAATGCCATGAACACACATCCTGAGGTAATTAGTATTGGTTGTGATGCTTTACACAGGCTTTTTGCTTTCAAACAAGAATCATTAGTAAAACAGGTATTTTTTAGCATTAATACTTTTATATCTTATGTGAATAAGTTTATTGATATTTTATGGAACATGTGCTTTACCATTAGATGATTATTACAAAAGGTAGCTAAACCGAGAAATTGTACACATTTGGCCTATGATGTAGGAAAGTAATTATTATTACAGTATAATTTTTATAATTTCAGTGCCAAGGGGTCGAGCAATCATTTTAAATTATTGATATGTTTGGAAGAGAAGTATTGTGAAATGTTGAGGATTGAAAAATGGAAAAATTAAATTAACTAAATATTCAATAAATTTTTATGACATAAAATATATGCATTCAATGAAAAAATTAAAACAGCATGAAGTAAAATATAAATTTAGTTATTTTTGAGTATCGTTTAATAATATTTCCTTGATTGCTGTTGAAGAAATCCTCTACTTGGGACTTTTTCTGGACATATGTCTTACTTGGAATCCACATACAAGACTTAAACTACAAGAAACTGATGGTTGTTTTTGACTACTTCAGTATTTACTATAAAAACCTTCGAAGCTTCCAATTAATTACAAAAAACTCATTTGCATGATAGTAATTATACCTATTTGGACACATGGAGTTGAGCTTTGGTTCTCCACCAAATCTTCCAATTCTTCTTATACCCATTCCTCACTTACCAAAATCCTTAATGCTTCTTATTATGTAACAAATAAACTTATTCATAATGATCTAAATGGTCCATTTGTTACAGAATTGGCCCAAACCAGATACCTATTCTTCCATGATAAGCTTTATACCTTCTCGAAACCTCTGGTATCTTTACTTGCTTCCCACTCCATTCCCAATAACCCTCCGAGGTGTCAGAAAAGTAGATGGCCTAGGAACCTTCTAATGTAGATTTCCTTGAAGTACTACTAATGGGTGGTTTCTTTACAAGTTATTATTAGTTTGTAGGTGAATTCCTAGAAATTAATTTATGAAGGTGGTCTTTAAAGTATAAGACAAGATAGTTTGGCACTGCACACTAGAACAGTTTCAGCCAACTGACAGCGAGGCTATCAATTACATTTGCCTGCCCGCAACTTGCAATACAGGTGGTGTAGTGAATCGGACACTCCTCTGTAAGGCAAACCCTTACTCTCAGAAACCCATGGTCTTATATAGGAGAATTTTTTTTTTTTAATACACGTATTTTTTAAAACTATTTTACAATTATATTTTTACTTACAATTTTTTTTTTTTACTAAATTTTAACTTTAATTTTTGGAGGAAATCTGTAGTGAATCGTACTTCATGTTTCTTAAAAGCAGAACTTTATCAAAACGAAAAATAAATAGTAAAAGTTACCCTCCATACCACCAAAAACCAACAGTAAAACAATCTTTGCTGGCACAGTTATCAATACATCCAACAGATTTGAGCCATTAACAAATACGCCATCAGACAGCTCAGCATTCCAAGCACCAAAGAATCTCACCGATATAAAAATCTACGTTACCACCGTAGATGATTACTTAAATTTTATCAATATATCTCCAAGCTAATTGTTCAATCTAACTTCAGAAGTTTCTCCAGATATCATGATATAAAAATAAACACAGCAACAAAATAAAATTAAAAATCACTGATAGCCCATCTATAAACAAAAAACATTGAATTTCATAATAATCAATTAACAGAAGAGAAGGCCTAAAGGATTATACTAATGGTACTTTATCAATCTGTTCCTCTTATGCTATCAAAACAAACCTGAAGCAGCTAGTTCATAGGATCAGGCATATTTCAAATGTGCTCCATTGCACTGAAAAGCACCCATTTCCATTGTTCTATCTGGATCTGGAGCCAGCAGAGAACAATGTAGAAACATTGTTACGTATACAATGTATTTAATTTTAAAAAACTGGTATATTCAATTGTCAAATTTGAAGTACCAAGAGACAAGAAAGAAAAAGTACTGTATGCTATGTCTGATGCCAAAACCTAGGCCATACAACATTTTTCTGTAACTGTCAAATGAGATGCGTTAAATGTGAAGGACCATATGTAACTGAAACTTGCTTAAAAACATGTGATAGGCCAGCCAGCCTTGTGTATCCTCTATGGGGGTAGTCATCCTGCCAAATATAAGGATAAGGAGTGCCAGGTATACAAACATAGGCACATGCAAAGAGCCACCAACTCTCCTACAAATAAAAATTTAGCCCCACAGACATCAGAAACAGTTACTACCTTCAACAACCTCAGAATCAACAATCCAGCGATTTTGCTGTTCAACTAGTTGAATCCCAACCATCAACCTCAGCAGCGAAGTTATCTTCACTTCCTTCTTCTTAAAGGAATGACTACATGACAATTCCAGGCAGTCTTAAATTTGGGTACCTCAGACATCCCTTTCCCATCCTCCCAAAATAATCAATCAGTCCCCTTCAAATTCCCAATAGACCCCATAACATGAAAAAAGCAGATCAAGCCTCCACTTCAAGTTTTTGAGAAAACCATACCTCCTCAACAAAAAGTAAATAGTCAAATCCCATTAGAGACTCAATCTTTAATTATTATTATAAAAACAATTTAATAATCTATCTCAAATATTAGAATCCCATGCCATTCCTTCTCAGCATTTTTGCGATAACATATCAATTTTTTCCCTTTTCCTCCTAGAATTCCAAGAAACTATAAGACCCTTAATTACCCTTTTCATAAGAGCCCTCTCAGATATCACGTCTAATATTCCTCAGTGATCCCAAACTGCTTTACAGTTAATTTATGGGATGCGAATGGTTTGCTCAATCTCAAATGTGTACCAGATTTATTACATGACATTAACATTAACTTTGCCTGAATTACCATTACCCATTTGACATCTGATTCTTATTTTTACATTAAAGACTACACCACTTACAGATCTGACCAACCTAGCACAGCACACAGTGGTACTTATATTCTTATCCACAGACCATTAACTCTGATTCCTTCCTCTCCAACTGATGCCATTCAGCCTACCACACTAATGCTATTCAACCTTCCATTTAACCTTACTCTTTCAGCTTCATATTGTCCTCCAGAAAATAGAAACATCGGGAGGTGAGTCCTATGAGTTAGGATTGATGAACTGGAATTCTTTTTATTTGAAAACTAGTTTCGAATGTTAAATATTTATCAACAGTTCTAAAAACATGCAAAAATGTCAAGATATCAGAACTTTTCTACATATATTATATATTATTTTTTTAATGTAAGACAAGATATAAAATATGGTGGTACTCACCTAAGGATGCAAAATGAAATATATCAGGACCTAGAGTGTGTAATGATGTGTGTAAAGGTTAGATAAATAGGTGGGTAAAACTAGAGATGGGCTGACTATGACTTTGACCAACTATTCAGCTGGCAAAAAGGCCAATTAGTCACCCGAGCTAATCATTGCTTCCATTGGAATTCAGGTGACATTGGCTATGTTGGAGGTACTTTGTTTATAGCTTTATAGCTGTTTGTACATGCAATTATGGTTTTTTCTTTATCTTAATTTTTACTTTATTTTTATTTTTTAAAAATGGGGCAGTGTGTAATGCAGCACTTCTTTAGAAAAATAAAACAAAAGTCAGCAATTTATTTCACTTAGCTTTGATAGTTAATATGGACTTCAATCATGCCGAAAAAGATATTGTGTTTATTTGGCAAATCTGTAATGTGTATATAAGTTAAGATGTATAGGGGAATGATATACATCCTAATCCCCAAAGTTAATCCCAAACAACCACCAAATGTATATAAAGAGGATTGGTGAGCAATAAAGTCAGTCTATTACCCCGTGAATGTTATTTCGTTCCTAATTTTCCTTTTTTTTACCGTTTTTATTTGAAGGAACTTAACCGGTGCCGAAACCCAGGAACAGCTGAGCGTAATTCTGGGTAAGAAATATTTTTTTAAGTTTCCCGCCAAATGATTCGTAATCTTTGAACTGATCGTATTTTTCGTTTCGTATCTCTCATATTCTTCATATTCAAGATCAATTTTGAACAGCAAGAATGGAGGGTAATACCATTCTGAAACCTGCGTCTTTCGAAGTTCGATCTGAAATAGCGCCTTTACCACCTGAAACTATAGCAGCAGCCCATGTGAATTTGGCAGCGGCACAAGTGAACGCGCTGGAGTTGGTGAAAATAAAGACGGCCACATCGCAAGACTTAAGATGAGCTATCGCCAGTTAAGGTGCATAATCCTAGATACCTGAGTCAGCACTCTCCCCTTCCTATTGTTTTGTATATAAACCCCTGCCTGGAGCAGATCATAATCAGTACATTATTATTCTCGTTTTAGGCTAGTAATTAGATTCATAGTTTAGTGTAGTAAAGTGTAACTGTACGTTTTACCAATAAAGTTTTTTTTAAGTTCTTTGTCGGTCAAGTTCTTTATCTGGCGTCCGAACAGGGACCCTATCAGCCTCAGGTCAGTAAAGGTGAAGAAATTTTCCTGAAGATCAAGAAAAATCGAAGAAATACTCCAACAGATTTTGGAACTTCAGATAAGACAGCCTTGAACATAAGCTCAAGAAGGACCGAAGAAATAGTCATTGGACAACAGGTCTTGGAGTAAACAACCTGGAGCTTGTGTTTCAACACTTCAATAGGGTCAAAACAAAGAAAATCTGATAGGACACCGCTGAACTTCGAATAGAGAAGCTTGAGGTATATAATAGTTACATATGTATGCCTAAGGATAAGAAAAATAAGGTTAAGTTAAATATAAGTAAAATTACTGAACAATTAAGCAATTTATTAATTAATAATAATAGTGATATAAATATAACTAACAAAATGAGCATTTCATATTCTATGGTAAAAGAGGATTACGATCATATCCCAACATATGATGGCAATCCTGAAGATTTAATTTTTTTTGTAAAAACAGTAAAATCCGTTTTTAATACTGTATGCAGTTATAATAATACTTTAAAGATTCAAAACCATGCCTGACTACTTTCAAAGGTAACCTCTAGATTAGTTGGTAATGCTAGACATTGTTTATTAACAAATAATTTCATAAATGTTTCCGAATTATTAGATCATTTACAAAAAAACTTTAAAGATTCCAGAACAGTGGAACCATTAAAATTAGAATTGTTAAATATAAGACCAGGGCCCAAAGAACATCCAATATATTTCATAGATAGAATAGCCCATATTAGAGCTTTGATATTTTCCAGAATTTCCCTAAACGAAGAAATTATAAATAAAGATGCTATTATGAAATTACAAGATAGAGGAATTAACTATCACATTATTGCTAACCTACATCCCCAACTATGTGATTTCTTAAATCACATGAGACTTACTGACATTGACAAAATTAGAAATGCCATCCAAAATGACTGTTCATTTATCTTAGATAGGCTGTATGAACATAAGAACCATTTTATGCCAAGAAATAATTTTAAACATAATAAACATTACAAAAATAACTATAATCCAAATTTTAAGCATAACCATAATCATAATCCTAATTTTAATTACAATCATAATGCTAATCCTAATTATAATTATTATCAAAACCATCATCAAAATACTAATTATAACCCTAATCATTATAATAATCAAAATCCTAATTTTAATCATAACTCTAATTCTAATTTTAATCCTAATTATAGTACTAATGCAACTTATTATAATGGTCACCCTAATTATAATCAAAATTTTAATCAAAACTTTCTACAAATTAATGAAAAAGAACCAAGTCAAAATAGACGTTTTGACCATCTAGCGGGTAATAATTTCCAAGGTTTTAACTATCTTACCTACGGGACCGTTTAAACCCGACTCAGCGAATACCGTGTCTATGAGAACCGTCAGGTCAAACAACCCACCAGTGAATCATGTTACGCATGATCAGGAGGAGATGAATGACATGAAGCAGAGATTAGATGCTCTTACTCAACGGTTCGATAATTTTTTAGACTTAGGTCAGCCGACAGAACCCCCGAATATCCCTTAAATTTTATGGACCAATTACCTTAATTTAAAGATTTTAAGGGACAGACTTGGCTTATTGATACCGGAGCATTGAAAAATTATATTAATCCACGTTCCTTACCCGAGGGAACTGAATTAAAGTCGGAAGATTTTTTTATTAGGACACCTACAGGACGCAAAAAGGGCTCTACAACTGCTTGTATTGACCTTGCTCCAAATCTAGGGCTTAATAATAAATTATTAGTTAAGTTTTATATTTTTCCTTTTAGTAGTGATTATGATATCCTCTTAGCATATGAAACAATAAAAGAACTAGATTTTAAAATCCATGGAAAAAATGATCATATTACTTTATTAGGAGACAAATTTAAAATAAATAATTGATCGAACATAATAATGTAGACAAAGTTAATCATACTAATAATAATTATAATAATAGTAATATTAATGTTAATACAAAATAATGGTAATACAAATAAATCGAGTCAATATTTTAATAATGATAATTATGATAATGATAATGATATTAAGAATTTAATTAGATGTGAACATATTGAAGAAAACAATTTAAATAAATTAATTAAAATTTTAAATAAATATCTGGAAATGATAAAAAATGAAAATGACCCACTAAAATCCACTAAATTATTAAAACATTCTATTAAATTAAGAACAGATAAACCTATTTATAGCAGAAATTATAGATATCCTCACCAATTTAGGGAAGATATCTCCAATGAAATCGAAAAACTTTTAAAATCCACCATAATCAGAGAAAGTAAATCACCATATAACTCACCCATCTGGGTAGTACCAAAAAAAGTAGATGCTAGCAGAAAAAGGAAAATTAGAATGGTGATTGACTAACGAAAATTAAATCAAGAGACCGTACCCGATAAGTTTCCGTTACCAAATATTGAAGACCTCCTTAATCAGTTAAATAAAGCAAACATTTTTTCAACTCTAGATTTAGCATCCAGTTTCCATCAAATTGAGATGGATGAAGGATCCATTGAAAAAAACCGTCTTTTCTACTGAATCCGGTCACTATGAATTTCTTCGAATGCCATTCGGACTTTGTAATGCACCACCAACTTTTCAGAGGGCAATGAATATGATGTTAAGTAACACCCCTAATTGTTTAGTGTACATGGGCGATATAATTATCTTTTCAAATAATATTAATGATCATTTACATCACTTAGAGTCCGTTTTCAAGAAACTTAGTCAGCATTCTCTCACAATCCAACTTGATAAAACAGAATTTTTAAAAACCCAATTACCATTTTTAGGGTATATAGTATCCCAGGAAGGTTTAAAAACCAATCCCGAAAAAGTCGAGGCAATCGAAAAATTTCCGCTGCCTAAAACTCATAAAAGTATAAAACAGTTCTTAGGAATGACGGGATATTACAGAAAATTTATTCAAAATTATGCCCATTTAGCCAAGCCCCTCACTCAATCTCTTCGCATAGATGAGAAATTAATATATCCATCTTCTTATCAAGAAGCATTTAATCTCTTGAAACAACATATTTTAAATTCCCCAATACTCCAATTTCCCGATTGGGAACTTCCTTTTATTTTAATTACTGATGCAAGTTCAGTTGCACTCGGTGCAGTATTATCCCAAATCTCAGGAGGGAGGGACGCTTGTAATCATTTTAAACCATACGTTTATGGAAAGAAATTTTTTATACATACAGATCACAAACCGTTAACTTGGCTTTTCACGATGAAAAATACTAATGCGTGGTTCATGAAATGGATATTCCAACTTTCAGATTTTGAATTTGAAATTAAACATATAAAAGGGAAAACCAACTATGCATTGTCAAGAAATCCTCATGAAGTGCATGCCATTGAGGAAGTCGATTATGATGAACTAGATAGGGTTTTAGCTGAAACCTCTAATATGCCCCTAGCCTCGTCAGACGACCTTGATGAATTCTTTGAAGAATTTGATACTATAGAAAACATCAATCCCCAAACAAATAACGACAACAATGAATTCGATACTAGTAGCCTTGCCACAGTTCACTCTCAAGATTCATCTAATCAACCAATTTGGATAGTAGATGAGGAAAAACCGGTTAATATAGAAAAATTTCAAATTTTTATTCAAAGAGGAAAAAAATCAATTCATGTAGAAAAACCTTTTAACAAAACTAGTTTTATATAGAAACAGCTTACCCGTGGAAAAATGATTTAGAAGAAACCTTACTAGAAATTATTAATCCAAATACAACTGACGGTGTATATTGTATGCCTAATATAGAAACAGTTCGCAGTGAATTTGAAGGAATCTTTTTCAAAATTTCACAAACCATTCAGGAAAACTATCTGTCAGTAAAAATTAAATGTTATAAAAAGAAATGTTTAGGTATCACTGATCATGATGAACAATTAGATATAATTAATTCATATCACCTAGGTAAAACTTGCCACAGAGGTAGTCTAGAATCATATGAAAAGCTAAAAAGGGATTATTATTGGCCTCGGATGAAAGATGCTATAACTGATTTTTGTAATAAATGTGAGGTATTTCGGAAAACTAAATACGATAGAAAACCTATCAAAACAAAATTTTGTATCACACCAACTCCTGACAAACCTTTTGAAGAACTTATGATTGACACACTGCATTATGAACAAAAATTTATAGTCACAATAATAGATACATTTTCGAAACATCTTTTCGCGAGAATAACTGATGCTTGCAATTCCGTGCAAATATCAGATGTAATAATAGAAAGAATTATATCCATACCCCTGACAGAATTAAGATGCATAATGGTAGAGAGTATAAAAAACAATTTAGTTGAGAACTTACTTAGCTCTCAAGGAATTGAACCGTATTACGTCACCCCTAACCATCCCAACTCATTCGGTCTTTTAAATAGAACACACTCCACTCTTATAGAAATTTTGAGGAATCTAAAAGAAACAGAACCCAAAATCAAATTAAAAAAGAGATTAAGTCTTGCAGTTATTGCCTTTAATAACAGTTTAAATCAAAAATTAAAATTAACTCCAAATGAAATAACATTCGGCACCCAAAAGAATAAAGATAATAAAACACATATTACGGAAAAACTTGTAGAACATTACCATAATAATTTAAAGTTAATACATGATCAAATAAAAACTAGAATAGATAAGGAAAAAGAAACTCGAATAGAGCTACTTAATCAAAACAGGGAAGACCCTGATATTCCGGAAAATAGTTATGCTAGGGTTAGAACTAGGAATAAAAACAAAAACCCCTTTAAACCTGTTTATAAATTAAAAGATAAAAATAAAGAAATCATTGTACATTCTGACAATATTCAAAGAAAACGTTAACATTACAAGAATAAACAAAAACCTCAAACATCATATGTTTCAGATAATGAAGAAGATGAAGATTATACTCCTCATATGGATGTTCCGTAATATTCTCTGTTATGAAAGAACCCATTTATCTAATTCCCCAGGTATCACAGCAATCAAAATGCCACCATCATTTTCACTAGATAAATATCATAAATTAATTCATTATATAAATTTTACTCATTTAAATGAAGAACTTTTAATAGCAGAACAAAATTTAAATTCTTTTAAAACCAATACTAATTTTGAAACCGTAAATAGACAACTACAATTCGTAAAATCTATAATCGAATCTCTAATTAGTAAACCTCAAATTAATCGGAAAAACGTGGCCTAATAAACGGTATAGGAACAGCTATTAAATGGGTTACAGGCAATATGGATGCCTCTGATAAAGATCACTATGATCAAATTATTTCTAAATTAGAAAAGAATTCATACCATTTAGAACATAATAATAATAAAGCTTTATTGACATCATATTTATGACAAAAGCCTCTCCCTTAGGAGGTAAAATGGAGTTCAGCTCCAAAATAATTTTACAGAATAGAAACTGGCTAGTAAAAATACAAAATAAAATATACAATATTCTTTGTAAAGCAATAAACCAAAAACAAAACTACAAACAAAACAAAACTTTTTTTTTTTTTTTTTTTCTTTTGTTCCTATAGATTATTTATAATTTTCAACCAACAGTCTCTGTCCCTGGCCACTTTCATCCAATTGGTTCCTACTCTTCGGGTAATTTCATCCCTCCACCTCATGTACTGCCTTCCCCTGCTTCTCACTTGGCCGATCGGTGTCCACTCGGTGCTGCTTTTCGACCATCTTTCATTCTTGACTCTCGCTAGGTGTCCAGCCCACCTCCATTTCAGTTTTTGGGCTTCCTTGCTGAGACTTTTAACTTTTACACGAGTTAGGATATCTCGGTTCTTAATCTTCTCACTTCTTCGGATTCCCGCCATACTCCTTAAAAGTTTCATTTGGATGGTGTCTAGTTTCGCCCGTTCCTTTTTTGTTATTGACCAAGTCTGAGCGCCATACAGGATTGAGGGGTAAATACAAGACTGCAGGACTTTTGCTTTTAGTTCTATAGTGAAATTACCCTTAAAGATTTTTTTTAAGGACCAGTATTTATGCCATCCTATTTTTATCCTTCTGTCCAGTTCTTTGCTGTATTTTTTTTTCTAAATTTCCTGTCCTAGATATATGAATTGATTTGAGTATTCTGTTATTTGTTCTCCTATCGTTATATGTTGTTCATCCGTATTTGTAATTATTTTCAATTTTTGGTAATTGATTTATAAACCATATTTTTTACTCTTATCAATTAGATCATTGATCATTTTAAGCAAATCATTTTTTCTAGGAGCTAATAAACAAATGTCATCTGCAAACCTTAAATTATTTAAGCACCTGCCATTTATTTGAATGCCTCTTCCTTCCCATTCAAATTCCTTAAACAGTTTATTAATGAGGCAGTTGAAGAGAATTGGTGATAGAGGGCATCATTGTTTCACTCCTCTTTTAATACTAAACTTCTTGCCTTCTCTATCAACAGCTACAAAAGCCTTAAATTAGAAAAAAATTCATACCATTTAGAACATAATGTTGAGCAAGAAATTCTATACTATAGGAAACTAATAGAAACATTTAGGAACGATATATTAATCTTAAATCAAAATAACTTACGCACTTCCAAACTGATTAATTCATTGGACATGGCGACAATAACTACTCATTTAAATGAATTAAATTCCATCATTAATTATATCACCTTAAGGACCTTAGATATTGAAAACTCCTTGGAGTTTTGTGAATTAAGAATATTACACTCTAGTATGCTAACCAAAACTGATATTTCATATTTATTAAAACGAAATATATCTCTAATATCCAATGATTTGGAAACATTATGGCAAATTAGTAAAACAAGATGTTCAATCAAAAATAATATTATTCATTATCGATGCCATTGAAAAACAAAATGTACAGTACTATGTACCTACTTCCCATTCCTGTATCACATAACAACACTTTTGTAACAACATTAACTCCTTATAAACTTGTATTGTTAGATAAGAATAAAACTCTTACAGGTAATTGTACATATATAAACACATATTATTATTGTATAAATGTAAAAGAATTGAACAATAGTTGTATTATAAATTTACTTAAAAATAATTTTAAACATTGTATCACATCTAGTATTAAGGTACAATATTTTATTAAGTACATTGATGACATAGACTATTATCTTAGTTTTAACACAAGTTATGTAACTTTAGAAAATAAGGCTTCACATCCCATTTTTTTACCTTTAACTTCTTTGATTAAACTAGAACACAATGAAACATTAGTACAATGTCCAAAACCTAATACTATAAATATTGATTCTAAAATAATTAAGTTAGAAAATAGTATTGTTAACCACTTAGCCTTAAATATGTCCTTTGATGTACTAGAATTACCACCCCTTCCACTTGTTAATTTAGAAGAATTAGATTATATGTCCTTTGTAGATAATGATTATTATTTGTATATTCTTGGGATTTTAGTTTTGTATCTATTTATGTATCATGTATATCTTCTTATCCTCAAACATTGTAAATGTACCTCAAGTATTCCTGCATCAAAACAACAGGTCCTAGACATTACCCTACCTCATATATATAGTCCTTGGTCTTTATCCAAAACTTAATGCTCTCCGGAGTTTCGCATCTTCAGAAGGGAGGCGTTAAGGTGCATAATCCTAGATACCTGAGTCAGCACTCACCCTTCCTATTGTTTTGTATATAAACCCCTGCCTGGAGCAGATCATAATCAGTACATTATTATTCTCGTTTTAGGCTAGTAATTAGATTCATAGTTTAGTTTAGTAAAGTGTAACTGTACGTTTTACCAATAAAGTTTTTTTTAAGTTCTTTGTCGGTCAAGTTAAGTTAAGTTCTCGGTCGGCCGACATCGAGAGATACGATGGAGAGATTGGCGAGTTAAATCACTTTCTTAAAGGAAGCAAAGGCGAGGGAGAACCTTTTGGACCCGATCGACGCATGTGTATTGTGAGCAGAGTTAGTGTGCCGAGTCAAACGCGGCGTACTCAATGTGAGCCAGGCGGATGAAGATACTCCCCGGGCGGTAGTCAAGGACCGTCTCAAGAAGGCGTTCGGAGGCGGGCGATGGACTCCGTAAGAGGATATCTTCCGCATGTTTCGAGAAGTGAGAAAACCGCATCAGTCTAGTGGGCAATACTCGGGGCAATACCCTACATGAGCAGACTCAGGGGTGCGAACCAGGCAGGGCCTATGGAGGTGAGCACGCAGCGCCTGTGGAGGAGAAGTAGACGATCGTAAGAATCGACGGAATCTTCGGGAGTATCGGAGACAGAAGAAGAAGATGGCGGACCTGGAGATGGAGGACGCGCAGTCGGAAGGAGCGAGTGGGAGTGGAGGAGTGACCGGAGGAGCCGGGAGCGAGAGGCGGTGACAGAGCGGAGAGCAAGAGATGACGAATGATGTGAGTGTAAGGAGAGGGGCAACCATTGTGAGGTAAATAGTGTTCGAAATGTGAAGGGTGGGTTGCCTATTATAAGAATTTCTAGGGTGGTGAGATGTCTGGTCGATACGGGCAGTTAGACCACGATCATGTGTAGAAATGCGATAAAAAAATTATGTAAAGGAGAGAGGATACCCCGAATAAGAGCATGTAATTGTAGGTTGATTACCCTGAGTGGCTCCTGTAGAGTAGAGGGTGAGATAGAGATCCAATTAGGCAGGTGGGGAAAAGAAGGAGAAGAACTTACGGTGCACGTGGTGGAGGACATGCCGCGGGAATACGTGGGAATTATTGGATGCGATCTTTTAGGGAGAATAGGGACCCGAATAGAGAGTGTGAGTGATCATTGGGCGGTCTGGATCGGAGAGAGGAGCTACGAGGGCGAGAAGGGTCGAGAGGTGACGCATGCTTCGGTCGGTGTTGTAACCCAGAAGGGAGATTGGCGTCAGACAATAAAACAAGAGTTCTCGGACGTATTTTTCAAGGAAGGGGAGTCGCTGAGCGTCACGGGGGAAACGCTACACGAAATTCCGCTGAAACAAAATCGCATAACTTATGTAAAAGAACGGAGGTATCCCCCAGGCGTTACGCCAGCACATAAGGGAGGAACTCGACAGTCTGAAGAGACAAGAAATCATTGTCAATAGCACATCGCCGTACAATAGTCCTCTGTGAGCGGTTAAAAAGAAAAGTGAGGAGGAGGCATCGCAGGAAAAATATCGAGTGGTCGTGGATTTTCAGAAGCTAAACAAGAACACGGTAGACGAGAAGTATCCAATATCTCAGTTCAAAGACATATTGGATAGGTTAGGAGGGGCAACCGTGTTTAGCACTTTGGATTTGAAGGCGGGATTCCATCAAATAAGGATGCACCCCAAGGATCAACATAAGACAGCGTTTACATTCGAAAGAGGCCACTATGAATTTACGAGGATGCCGTTTGGCCTGAAAAACTTACCGATCACCTTCCAGAGACTAATGGACAAGTTTTTAAAAGGACTGGACGAGGGGACATGCCAAGTTTACATGGACGACTTACTGATATTCAGCAAGGACGAGACGGGACACATTGAGGACTTGAGACAGGTATTCAACAGACTTGGATAGTTCGGTTTAAAATTATCGGAGGAGAAGTCAACCCTGGGACGAGACCAAATCAACTTTCTGGGCCACACGATTTCAAGGGAGGGAGTAAGGCCGGAAGCAAGGAAGGTAGAGGCCTTAAGGAGGATGGCCATTCCGTCGGATGTGAAAGGGATACGGAGGATCCTGGGGACAATAAATTATTATCGGCGGTTTGTTCCGGAGATGGCGAGACACCTCGTACCCCTGAACGACTTGCTGAAAAAGGGACGTCAAATCGTTATTACCCCAGAAATCGAAGACAACATCCGGAAGTGCATGGCGAGACTCCATGAGGAACCGGTTCTCACATTCCCTGATTTTACGAAATCCTAGACGATCACGACGGACGCTAGTGAGTATGCAGTGGGGGCCGTGTTATCCCAAGAGGGAGATAAAGGGGAACAACCCGCAGCATACGCGAGTAGACGTCTAACGGAAACGGAGGCGCGTTACAGCGCGTTGGAACGGGAATTGTTAGGCGTAGTATGGGCGGTCGAACACTTTAGACCGTACGTGTTTGGGCGGATGTTTAAGGTGTTAACAGATCATCGGCCGTAAATGTGGGTAGGGGAGTTGAAGAAATCGTCGGCAAGGGTCACCCGGTGGAAGGAATTATTAAGCCAGTATAATATGGAAGTTGTATACAAGCCAGGGAGGGAAAATATCATAGCTGACTAGTTGTCAAGAGCATTACAGGTGAATGCGATAGAGCTGGAAGTTGGAGAACATTCAGGGGGAATCCAGCGTTTTATTCGGGAGTGGACACTGGAAGGAGAAGGGGAGCGAGATTCGGAAGCAACGGGAGATAAGAGGGAAGTAGCGCAAGAGGAAGGTTCGGAGGGGGAAAGAGTGAAGGAAATAGAGGACATCATCAATGACAAACACAGACAGATCATTTGGAATTTGGAAGACGAGTACGACAGGACTGACAAAGGCGGAATATTCGAAGTACGGGAAATTCCGTATAACTACCATTAGATCACAGGCAGGATAAGGAGAGGATATGCTCAGGAAAAATCTGAGAGATGAATCTTGACCGGGGGAAACGTTTTACCTATATGTCGGTAATGCAGTTTTGTGGGAGAAGATAAAACGATTGTGGAGAACGGAAAGGATAGGATTAGATCGCACATTTATCCGGTGTAAGCTAATGGTAGAGACGGTGATGAAGGCTGATCAGTAGAAGGAGATCACGATAGCGTATCATGAGGGCAAGACGAATCACCGGGGAGTGCAGGAGACCTTGCAGGCTCTAAAGCGGAGGTACTTTTGGGTGAAAATACGTGAAACCATTGAAGAAGTGATCCGATCGTGTAGAATCTATAACACAACAAAGTATGACCGACAACCTCCAACCGGAAGACAGGAAGAGACAGACACCCTTAGGACCACTGACAGACTTACAAATAGACACCTTTACATGGGAAGGGTATAAATGGATAACTGTCATAGACATTTTCAGTAAAATAGCGATGTCATACCAAGTGGTAGTCAGGTCAGCCGAGTCGGTATTAATGGCCCTCCGAATTTGGTTAGGATAACCGTGGATAACCTCCCACGGGGGTAGGAAATTCGATAATGCCCGACTTAGGACGGAGATGCTAGGATTGGGTATGGCATGGCACCTGAATACTCCAGGACACCCGAAAGGCCGGGGGGTGGTTGAACGTTTACATAGCACGCTAGGTGATCACCTTCGCGTTTTTTCAGCAGAAAAGGGTTTAGAGACGGGTATGGCAATGCCTAAAGCAATCGTAGCGTACTATCACTCAATCCATGCGGCGACAGGGTTTTCACCGTTCGAAATGCTATTCGGGCTTCGCGAACGTAGGAGGGATACCCGTGGGGCAGCAGTGGATGAGGAATTCGCGGCGACGTTGGTGGCGAACAGAGTAGCACTCTGGGAAAGATGGGAAAAATCGCGGAGGAAGCTCGTGGTAGAGAAAAGTAGAAGGGTGAACCGCGAGAATCTCAAAGTACAGGATGAGATGGAGAAGATTGCAGTTGGGACCATTGTATACCGGAAAGTAGTGTCCAACCGGAGGAAGGAAGATGTGCGGTATGACGGGCCCTTAAGGTCGTTGCTATTCGAAAGCATAACGTGGCCACCATCCAGAGTATGGAAGATCCCCGGAAACGAAGAACGGTGCACCTGGAACAGTTAAAGATTCCGTTGAAGTAATATTTTTTTTTTGTTTTGTTTCCTTCTCTCTTCGTTTTTCCTGTGACCCTCGTTTATCTCGTTTTTTTTTTGCACGTTTCTGGTGATTCTCGTTTCTTTCATGGTTCTGAGTCGTTTATCGTTGATTATCGTTATTTCTAGTGTTTCACTTTTCGTATATTCATTTCATTCGTTTATCATATTTCGTGGGGTATCCTCTTTTCTAGATAAAGAAACGTATGTAAATAGCAAATGATGTAAGTGATTACGAGAAGTATAACAGTTTTTGTGTTTTGTTTCCTCTTGGTTTCTTTTTAATTTATTAAGTGAGTACCTGTAAAAGTATTGTATAAGTTCTGAGTTATGTAAAAGTTTTTTTTATTTATTTATCTGTAACATTGATTTTTGTATATTTTAATTCGGTTGGTTGTTTGGCCTGTGTAGGAGTTTACGAAGATTGTTCGTAAACTGGTGGGGGGGGGGGAGTTAAGGTGTATAGGGGAGTAATATACATCCTAATCCCCAAAGTTAATCCCAAACAACCACCAAATGTATATAAAGAGGATTGCCGTGAGTGTTATTTCGTTCCTGATTTTCCTTTTTTTTACTTGAAAGAACTTTACTTATATAATATATTATATATATATATATATATATATATATATATACTATTATTTATTGAGTCTTGAATCTTGTTGTTTAATTTGTAAGCCTGGTTTTTGGTACTGGGAAAGCTTCTTTTTTTAATGAAATCGTAAGCTTTATTTTTACTCACATTTTTTTCTATAATTACTGCCCTCTTCCCTTTATTTCCTTTTATATAAGGTAAATTTCTTGTATTTTTGTTGACAATAAGAGGGATATTGTATCCTGGTAATGTATTTATCTTAGATTTCTGTGTGTTTTCTGTTTCTGTTTTTAATATGCTTGTGGATATGGATTTTGAAAAGTGAATTTTCATTATATTTTTCGAAAAACCGAACTTAATGTGGAACACAAGATTTTCAAATGTTTGGAGAAAAATTGGTTATTGGTTGGGGGATTTTTTATGCAATCATATGTGAGGTCGGTTAATAGGATTCATCTTAGACTAGACCGCAAGTTATTAAGTTTTTTTCTAAGGTGTCCTATTTTTTGGTCACGAGATATTCAACTCCTTTTCTGATTTGTTGGTCTTAAGAGTCAAACTGAAGTGGGTGTAGGTTAGAAGTTAGTTTCGTAAGGACATAAAGGTATAATTTTAAGCTATCCTTAACTGAACTTATATTATATTTTAAAAATATAATAATAACATATATAATTTATGTAGCAAAGTGCTGATGTTTTGAAATTGTTATATGTTCTTAGAACTGATGATGAATGTTTAACATTCAAAACTAGTTTTCAAATAAAAATAACTATACATCTCTTTATGGCACAACTCCAAGTTTATTCATAAGTATGTTGCTACATGTTTCAGGATTATAGTCCCATCTTCAGGCTTCTCTTTAGCTGTGGTCATTTGCACATTGTCTCATCATGTTATAGGTTCATATGAACCTATCTCTAAGCTAAAGAGAATCTTGAAGATGGGACTAGAGTCCTGAAACATGTAGCAACATACTTATGAATAAACTAGGAAATACAACTCTTCCCCAAAAAGAGTTGTATAATTATGAAATCTCCTTCTGCATTAATTGTAATCAATATAAAAATAATTCCACACCTCCCTATGTTTCTTTTTCCTGGAGTTCAATATACAGCTGCCCTTATTCATGTCATATCATCGAAAAATGAATAAATAAACAATAAATTCACCAGTGAACATACAAACGAAATATCAGTCTACTCGTCCAATTATTAAGGAAGAGGGAGGTTTAATTACAGGAGTTGAATGTAAGAAAAGCAGAACTGGGCAATGATCTGATGAAAGGTCATCTAAGAAATCTATTGTAGTTTGGGAAGTAAGTATCTGAGAGGTGAAAAATATCATTATTTGTCAGTTCTATTGAAGAATATGTTCAACAAATGTTTAAAAAAAAAATATTAGAACTTTGCTACATAGATTATATATTATTTATTTTTCTAATGTAAGACAAGTAATAAAATATGTTGGTGTTCACCTAAGGAGGCAAATTGAAAAGGACTTCTGAAAGATATCAGGACCTACAGTTGACTGAAGGTAATGATAGGTGTAAAGGTTAGATAGATAGGTGGGTTAAAACTAGAGATTGGCTATGACTAGTTGGCGAAAGTTTATTAGTTTATTACACAATTTATTAGTAGAAAAATGTTGGGCAAGGGCCAAATGAAAAGGGAATAGAACTTGATATCCATAAGATAAAACTAAGTATGCAAAATTGACAAACAAACTCAAAGCAAAACTTAAAACTTTCCCAACTGAAAACTGAACATCTATCGGTTTCTGACAAATCATTACGGAAAACTACCAAAAGACTCAAAATTCAAAACCACTAACCTTGTTCTTCTTACTCCAGCTCAAACCTGGGTCAACTCTGATCAGAGATATCGCAGGTATGTGTTGAACAACTATAATACTTTTAAACCTCATTCGGATATCTTCCATCCTATCTATTTAGAATGTATTGAAGCAGAACTGACCATTCCTCTCCAAATGACTCTCCCTCTTAAAGTGTTTTCCCTTCAAAAAAGCTCTGTACCACTTCCAAAATCCCCATATTGCTTTCAAGGAAAGCAGTATTACTTCTAACCTTTATTACGCTGTTCCCTGTACATCTACTTTCATAATAAACTAATTGCTCACCCAAAATCCACTTGTTTCTCAACTTTCTTTTCATTCCATTCCTGGCAATCCTTCTGGTAATCTGAAAAGAAGATTGCCTCAGGATCTTCTTCTAATGTAGAACTTTTATTTGAGTGCTAACAAGGGGTGGTTTCTCTACTAGTTTTTTGTAATGTCATTATAATCATAATACCACAGATTTACTTTATGTATATGGTTGCAAAATTGTAAATTTCTATTAATAAATGAAGAAAAACAAATTAAAAAAAGACTGAATAATGTTTATGCTATATAAATCCATCTTAATTGTTCATATTATTTGATTAATCAAGAAATTGTTATACTTAGGTTGATAAATTAGAAATATATATATATATATATATATATATATATATATATATATATATATATATATATATATATATATATATATATCTTTTTATCATAAGATCAATTTTCCAGGCGATTGAAGTGAATTTAGTTTCCTTTATGGTTCATCTCTTGGAGGAAAATCTATCTGCTGTGGATAATCCAGCAAGAACAAAAGCAATTATTGCAAAAACTTTAAAGATAATGTCTGAAAGCATTGTTCATGGTTCAATGATTAATGCTGTTTTAGAAAAATCTCCTGTTTGGTCTTCATACAATGACCAGAAGTTAGACTTATTTATTACTAACACCACCACCCCAAAATATCTCACAGGTTTGTACAATTTTTTTTATAATTACAATAGGCTTAGTAAATTTTATTGTTTTTGTAATAAATGTTCTATTCTCAATTACAAAGGACATGATTGTCATAAGAGACAGACATGTTGAATGAGCTCTCTCCTAGTGTATATGTGTGATTTTAAAGGAGAGGGCCATTTTTATGGAATTAAGTTATTCGAAACTGGTGCATACCCAGGGGAGGCTGTCTACAGGGTGGTATATATTTTTATACACATGGGTAGACATAGACGTAGCTATTTCAACCCTTTTGGAAGGCAAGTTCCATAATACGAGTATTATCTGAGACCTGCTCAAAGCATGCCTGGGCCTGCTGCTAGATTGATATGAGGACGATAAACTGAACATAAACCTAGGTAAGGTGGACTTGTATCTTTATTAGTAAAAGGAAGTTCACCATTGAACCACCCAGTTTGAATGGTGTACAGGTTAAAATAGATTCAGATGTTAAGCACCTGGGTGTGATCTTGGACATTAAACTCTATTGGAATATAAATATAGTAAGTTTTCCTTCCAAGGGGTTGAAATGCCTCTATGTGTCTATAAAAAGGCTGTTAGGAAACAGTAGGACTGCAACTGTAACTTTGCTGAATAACTTATAGTAAATTCCTGTAACTGTGATGATGTGAACCCAATGGGTATATGGAAGTATGTTAAAGCACTGGGACTTTATTACATACATACATACATACCTCGGTGGCTCTACATCCCGTCACCGAGACTGGGCCTCCTCAGGACTTTATTAGCAGAAATATATTGCACACAATGATGCTTCCAAGCTTTTTCTGTTAGATGAAATTGAAGATGAGTTTTACAGTACCTAAGCCAATATTAAAAAAAACGTAGTAAACTGCGTTCCACCTATCTGAAAACCCGCGACATGAAATAGATTAAAATTTTGTACGTTAACAAATCGGAGCACGCATTGTTTACTAGTTGTTTTACCTTATTATTTACTTTCTTTTTGTCACAAACAATCCAGTAATCAAAAATAGTTTTTTTTAAGCGTATTTACTGAGGAGAGGGTTCCAGTGTGTGCCGTACTCCTGTAAAGAAAAAAGTGAGGGGGTTCTCGGGATAGGAGAAAATTTAGGAAGAGAAGGAAAATCCTGGGAATCAATCCCCTTTTACCTTTCCGCTGACAGACGCCGCTTTGTCCTGGAGCTCTGGTCACAGGAAGACTATTGATTGCCTTTTTCGATTTCTCATTAACTAGCCCTGATATGTTGGTGTTTGACTACAAATGTACATTTGACAACTTTTAGCACAAGACTAAAACAAAGGACTAGGGGAGTGGGGCTAATCCCTAGATAAGGGAGATTCCCTTTCCGGCTCAATAGATGGCATGGCTGGTATAATCTCATGGCATAAATTCTATTTTTTTACCTATTTTATTTTCAACATAAAATTATGTATTTTTTTTCCCTATTTTACATTGGCTCAACCAAACATTGGCCCCTGAAGACTTCTCTTCTGAACAATGGAATGGAGATATTAAAAAAATAAATAAATAAATAAAATAAAATATCAAAATCCTAAGTTAAACAAATAATAGATTAGTTCAACCAAAAAAAAAAAATAATAATAATAAAAAAATAAATAAATAAATAAAAAAAATAAAATAATTTAAAAAAAATAAAATTCAACTGAAACCAAATAACGATTAGCTATTTACAATTTCTCAAACCCTCAAAATTTTAATATCAACATACAATTTTAATATTCACCCACAATATTGGCTAAACTTATGAGACAAAAAAAAAAAAAAAAAAAAAAAAAAAATTATTCTAGTTGAATTTTACATAACATAAGCATTAATTGAATTTTTCCCCCCCATATTATAATTAAATATTTAGTTCGAACTCCTTATTTATTATTGGTATTGCAAAAACAAAAATTAATATTGGTGAAATCTTCGACAGAGTTAGTCAAAATAAACCTTCACTTAATCTACCAGGTATGCAAGTTTAAAATGTCGTTTTAATTCCAATAGAATGCGCTCTTAGCCTATTGAAGGATTTGCTTATCTCTAAACGCTATTTTGTTTGTTAGTCATTTGTTTACAAAAGTCAGTTGTTTTTAAGTCGTTTACGTGGACGTATCATACCTTTCTTTGGTGTTAAAAATGTCTAATTTTAAGCCAAATAAAGAGCATTTGCGGCATGTCATGATTTTCTTATTTAATCAAAAGAAAAAGGCATCTGAATGTCATCGAATTCTTGTTGAGACTTATGGCGATGTTGCTCCAACCGTTAGGACATGTGAACGTTGGTTTCAAAGTTTCAAACGTGGTGATTTTGATGTTACTGATCAAAAACGAGAAAATCGACCAAAAAAGTTTGAGGACTTCGAATTGCAATCTTTATTAGACGAAGACAATACCCAAACCCAACAAATGATGGCAGAACAGTTGAATGTCACTAGGCAAGCCATTTCCGATCGCCTGAGAGCTATGGGAAAGATTCAAAAGGTTGGAAAATGGGTTCCACATGAATTGGACGAACGACAGATGGAAAAACGAAAAAAAACTGTGTGCGAAATGCTGCTTTTACGCCACGAAAGAAAGGGTTTTTTGCATCGAGTTGTAACTGGCGATGAAAAATGGATTTATTTTCAGAATCCCAAACGAAAAAAATCATGGGAAACGCTAGGACAACCATCCACATCGAGTGCAAGACCGGATCGTTTTGGGAAGAAGACAATGCTGTGTGTGTGGTGGGATCAGAAGGGAGTAGTCTACTACGAGCTTCTCAAACCCGGCGAAACAGTCAATACCGAGCGCTACCGACAACAAATGATCAATTTGAGTCACGCAGTGATCGAAAAAAAAACGCCCAGAATGGGCTCACAGGCACGCCAAAGTCATTCTTCAGCATGATAACGCTCCTGCACATTCAGCCAGATTGACTAAGGAAACGATTTCTTCGCTTGGTTGGGAACTCCTACCCCACCCGCCGTATTCACCTGACCTGGCGCCTTCTGATTATCACCTCTTCTCATCGATGGGACACTCATTGGCGGAGCAACACTTCAACAATTTCGAAAACGTACGAAAATGGCTCGATGAATGGATTTCAAATAAAGATGAAGCATTCTTTTGGAATGGTATCCATATATTGCCCGAGAGATGGGCAAAATGTGTAGAAAGCGAGGGTCAGTACTTTGAATAAAATATATTATACTTTTTTTTAAATTACTGTGTATATATTTTAAGAAATAAACGACATTTTAAACTTGCATACCTGGTACATCATGTTCATGATTTTGATTAACTGTTTTTTTCCCCTATTTTCTGATGGAATCGTTGGCTATGATCTCCTTTTGGCTCTTCACTTGTTACCCTCGTTCTTCAATGTAGATATTTGGACGAATTACATTCTCGCCACTGTAAAAACTGGTAAATCGAGTAGACCACACACCATGTGCTCCAGACAAAAAAATTAACCCAGCTCTGTTCCCACTAGACAGCCCCCATCACACTATCACTTCACTTTTATTAATGATTATTGATTATCGATCATTTTTAATGATTTCTTAAAAAATATAATAAACGTAAGTGTGTGTAAACAAAAAAAAATAATTTAAACATTATTATTTAATAATAATTAAAATTATGCATAGTGTCCAATATCACAACAGAAGAATATATATATACAATTCGACGAATACACCTTCACCATTCTTATTTACAAAAAAAAGTCACACCAAGCTACTCTGGTTTTCCACTAAATAACCTTTGCTTGAAATTCCTTGTTGCTGTCTAGCATTTTTTTTTTTCAAAATTTCCCCGTAACAAGCGAAATAAAATCTATGAAATATTTTTTCATATTAGATATTAAAGTGCGATACTCTTCTTTTTCTTGTGCAGTACTTTTTCCTTTCAGTATGTTTTTTTTAGAGTCAGCATATATCACTGTATCATCTAATAATATAAATGATTGTGCTAAAATCAAATTATTGTACTATATTGATGAGGTATTTGTTGACTGAGATGTATCTAAAATGTAGGTATTTGGTTGGGGTATGCAGTCAAGAGCAAAGCAGTTAAAATTAAATTTTAATTTTTAATGCCGAAATTTCGACTTGCATTGCAAGTCTTCATCAGAGCTAGAATAAAAGAAAACAAACAAAAAGATATGACAAACTTGCAGATATTATAAAAATTGAAAACAAAAAACAATAACTGTATGAGAATCAAAAAAAATCTTAAAGAAAGTAATATAAAGACTATAAAGACCATACATAAAGTCTATTGATAAAAGGAAATTGAAAAAGAAAGAAAAATTAAATGAACAAATAAAAAAAAAAAAATAATAAAAAAAAAAAAAAAAATATATATATATATATATATATATATATATATATATATATATATATACGAGTATATATATATATATATATATATATATATATATATATTATATATTATATAATGTATATATATAATAAGACAAATTAAATTGAATATTTTGTTGATATAAAGATATACAAAAATTAATGAGTAAATACAAATTTAATGAGTTAATGAGTAAATTGAAAAAAACAAAATTATATACATAAAAAAAAATAATAGTAGGAATTTGACAATATAATAAGTACAATATATACGGAAGCAAGAGAATGATAAATATTGGGTTTTAAGTAGTAAAATAATTCTAAATGTACATAGTGGAAAGAAAAGGGAAAATAATAAGGGGGGGAGAGTGTGAGGAAAATGAAAGTTAGCATGAACTGTGCATAACAATTAAATTTAAAAAAATAAATAAATAAAAAAAAAGTTCAAGTTTGTTGATGTAGGTTTAATCTTCAAGTCGGTTTTGTTTTTTTTCTAAAAATTATTTTCATTTGCTACTTCTTAGTGGTGAGTGTATTTTTGTTCTCGATCTTCAAGCTACCCTGAAAAATAGTTCGACTTACTGAACAAAGAATTATCGAGGTTATCATTCCACTTATCTGCATGTAAATGGGAAAATTGAACACAAAATTGTAGTTGAAATCATTACGTACATTTTCATTAACGGGAATGTTGTTTGTACATACATATAAAATCATTGATACAGAAAATTAAATACCCAGTACCAATTTATCATATAACTTTCAACTGAACTGCGCTTTTTTCTGAGGGTGCCTATAAGTTGACTTACCGCCTTCCACCAGTGGCGATCTTTTCTTTTTATTCTTTAGGATGGTTGAAAGAGAACTACGCGGAATTCGGAATTCACTAGCAACAAACGCCCAACTCCTTGCTCATTTCTCCACTTTGCAAATCAATTTTAACTTTTCGTTAATTGAAAGAATTTACAATAGCCACTGTAAAATTATTCACTCGAGTGAAGAACTAATAATAAGTGACTGGTGTAACTATGAACAGGAAAGATAAACAATGACGGGAAACCGGAATATAAAGTACACATGAAATTCTTTTAATTTGAGTTCGAATTAGAGAGGTGATGACTTCTAATAGTTCATTTCATAGAGGTGGTCCTAGAAGTTCTCTCTTTTGAACCCTATTTTCAGTTTGACTTATTTACACAATTTTTAACGTTTTCTATCTGAAATCATCTCTTTGGGGTGGAATTTAAGTGTAATATACTTCCGACCGTAGATTTTGTTCGACTTATTTAAGAATTAAGCTTATCGAAGTACGACACATCGAGAGTTGACTGTATATGTATATTATTATTTTTGTTAATAATTTAGATTTAGTTACCATGGAGATTTTAGATTATCATAATTATAAATATGTTTAAAATGGAAGGTTATATAAGTGATTTTTATTAACTGTTTTTTTGATTTTTCTTAAAAAATGCTGAGTTGATTTCAAAATATTTTTTATGGGACCACCTCTGAAGTATGCCCAAACGATCTAAAAAAGAATCATCAAAATTGATTTAGCCATTGTAAAACCACTCGAGTGAATAACTAATAATAAGTGACTGGTGCAACTATGAACTGGAAAGATAAGCAATGACGGGAAACTGGAAAACAAATTACACTTGAAATTCTTTTAATTTGAGTTCGAGTTATAGAGGCGATGTCTTCTAATAGTTCATTTCATAGAGGTAGGTTGTCCTAGAAGTTCTCTCTTTTGAACCCTATTTTCAGTTCGACTTATTTACACAATTTTTAAAGAGAGTTGACTGTATATGTAAATTATTTTTGTTCATAATTTAAATTTAGTTACCATGGAGATTTTAGATTATTATATGATTTTTATTAACTGTTTTTTTTTATTTTTCTTAAAAAGTGCTCCGTTGATTTCAAAATAGTTTTTATGGGACCACCTCTGAAGTATGCCCTACCGATCTAAAAAAGAATCATCAAAATTGATTCAGAATTGACCGAGTAATCGGGTAACATACACACACAAAAAAAACAGATGAGTTGAGAACCTCTTTTTTTTTTTTAAGTCGGTTGAAAATATGAATAATAGTGAGGAAATCGAGAGTAAGGAGTAAAATGAAATAGTGGCGAAAGACTTACTTTCAGCGAGAGTTGCTATCAGAAACTGAGACCAATTAAACCGTTGAAAAAAAAAATAAAATAAAGTTAGGTGGGGATAGTGATGGTGGTAGTGGGCCGGGAATATTCCCAGTGGGAGGGAACTTATAAAATGAGAATATTGCCAGGAATATTTCTTTGGCCTAGGAAGATTCCCAAAAATTGGGAATTTATGAAACTTTTTAGATCTTTTTTTAAATAGTATTAAATAGAGAAGTTTTTAAAACAATTTGGCTTTGGCTGTTGCACTTACTTTTTTTTTTAATGAACCTAAACTTGAAGTTCATAATTTTTATTTTTGACTTTGACAAGATTTAGCGATCTCCCGTTTTTTTGGTATTTGTTTTTTGCACTATATCTTTTATATTTTACATGGGCAATGTATTAGTAATTACAGGGGAAAAAATGGCGTTGATATATCTGTAAACAACGGAGTTATTAGGCATAAATGTTTGGATTTGGCCATTTTTTCAAAAAAAAATCATAAAAAAAACAAAAAAACGTAAGACTTTGTATATAGGTAAGTGACCTTAAATAGGTTCAAAATGAACCTCCCTACCCGAGATAATTTTTTGGCCAATGATCTTCCGAACACCCTGTACATATATATATATATATATATATATATATATATATATATATATATATATATATATATATATATTTTTTTTTTTTTTCTTCTTCTGTTGTGATATTAGACACTGCATAGTTTTAATTATTATTAAATAATGATGTTTATTTATTTATTTTTTTTCACACACTTAGGTTTATTATATATTTTAAGAAATCATTAAAAATTATTGGTAATCGATAATCATCATCGATAAAAAAAAAAAAAAAAATAAATAAAGTAATAGAGTGTGGTGGGGACTGTCTAGTCAGAACAGAAAGCAGAGCTGGGTTATTTAATTGTTTGGAGCACATGGTGTGTGGTCTACTCGATGTTCCATAGTTTTTCCGGATGGTGAGAATGGAATTCGTCCAAATATCTTTTTGTTTTCTTTTATCCCAGCTCTGATTAAGTCTTGCAATGCAAGTTGAGACGTTGGCATTAAAAATTAAAATTTAATGTTTACTGCTTTGTTCTTGACTGCATACCTCAACCAACAACCTACATCTTAGTACTATATATATATACTATATATACAACAATATCTGGGAGTTCTCTTAATGAAGATTTTGATAGTTTCCTCCTTCAAGTTATAAAGAGTTTCAGTCACCATAAGAATGTGGCAGACCACTAACTTGGGATCCTGGTAGGCTGTCATAGTCTTTATCAGATTAGGGGAAAACGTTTCTGTGCAATGCATTTCCAAATCAGAAGTTCCTTTTGGAGGCAAAAGAGGTATTTTTCTCTCTGTCCCAAGTCTTTTCAAAACCATTTGCTGAAAGAATAAGCGGTTCCTTGTCTGTCCTTTTAGGTCCAAAAGCAACTAATATATATATATATATAATGTTTTTACAAACAATTGGTCCAATATTGAGTAACCAACCGAGGCCCCTGTCGGGCTCTCTACACTTCTGGAGACACATCAGACTGGAAAGACTGTGGAGGGCCGGCCATGTTGCTTGTATGATGACGAGCAGACTGGCGGAAGTTATTGAAGTTATGGTCTGTGGAACTACTGGAAGAAGAAGAAGTTACAATAATTTATTATTTCATTAATTAATTTATTGCTTTTATCAACTTCTCATGCTGATCTCATTTTTATTAAGCTGTTTTATATAAAGGGACTAGCATCCCCGTCGCGGCTTCGCCCGCCCTCCATAAGTAAAGATAATTTCAACTAAAAATTAATGTTTTATTTGTTTATGGATAAGATTCTTGTATTTTAGCATGTGGTTCAGCATTATTTTTTCAATGATTTTTGCACGCATAGCAGTAATAATTAATCTAGTTATAATTGCAATGATTAGGTGGTTGAAGATTACGTAAAAGCACCATTAGACATATTATTTTTTAATTTTAATGTATGAATTGGTAATCAATATGGATAAAGACTATTAAGAAACTCTTGCGGAAAATAAACTGCATTATCAGTGCTTAAGACAGAAGGCCCGTGGATCATATGTTTACACACAATATAAAAAAGCAAAGGAGCGACATTTTCATTTAGTAATAATTTTGCATTCGGCAGAAATAACTTTATTGATTTGATCTGGTTGGATGTTGATTTCGAACTATAAAAGTATATGGTAGTGTGGCAAACCTCGGTCCTGCCACTCAACATTATACATTTAAATTTTAGTTATTGTAAATTTTACCATTGCAAAATCTTCCTAGAATTATAAAAATTATTTATTCAGATGTCGGTACAGATAGGTTCAGTTTACCATTATTAACTCTATTGTGGAATGGCGCTTTGCACTATCGGTCGATTTTCAAGCTACACTGGGATCCACATATCGCACACCATATTTAAATCTTTTTTAATAATTTTCTTTATAGTTTAATAAGTAAATTTTATCATCGATTTCAAGCTCTTTTCTAACCTCTCGCGTGGAATGGCACTCGCCACCTCGGTCAATTTTCAAACTTCACTGTTGTCCACATATTTTATTTTTTTAATAAAAAATTAAAAATCAGTAGATTTTAATATTGCTAAACCTTCTTGGAACTATGAAGACGATGTGATGTAGGTAATATTTGGTACAGAATAGTTATATAGTTTTCGCTGATAGTGATCACGAACGAAAATGGCTTGTCCTGTTATATATAACTTCATCATCCCCCATCGAGGCTTCCCCCTCTCTCATAAGTGAAACTGCATTATCAATGCTTACAACTAAAGGTTCAAAATTCATATTTTTACACACAATATTAAACAGCTGAGGATCGGCATTTTTATTTGTAATAATTTTCATTCAACAGAAATAATGCTATTGATTTGATCTGGTTGGATTTTAATTTCTAACCATAAAAGTATGTGATAGTGTGGCAAAACCCGTTTCTAACACTCAACATTGTACATTTAAATTTTTATTGTTGCTAAACCTAGAACTAAGAAAATGATGTTAAAATTTGGTATATTTCACTCCATTGCTGTTTTTATAACAATTTAATTGAAAATAAGTAAATTTTATTATCAATGTTCACCTCTATGAAACACTGTACCTTTTAACCTTTCATGTAGATGGCAATTGCCGCCATTTTTGAACTTCACTGTTATCCACTTATTATTCATTTTTCAATAAAGAATTAGTTGAAAATTATTAGATTTTACTATTGCTAAACCATCCTATAAAGATGATGTAGTCAAAATTTGGTAGAGATTGGTTCAGTAGTTTTTGGCGTTCAGTGAACACAAACGAAAAATTGCTTGTCTTTTATATAATAGTATAACCTTATACCGCCATATGTTAGAATCGTATAGAGCTAACAGATAATTGTGACTTACAGATAATATACAAATAATATTGCGACTATAAATTAAGATATAAGGTATCCTATCTTTTTTGTTGGATCAAACTGCATACAGTGTGCAAATTTGATTAAAATCCGTTCAGTAGTTTAGGTGTCAGCCTGCCCCAAGACAGCGACACATAATTTATATATATTAAGATGATAATTCAGTTACTGATAATTACATAAAAAGGAAAAAGTTAAATAATTTTATTTATCCATAAACATTTTTTTTAATCAGTTTGCATTTGCTAATTTAATTTGTTTTATTTACTAACTTGTATCTTTTGAGTATATCAATAATTCATTTATCTACAACTTAATTATTAATCCAAATAATTATAGGTGGTCCTTCTAGTACCTCAGGATATCTGACACAGGGTAATTCACCAACGTTACTTAATACTCCACCACCTGTCAGTAAAGAACAATCTACTTAATAGTTATAGTTTTGAAATAATTGTTGATCTATTACTGATAATTTATCTATAACTTCTGTTGTTGAAGCTATGGAAAATAAGAAATGTATGTATAACTCATTCCATTCTTGAATAATTCTGTGATAAATTAAAGGTGTTTATAAGAATGTATTTATATAAACTCTAGTTACTTATGTAACTTCAGTGATATTCAGTGATAAAAACACTTTGCCTCAATTGCTTTGTTCTTTCAAAATGGGGATAGTTATGCTAGTACTATGTATTGAAATTCTGAAAAAAGGCATTTGTAAGAAATTCGTTTAGATGTTTATTTAAGGAGTATGTATTATTTGAACTGAAATATTGTAAAATGAGATAAATAAATATAATAATTTTTTAAATTATTGTATTTTAACAGTACTTAGTACTTAACTGTTATCTTGTAAGTCTTAATGTGTTTTCTCATTTGTATACAAATGTGAACACACCATATATACAAACACACAGACATATACAGACACACAAACACAGACAAAAAATAACGAAAAAAATCTAAAATCCGTTTTTTGTGTTTGTTTCTTATCACATGCACATGCATAAAAACTATATATATATATATATATATATATATATATATATATATATGTGTGTGTGTGTGTGTGTATATACATACATACATACATACATACATACATACATACATACATACATACATACATACACATATATACATACATACACACACACACACATATATATATATATATATATATATATATATATATACATACACACACACAAAACAAATTATATTTTTAATGTAGTATAATAATCTTTATATTTTGCATAAATGTAAAATATGGCCTTATATGTGATAAAGTTAATATTTTGTTAAACTTATATTTGTATATACCAAATTTAGAAATGGTACTATAAAAAAATAAAATAGTACTGCCTATTTTTTATTTAATCAGGATTTGTAAACATGAGGTTTGTACTATAAATGATGTATGAAAAATATGGGGATACTATTTGTAGAAATATTATATTTTCCTTTTTGAGACTAAAGATATAGTTATTGCATCATATAGTATTTATTATACTAATTATATTACATGATGAATGATTTCATTTTTATTTATTTTAATTTTTTATTTCATAATTAAAATCCTGTGTAACTGAAGAAGTTGTAATTATAAATGTTCATTAATTATTTTTCTCATTTTGCTATTTAGCAATTCTCCATTTATGAATATTAAAAGATTAATTGATATAACCTTGTTGAAATTATAGTATTTCAAATTTTATTTTTTACAAATAGTTAATATCTTGTTTAAAATTTTATGTTTACATGATGAATAACTAAATCAACCAATTAAATGTAATTATATTTTGTTGTAATCTTTCTTTGTGCATAAAAATAATGTAATAATGGCTTCCAAACTTTTTTTTTTTTTTTTTTTTTAATTATCATCCTATATAGTCCAGTTAGCCCAGTCGAATTATACATTGCAAAAGCGTATGTATCTACCATTACCATTTTTAACATGTTATTAGGGTAGTTAAATCCTAGTTTTCAGCCCTCAAAACGTGGAGCGATTTTTGTAGTACTCAAAAAAACACGAAATTTTGGCACTATTTTTAATTGTTCGCTTATATCTCGTAAATGATGCAAATTTGATTTAAATAGCATATTTACAATATTAAAGAGCACTAGGTGGTTGAAAATTTAAGTCTAACCGGAGTTCTGTAGATTAATTGGTTGCGATTTGACTCTGTTAGAGTCAAGTTCTCGGTCGCATTCTGACAAAAGTACTGGTTTTACAAAAACACCTTCAGTAAATCATTTAAAGAAAATTTGATAGGATTTAATTTGAGACCTAAAAGATGCCCGTAGGTTTAATAGTTTTCTCAGCAAGAATAAAAGAGTGGAAAATCGGATTTGGAGAGAAAATTGTATTGACTGGTTTGACAATTGGGTAAGTCGACCTTCTTCGTTTTTGGAGAGCTGTATCTCCGCAACCAATTAGTCTGCAGAATTGCTGATAAGCTTAAATTGTCACACATCTAGTACCCTTCAATATTGCTAAATACTATGTCAAGCAAATTTACATACTTTACGAGTTATAAGCGAAAAAATGAAAATAGTGCTAAATTTTCGCGGTTTTTCAAGTACTACAAAAATTGCTCCTCGTTTTTAGGGCTACAAACTTGGATTTTGACTACCTTTATGAGTCCTAACAACATATTAAAAATGGTAGATACATGCGTTTTTGCGAACTTTGCCTTTTTTTTTTTCTTTTTTTTGGTATAAATCGACTGGCTTTAGTCGATGAAAGACGAAAATGGGGGTGTAGAGTGCGTTATATGTAATCCAAGGTTTTTCTTTGGAAACATGTGCAGTATAGTTAGGAAGTTAACATACTAAAAGTCCTGGCGTTTTCGGGTCTGGGAACAAGAAGGGTGGAGGCGGAAGAGTTCCAATTTTTGAGTTATCGCTTATACCTCGAAAACGGTGCATTGGGCGCAAAACATGACTATTTACTAAATATAAGTTGATTGATTTCTCTACTTCAAGTGTATTTTATACACTTTTTTATATTCCGTTCTGTTCCCAAGATAAATTTGCGAAAAAGCGATTTTCACCTAACCTTCTCTGTTATACTTCCCTCCAAATCTTCTAAACTGTTTATCCTATGACAAAAGTTCTCATAATAAATGTTATAGAGCATTAAATTTCTTTTTAAAAAAATTCAGATATATTCCAATTTATCTTCAATCTTTCAAAGATTCCACTAATTTTAATGTTTTTTTGGTAAAATGGGCAAATTTTGTCTTTTAAAATCCTATCTTGTCCAAAATTTAATTATCTACAACTTTTGTTATATAACATTTTCCGAGTGTATTAGCCGTTCTTGTGTTATAGACTCTTAAACTTCATCAAAAACTAACTTTTTGAGAAAGTTGGACAAATTCGTCGATTTTTGACAATCCATTTTTGGCTAAACGTCTGAACCAAATCTACCTTGGTAAAAATAACTGCGCTTTCGCGAACTTCAATTTATAAATCGACTGGGTTATTCGGTCGGTTATAAATTTAGTTTAATTTTCAATTCTAGTTCGGGTATGCTGAATAGAGTAAACATTTTCTGGAAAATGGTTAATACTAGACCTGAAAATATGAGAATCAGCAAATCCTTGAAGAAGATAAACCTGCGGTAAAAACATGTGCAGCAGGTTTTTTTGGGACTCTCAGTGTGAGAATGAATCATTGAAGTTCATTATATGAGGTTAATTAGAATACTTAATGCGTATATAGACTTATAGGAAGCATTGAGCTTCAAGAAATAAGACCACTTCCCCGGCCCGAAAATGCCAGAACTTTTAGTATGTTTCCGAAGAAAAACCTTGGATTATAGAGGACGCACTCTATAATCCTTTATTGACTGGACTAATAAATACAACAGCCTATGTCAGTGTCTTACTTTAAGGTTCAGAGCAAAAAGATAGCCCCACTCTGATTTTTTTTTTCCGTTTATTAAACTTTCATCATAGTTAATATTTTTCCTTCACCATAGATAACTTCCATTACTTACATTTAATAGTATTTGGCCCTGAAGTTGATTAATGAAAATAATTTCTTGGAATAAACAACCAATCTTGTATTTTAAGGTGGGACAAAATGATAGCCCAAGTAATCTTTGTTTACAAATGTAAGCATTTATAGGAGAAGACAAATTAATTTCAATTAGGATCTATGAATTGATTTTCACTTATACTGGGATTATTTTATTAGAATACTAGTTTCGAATCTAAAGATTCATCTTCAGTTCCTTCTATCTATACAGATATAGGGATCTAACAGATATCTCTTAGGTCTCCTCAGAACTGAAGATGAATGTTTAGAATTCGAAACTAGTATTCTAATAAAATAATCTATGAATTCTAATAAAGAAATGGCAAATAATTCATCAATACTAATTGCATTGATTCTTCTATACCATCATGCGTACCTCAAGTGAAATTAATGTCACTTTTTGCTTTTAATGTGATCATTGGTCACAGTGGAAATGAGCGAGCCAAATACCCACGCGACCGTAAAATACCCATTCCACCCCACTGAACATATCAAAACTGTTATGTTTTGTCAAAACATACATACTTAGCGTGCTGGCATGGGTATTTTACGGTATTTAATCCAAATTTAATATATGGGATCTAATAGTACATTTAATCAGCTTTGATATGAAAAAAGAAAATTTGGGATTGGACAAATTGTTTTAGAGTTATTGCGAAAAATTTGATTAAATTCCGTAAAACACCTATGCTAGCCTACTGAACATGTCAAATTCGTCAATTTTGCCAAAACATACACATTTAGCGTGCTAGCGTGGGTATTTTAATCAAAATATGTTAAACCAAATATAACTCTTTTAGGGATGTCTTTAGACGCACAATTTAATAAACTTTGATTTTGTAAATAACGCATTTTTCGATTGGGAACATAACCTGTCAAATAACCCTCAAAAAAGGGGGGGTTTCTTGCAAAAGGTGGAGTTGTAGATTTTATGTACTCCAAATGAGAATAAAATATCCAAAGTGTGATATTTAATAAAAAATGTTTGCAATTGTTTCAGATTTATGCAAAAAACATGTACAAAAATTAACAAAATTTCATATAAGGGGTTTGATAATGTTCGATTGAAAAAGTAGTTTCGTAGTTATAGCTATAACAGAGTATTGACAAAGGTGTTTTCCATGGAGTTATAGGCAAGTGGAGGGGGCTTACCTCTCAATAGCCAAGGCAGGTAGCCATTTTGGAGTGCACCGTAATATCAGTTCAAATTTTGGTTTCCTGGGCTTTATACTGCTGTTATTTTATTTTAGTGATTTACATATTTTATTTATTATGAACCCTTCCAATTGCCCTAGCCCATATAGAATGCAAGTCGCCAGTTGGGCATTGTGGGCGTGGCCAGTTATTGTTTCGGTCTCGCCCCTCACGGAACAATATACGGGAAGGGCTTCTCTACAGTACTATAACTCCATGGTGTTTTCACAGAGAGTGAACTTTTGTTTTCACACAACTTAGCCAACTTTTGAAAGCGTGGCTATATGGACATAGAGAATTTCATTGCCGTAGCTACCAGATGTTTGATAGGAAAAATATTAAGAAGCCTTAAGGAAGTTTATCATTGCCTATAAAAACTTGACAGAGGGTGTTTCATTGACATTATGACCTATGAGTCACATAACTATCTTATCCTTATAGATTCATGTCCTTACTGGGTCGAACTCATGAATATAAGAACAAAGTCGGCCCAGAAAGTTATTCAAAATTTGAAATCTATTTTATTGGGTGGTCTGTGATAATGTTCAGAATATGTTGAATTGCCAGCTTTCTCTGTTGATTCCTTCTTTGACATTATTTGTTGAAGTCCCAATCATGCACTGTCAAACTCATTTGCAGAAAAAGCCACAGAAATCATTAAAATTAAGAAAACTGATTTATATTTAGAGCCCTTTTTAAGTATAGGAATACGCTGTTGTAACATTTGCAATTATCCCCAGCTCAGCTGTTGGTGAATTGAGTGTGAAGCACTAAACTCCTGTCTATAGCTTATACATTAATGACACATGTGAACATTGATGTACATTTTCAGAAAAACAAGAGTTGTTTATTGTGGTTAAATGTCCTTATGTACTCCAACTAGGGCAGGAAGGACGGGTTATCCTACAGGTTACCAACCTATTCAAGCCAGGGTGGGAAGGTCAAGATTCATTCGTTGGACCACCACAAAATAAATTTTAACCTGCCCAGGTGGGATTCGAACCCATGACTTTTAATACCGAGCGCGCTGAGACCCTCGCCCTAACTCACTCAGTCATCGAGCCCCTCAAAACAAGAGTTAAGAGATCATTAAGATTGTGGTACTAGAAAGTATAAGGAGCTTTGCCCTGGTGACCTTGTATCCATTGAATACCTAAAGGAAGACCAATGGCATTGAGGCAAAGTTCTTCAAAAACATATTGCAACATGGCTGTACATCATGAAAGACCTAAATATTGGTGTAGTAAGGCGAAATAGAGTGAAACTTATAAAGTTTTTGAAGAACTTTGCCTCAATGCCATTAGTTGTCCTTAGGGCATTCAATGGATACAAGGTCACCAGGGCAAAGCTCCTTATACTCTCTAGTACCACAATCTTAACAATTAATTAATGTAAAGTTTGATTAAGAGCTTAAGAGCATCGATTATCCGAACGACAATTATCAGAACCTTCAATTAACTGAAACTTTTTTTTGGAATGTAATTTTCATTAAATTGATCATCTAATTACTTATTTGAATTGTTAATATTATTTTTATTAAAAAATTAAATTAAATGAAAAACAAAATAATTTTTTCCATGAATGTCTTTAAGAGAATTTATTTCACAGAAACTGCAAAAAATGAACGTCTATACATACCTACAATTTTATTTACTGAGAACTTTATACTTAATTAGACCATTTCATTTGTTTCTCTCAATATCTTTTAATCATTTGATAGGTAATAGATCTCACCTTAAGTCATAAATCGTTCTTTGTGAGGTATATATTGCCTATGTGATCATGTTTTGTTTTAAAAATTACATGCCATCATCCATACTAACAAAAAAGAAATTTTAAAGACTCCTCTTTTCATTTAAAGACAAAATGGAAATCATTATGTTGCTAAAAAAAGAGTAAATCGGGTCAGACATTAGCTATCGATTTCAAGGTTGATAAATCAACAATAACGGGAATCAAAAGTAATTCTAAATCAATCCTCAGATACCCCATAATCTTTACAGTGAGATGGGAAGTTTAACTTTGAAATAGCAAAGTGAACTTTTGGAAGATGCTGTTTACACATAATTTTTTTTTAAAATTGAATTTCGATTATCCGAAATGTTGATTTTCCAAACCATCCCTGACAACATAAGTTCAGATAATCGACGCTCTACTGTATTGTCGATCTGCACCATCTGTTTATTGATTTCAGACAGGCATATGATAGTATGGATAGAGGAAAGCTGCTGGAAGCGTTATGGTCACTAGAATACCTGGAAAACTAATAAGACTGATGAGGACGACATTAGAAAGGACAAGTGGTAAAGTAAAAACCAGAGTGGGCAACTTTTGAAGTTAAAGCTTGGGACCCATGAAGTTAATAGTGGCTTGAGAACCGAAACAGCATTGGCCAAACAGCATGCCAGTGTTAAAGAATTCAAGATAGCAGCTCTCAATTTGGGTCTCATTCTATCAAATATTCTTCTAGCAGATGAAGAAAATAAATTTAAAAAGAGGATTGTTAATGTTGACCTTAGAGCTAACTCCACATAATGCTTCAATTTTAAAGTATAATTGATGATATAACATGTATCTTATTAAAAAAAGGATAAAATGGAGTTTAAACTTTTACTTAATAAATAATATATTTTTTATACATGAAAATAACATATATCACATCAATGATAATTAAGCTACATTTATTTTGCAATAATTAACTAAGCTAAAATTAATTATTTCAATAACGTATATTATATGTTGAAGGGATCCTATTATTTATAAATATACTTTATGAAGTAATGTTTCACTTATTTGAAAGAGCTAAACACTGGTTAAACTGAAGGTCAATTATTGTTTATTCATATGCCTAAAAGAAAAAGGAAATAATAAAATTTAAAAAAAAAAAAGCTGAAAAAATTTCTTCATGAGAAGTAAAGGATCCGTCAGCATAGTAAATTATAGATAATACTGATATTCAGGGAATGTTAAGTCAACACAGTCTAAGTTCTAAGAATTTCACAGGTCCATTAAAAGGTTCAACCTAAAAATAGGAGCTTAATCAAGGACTCAAAATTTAAGAAATCATGTTCTTCCATACATATGATGAGCGTAGTAAACCAGGCCTTGCTATAATCTAGATTAAATAAAGTTAAAAATAATAAAACATTGAAAAAATATGTAAAGTTTGAAAATGTTCCATATTTTAATAAACCCAATATATTTAATGTTAATACCATAATTAATAGTTATAAAATAATAAATAAAGTATTATCTCTCTATAGATGATCAATGAAATTAGTAAAATTTATTTATTACTAATAAAGCTATGGAAGATTTAAAAAACTACCTCACAAAGAAATATAACCATCAACATACTTACTATACAGTAAAGTAAGTAATAATAACAATAATTAAGCATGACAGGAGTCAAAGAAAATCATAAATGTGACAATTAAAAAGATTAATTGGTATAGGGGAGAGCTGAATGCCAGTACACTCTTAATGCCGGCAGTACACTCTCACAAAGGTGCTCCTCAACGAGATCACTGAGGCGAGGAACAACAAGGCATGCACACAAGTGGTGCAAATATACTCTTGCCAAGTAAACACATGCAAGTATGCCCTTGTGCCTCCTGTCCCCTTGGGTCCTTTGATTCGTGCTTAGAGACTAACTTTTCTTGGAGCACTGGCAAGCTAAGACAACAGAAGGCAGCCCAGTACACTCTCTTGCTCGCCTTGCCTCAACAAGACTGTACTGCGACATAACAGAAATATAATAGTTGAATAATAAATCAAAAAAGAATTTAAGAAGTTCTAAATTAAAAAAAAAAGTGATTAAAAATGAATCATTTTTTAAAATAAAGTAAACGATTTACAGTATAGTAGATTCAGAACTGAAAAAGAGAGAGTTACAAAACATAAAAAATCCTAGATGTTCTTAACAAAATAATCATAAATAGAAAAATATATCTCAGCTTACAACTTTAAAGAAAATTTAACTAAAAAGGATGAAGAGATACAATAAATTCATATAAAGTAAGAAATGTACAAAAGCGCATTGAAAAAGATGTAAATATCATGAAGTAAATATCGTATATAGACTGGTTCCTTCTTTTAAAAATATTATTCACAGACCTTATGAAGAGAATCCATCACAACAATAGATAATACTGAGTATTAAAGTTTAAGGAAACCAGCCAAGCACACACACAGGCGCGCCAGCACAAACACATACAAATAAATATGTTAAGATTAAAGTTAACAAATATTTATAACAAATAAAAATAAAGTTATATATTAAAAACATTTTTAAGTATTATATAAATACTTAAATTAAATTAAAAACATTTATCTGACTCAATTAGCATCAGCTATAATACATGTATATATCTCCAAAAACATAATATAGATTATAAAATTAAACTTTTCCAAATTCATTAATACTTAGAGATTTCATTGTATAATTAAATAAAATATTTTGAAGGTTAGGATCATCAGCTAATTTTGATGGGGAAGTAATACAGCAATTGCTAAGATATAAGCCACCTTTTCCTTCCAATTTAGAACTGATACATGGATACAAAACTGAAGTAGCACCTTCATCAACACTCTGGAAAATGATATTATGAATCAGTACCAAACTATTGTAAATATTAAAAAAATACAAACAAAATAAATTTAATAATTAATTAAAAAATAAGATCCAAACAACTTTCTGAAAAAATGGTATTCATAAAATGTACATAATAATTATATTGAAAACTTCCTGATAGGCATTCAGGAATACAAAATACCTTATTCATTGTTTAATTTTTTTTTTTTTTTTACTACTTAAGTCAAAAAGTTGAATCAAATATGAACACAAGAATTTTTTCAATCAAGTTTAAAAATTATAAGTGAATTCTCTTGGGATTGTTAGGAATTTGCTTGTTAAAAAAATGAATTGTTTAATCAATTTCCTTTGATACAAATTATTTCAAGGAGTCTTCAGGTGTTTAAAATAGAAAAACCATTAAGGGACACTTGAAACTTTTTATGGAATAATATTAACATTCATTTTGGGAGTAAAATGGTTAGATACAATAATTTAATTGTACTAGCTACACTATTGGGCGGTGATATAAACTTTGTAATTACTTCGGTCTGCAAAAATGTTTTCATCAGCTCCAGAAAGGTCAGTGAAATAAGTTGAGGTACACATTTGAACGCATTAGTTGAGGAAAAAAGTTTATAATAAATTCTGTAAACAGGAAGAAGACTCACTGATAGTGTCCCCCCTCTCAGACCTTTTGTAGACCAATTGGAACAAAAAGTCCCCCATAAGTGGATGACATTATATGAAATTCACTCATCAATTAGAATTAGAAAAAAAAAATTATAAACTTTTTAGAGTTAGAAATTTCAAAAAAATAAACAACATGAATTTGAAATGTAAAGGAAACCCACACATACAAAAGTTGTTATACACAATTATACCGGGAGTCTGCAAACATAAAAACTCGCAGACTTTCAACAGTAATCTAATGTTTATATACTTAATAGTCAAAAGTATAATTAAGAAATTTAAACAAGATACAATAGCCAGCTAAAATGGGTAAAATAAAATAAAATCAAGAGTGACATTAAAAATCTGCAAAAAAAGAAACTATTAATAGTATCTACATAACACAAACTCTTTAGGACAAAACGACTATGAAAAAATACATTTTGATTACATATTAAGACCCTATATCCACCAAAGTTGAAAGGGAATAAAAAAAAAAAAAAAAAAAAAAAAAAAAAACAAAGAATCCAATCCCGCATTTAAAATAGAAAAAACATTATCATCCTATCTCTCTTCACATAGAGATAAAATATAAAATATGATGTTGAGATGAATCATAAAAAAAAGAAGAAAAAAAAAAGTATGTTTGAGATCTCCTAGGCCACGTTCTTCTCTTAATTTTAACACACCTGTAACTTTGTCGATGAGAACTGAGGTAAATGTATTTTATTATCTTAAATCTTTGCACCCCCATCTGAAATCACTGTTTATTCTATATTCCAGTCTTCAAAAGAAACTAGCAAACAAAGAAGAATCTCCCTCATTTTTCTCCTCAAATGCCACTCAAAAAATATTTATCCCGATTTCATCAACCATAGCTTAAACCACATCACAACTTCCAAAATATTGAATCCAAAACTTAATCATAAAAAAAACAAACAAAAAAAAACAAAAACAATTTAATAAAATCTATACTTAATTTAACTAAGAAACCTTTCAAAATATTAGTTAGCTACATTAAATTTAAAATCAGCAAATTAAATACTTCAATTATGTCTCTCATTGGTGAAATCTCCAAGGATGAAAGCATCATCCCATTTAACAATAAAAAAATTTACCTCTCCCATAAATCTCATAAAAAAGAACTCCTTTAAGTTAAATTTGCCAATTTGTCCTATCTCCAAGATTATAAGAAAATTTCTCCAAATATTAATGAAGATTGGGTTTATAATATTTAATTATCTGATATCCCGCCTCCTGCCCTTAATATCCATAGTCTTGGCCATAATTTCTTAACAACCAATTCCAAATTTACCAAACTTATACCGTGCTCATTACTGACCGAGAACATATCCATAGAGACACTTTCCTGATTGAGAGTGAAGATGATAGACATCTCCCATTTCCTTCAACATCCACCCTCCCATCTATTCTCTTTTTCCTTTCAATTTTTCAAACACCTTTCCTTCAATCAAACAATCAAATTATAGTTACCCATACTGATAATGGAAACAGGAGTTATTGTGGATTAATCCTAATTGAAGAAATTTTTAAAAATCTTTTTGACCAATTTACTTATCTTTCTACCAACAAAGATCCTACTCCTTTCCTCATAACTATATTCAATAAACAATTGAAAAACCTTTTGGACACCAAACAAATTAATTTTATGTATTACAAAAATTTGATCGTCTATAACTCTATAGCTCCGAATAGCTATGGTTTACGAAAAAAAAACAAACAGTGTCAGCAGTCAGCGGGACTGGCGGTAGAAGCGAAGCTTCCTAGTCAAAGATCTGAAACAAAATTGAGAAACTCTTACATATAAGCTTACAAATTATTCTGAGGCTTCCAAAGATAAGGACTCTAGCCCATTTTTTGAGGTGGCTCTAATTCCAAACTTTATCATCACCATAAAATCAGTATGGATTTATTTTTAAATTTATTATTTATGCACTGTTAGGGCAGAAAATAATTAGGAAAAATAAAAACAATTGGAAAAAATACTTAACTCTACACATTTTTAATTAAAAACTCTAGTTCAAAACATGTGTCTATATGATGAATAAATTATTTGGAGGTTATAATTGTTGTTAAAGCAAAGTTTTTGTAAATATAAAACATTAAACTTATAATAATAATAAACAAGATATTGTAATGAACAATTTAAAAAACACTTAACACTTTCTACACACCACAATTGCAAACTCTAGAAATAAACATGGGACTATATCATGAATAAATTATCGGAATGTTATAATTATTTTTAAAGCAACGTTTTTTTAAAGATAAAACATTAAACATAATAATAATAAATCAGTAAGTACTTTTTATATATTATCGAGAATTTTATTATGTAAAAATAACAGGCAATAAGTGTATGCAATATTTTATAGTATTTACTTCCAAAAAACACTGCAAACACAATACTCCTCAAAACACTTTATAAATATAAAAGGGTTTGAAGATTTTTGATTAATTTGTAGTGAATTTGATTGTATGCAATTTTTATTATATTGTATACTATTAGAACAAAAACCATATTTATCAAATATTTTTTTAATGAATAAAATACTGTGTGCACTTAGTAAAGTGACAGAAATGCATGTATCACACTGAATATTTTTGAAGGAAAATTATAAAAACTGGAATACATAATGGATTTTTGAAATATTTATACTATAAAATATTGCATACATCCATTGCATGTTGATTTTACATAATAAAATTCATGATCATATATAAAAAGTACTTAATGCTTTGTTAGTGTTTATTATGTTTGCAACATGGCCAATCCATATCAGCGGATGATATCTGACACAATATTTGGAACAATTATAGATGATATTTCAAACAATTGTTGAAAACATATAACCTACCTACACATTTCAATTATAAATTCAAGTACAAAATTATGAGTAGGTTATTTGGAGGTTATTACTGTTTTTAAAGCAAAGTTCTTGTAAACATAAAACATTAAATATAATAATAAAAATGTTTAAAACAATATATTGTAGTAATGCACAATAATAAATAGTTATTTACATAAAATACATCCTGAATAAAAGTTATTAACAAAACATACAAAAATAATTGAAACAGCTGACATGGTACTACAATCCCCATTACATCGTTCACAATTTACTTTAGGGAAATGTTTTTATGTATAATAATATAATGTTGCTAAAGAATCTTTGCTTCAAAGATCCATAAGCCTTGAAATCCTCCTCACCCCATAATTAAAAAAAAAAAAATTCTCCCTCCATTCTTAGTAAAGTCCTCCTTTATTCCTTGTGATATTAAAAAATCTTTTCACCTTCAAGACTACCTTAAATCCCTTATCATCCCAAATAACTTCATCCGAGCCTACCTTGACTATTTTGAGCGCATAGTTAATATGTTGCTAAACATAATAAGAGCAAAGAAAAACAAAATGTGAAATAAATGAACCTTTACCTTTATACTATTTTAATATACTTTACCTTACAGAGGTAATGAAGAACCCACGGAAATATTATTTTTAAAATGGTTCCATCAAATATGTCAGTATTAACAACTCCAGGATGAACTGAGAGGACATGAACATTACTATTATTTTTCCTTAATAATTTCTCAACATGAATAGTAAACAATATCTGAGCAAGTTTAGATTGTGCATAGGCCTTGCTTGTAATAAAATAATTCCTAAAATAAAAGATGAAATAAATAACTAACAATAAAGAAGTCAACAAATCAATATCAATAACATAAAATTCAATAAAATCTTGAGTAAACCCTAAAATTTTCAGATTTCATAAACAACAATAAATAAGACTCAAGTTAATGTAAAGTGAGTTACCATTTTATTGCCCTCAAATAAATGAAAGTATCTAAATATAAATAAATGATTTTACATATATATAAGGCTAAGGTATAAGCAATAAGTAATCAAATTTATGCAGTCAAGCGCGATAAGCACTTAGCAGGGTAACCATCCCCCAGAGAAATCCATGTCGGCTCAAGTATTTCAGGCAACTACTCCCAGGTAAGTGAGGTCAGTCAGCCTACTCGAGGCATCTCACACTGCACAGTGGAACGAATAACGTATTTTAAGTGGAAAAAAGTCATATCAACGAATCATCAATTTCGGTTCACTGTTAATAAGAACGATGTTCAATTAAAGGATTCCATTAATATTATTGCACATAAGTAGTGGTTTTCATTTGTAATAGTTAACTATATTTACAAATGTTACTGTTTTAAATAAGCAAATTCAATGCTTAATTTTAACTTCATTAATATATTTTTGAAATGCCACCGCGTGACACCGTCTTCAAACCTTTTTGATTATAGACACTAGTATATAAATTAACTTTTCCAGCAAAAATCAGCTGCTAATAACTGCCATTTTAGTAATTATATCGATTTTTCTTCCAGATTCAACTACATTGTTAACCTCTACATATAACGAAAAATGAATTTTAAGTGGAAATAAATTATAGCAAAAAATTACATATCACCGAATCCCATTCACTGTTGAAAAGAAAAAATATCTAGTTAGAGGATTTTATAAATATCATTGCCTAAATCCCTTAGAAGCTCTAATCAAAAGAAAATGCATCTATATACTAACAATTGCGTTACTGTTTTCAGTGTCAATGCTGGTATTGTTTTAGCCATAGGGACTGAAATAGTTTTTTATTTATTAAACATGGACTATGTCACTATTTGTTAATACTGGATTTTAGTTATCAATTTTACTGTTTTAAATAAATTAATTTAAAGTGTAATTTTAATTTCATTACATATTTTTAACATGACTTTTTTAGCATGTCACCGGTACCATAATTGTTGTTAACTAATACTTGTATTGTATACTAACTTTACCAGCACAATGGTCTACTATGTTAACTAACAATTTGATGGATTTTCCTTTTCTGGTACAACATTAACAGTTCGTCAATTGGAAATATTTTCCTTATGGAAGAGTTCTAATGAAAATAAAATATTGGCCGTAAAACACGACAATAAAAATACATTGTCGTGTTTCACGGCAAATATTACGGGCAAATGACAAAAGTGCCGAAGAAATAAGGAGTTATTTTTTAAGAAAGTTCAAGAATGGTTCTCAAAATCCGATATTATATTTTCATTTGAACATTATCATCAAGATTTACCAGGACCATTGCACATTTTGGTGCCTCTAGGTCGGCCTTCAAAAAGTTTTAAAGAATGTGGTGACAAATACCATTATTTTTTCAAAATATTGGAAATTTATGGTTCTAAAATGTTTTAAACATTTTTCCCAAACACTACGACTAAAAAAAAAAAAATAGAAATTGAGAACAAAACATTTTTTTCCAGTTAGAAGTGCTATTCCGCCCACTGTGCACTGACTGGGTGTAGGAGTGGTGACCTTCTCCCATGGATCTTAATCAGGAAGTGGTTTTTAAGGATGAAAACGTTCTCACAGAGGTTCAATCCACGGATGGTTTGTTTCAGGAAACGATAAATTGATCTAAGTTTATAATATATATTATACGTAATACAATATTCTACATGAAAGTTAACAATATTCTCTTTAAAATTATAGAATAGCCTTTTTTCATAAAGTAAAAATTAATAAATTAAAAAATATATACAGGGTGTCCCGAATTTAAATGGCAAAACTTCAGGAACTTATAGGGGACCGAAAAACTAATACAAAACGTCCTTTAGAGATTTGCTCGTTTTTGCTTAGTTTTAGAGAAAATCGCAAAAAAAGAAACAAAACAAGTTTTTATTTTTATACTTATTTATTTAATTTATATTTATGTTATATTCTTTTTAATGTAAATACTGCTCAAAATGTTGTCCTCTTGCACCAATGCAAGCATTACATCTAGCACTCACTTGATAAATTGCAACTAAACATTGTTCTGATGATATTTGGTGCACTGCATCTATGATTCGGTCTCTTAATTGCTCTCTTGAGTTGATTGACACCGAATAAACTTTCTGTTTCAAGGTTCCCCACACAAAAAAATCCATGGGCGTCATATCAGGTGATCTGGGTGGCCAAGGTACTACTCCTCCACATCCAATCCATCGTTGTGGATAATTTATATCCAGCCAAGCTCGATCAACTCTGCTATAATTAGCTGAACATCCATCGAGTTTGAACCACATTTCAATCGGTGCTGTAAGGGAATGTTATCTAAATAATTAGAAAAGTCGTTCTCCAAAAAATGTGTAAATGTGATACCATTCAATCTTCCAGGTAAAAAATATGGTCCCACCAGTAATCTGTTCCAAATTCCAAGCCAAACGTTAATAGCAAATTCATGCTGAAACCTATTCTCTCTAATAGCTCTGGGATTTTCAAGAGCCCATACATGACAATTTCTTCTCCGATAATCTGCTCTTATTGCTGTCTAGAATTGTTCGCCTTCATTACGTATTAAGAATGACCCAGTCTCTCGTAGTCTATTAAAAGTTAATGAAAAGACTCGTCGATTAGGCACTCTTCTATTTGGAAATCGGCATGCTTCCCACACACCTTCTAAAGCGTTACCGTTACAGAAACCATACACAAAAATCATATCAGCGCATTCAACATTAGAATATGTATGCGGCATTGTGGCTGATGCTATTCACACAAAAATATCTGAGTAACTTACTGAAGACTGATTTAGGAATTATAATCCTAGAATGAAGCCAAAATGTAAACAAATAAAAGAATGTAAAGGATAACATTAAGTGTTTACATATCTCACTGCCTAGCCTGACGAACTTTGAAAGGTGGTAATCGCTACCTGTAACATTTTTGTTTTGTTTCTTTTTTTGCAATTTTCTCTAAAACTAAGCAAAAACGAGAAAATCTCTAAACAACTTTTTTTCTTAGTTTTTCGGTCCCCTATAAGTTCCTGAAGTTTTGCCATTTAAATTCGGGACACCCTGTATATATATATAAGAAACCAGGTCCTATATTAAAAAAGCTACCGATTTCCATAAGCTTTTTTATTTCTAAAACCATTTCTGAATCAACTATTAATTATGAGAGATTTGAAAATCAACAATTCTTACTTAACATCTTATTCATAAATATAATTTGTTATTATTAAATCTCACTGTTATGTATATAATTACTAATCACTCTGTAAATTAATAAAAATATTACAAAACAGGAGAAATGATGTTCATAATTAATATAATTTCAATCATTAGTATGCTTACTTCATATTGATATTATCGAACTGGATAGAGCTCACAACAGTATGAGCACAAGAAGTTATATTAATAATCCTCCCTTTGGTGTTTGTTCCAGATTTCTCGAGTAATGGCAAAAGAAGATGAGTAAAGTAAAAATGACCCATGTAATTTACTCCCCATTGTGACTCAAATCCTTCTTCAGTTTCAGAGTAGGGAGGAAACATTATGCCAGCTAAAAAAGATTAACAACTAAAATAAAATAATGATTTCTTTCAAAATAATCTATAGCAACATAATAAATAGTAAAGAATCAATATCATGAACTATGTTAAACTTCAATGAGTAAAATCAATGAGAACAAGCTAGAGGAGACAACATAATCAAGTAATTTCTCAAATAATAGATAAGGGTATTTTTATGATATTGTAATATCATATAATAAAAAAAAAAAAAAAAGAAAGAAGGATTTTATAAGAATAATGAAGAAATTCAAGACAGTCGTGAGTTGTCAGTGATAATGTGCGGACATATTAATCCTAATCCTCAGCAACTTCTGGCTAACTTTATTCAGGTCAGACTGCTCTTTTCCTATCTTTATTATTAACTATTAAGAATAGTTTTAATATATATTTCTTCCCACATATGATTAACGTAAGTCGTATAGGTCATGGGAGAAAGTAGCCTGGAGTTATCCCCTCCGATATTCATTTACCCTTAACTCCAAATAAGGACAGAATAGTGAACAAATATCTTCATCACTTCAAAGGGCTGGTCATAGTAATAGTTGAAAAATCAGTCGAGGAAAATATATCACGCTTTCACGATATGAAAATTGGTAGAACCTTAGCATTACAACTTGCATGTTTTCTCAGTCAAAAAGAAAAATAGATTCCGAATAGAAATTAATTTTATAACCTTTTATACTGAAGGAGATGTAATAATATTTAGGTATTTATTTGATATAACTCCTATTTATTTAACATTTGTAGCTACATGTTTCAGAGACAATGCTCCATCATCAGGCTTCTAAATTTTTTAAAAAATACATTGATCTATTGTAAAACTATCGGTATAATTAATAGATTAATGTATTTTAAAAATTTTAGAAGCCTGAGCATGGAGCCGAAACATGTAGAAATTAACTTCAAAACCGAGGAGCAAAAACCAGTCGACAACTTTTTATAAAATCAATTTCTTGAAATCAATAAACTCAAGGTGTTCATTCCAGATAGCAACGTATTGGAATATGAAGTAATTAGAGATGATCTTCCGTCTCTTTCAGAAGAAGAAATTGTGAGTGAAATCCATACTAATAAAAAAATAATTAAAGTTCGCTGTTATAGCAGGAAAAAAAAAAGAAAAAAAAAAAAGTAACAATAGCAGCTACGGGAACCGTTAAAATTGTTTATCATGCTCAGGAACTTCCTGAAAACATCACTCTTAATTCAGTGCCTAGGAAAGTTTAACCTTATATTTTCAAACCCCTATTTTGTGAAAAATGTTTAAGAGATGGGCATACAAAAGAGATATGTTGAAGGAAAAGAAAGATGCTTAAAATGGGCTTCAATGAACACCAGTCAGATTTTTGAGCCAATGAAGTAAAATGTATAATTGCAAAAAATTTTGCAAAGAAATTGCAGAACGGCTACCTCCCAACAAACCAAGAATGGCCAAGAAGAAATTTGGCAATGGCATTAAAACCTCTTAGTTTTAATGAAGCAAACAGTCTATTTCTGGTCCCTAAACATAAAAAATTATAGGCTTATGCTGATGATGTAGTCATCACAGGGAGAACCAAAACAGCACTGGCCGGTGCTGTAGAAGAATTTAAGAGAGCAGCACAAGATTTGGGACTGAAAATAAATCATGAAAAGACTAAGTATATGAAAACCTCTAGACAGACCGGAGAGAGAAGAGATTTCGTGGATGTAGGGAAAAACACGTTTAACAGCTGCAGCACATTTAAATACCTGGGAGGAGTTGTGACGGAGAACAATAATTAAGAAGTTGAAATTAAGGGCAGAATGGTAGCAGGAACCAGATGTTTCTATGCTCTGAAAAAAGCTCTCCGATACAAAAGTCTCTCCAGGAAGGCAAAGCTTTTGTTATACAAAACAATAATTAGGCCAGTAGCAATGTATGGTAGTGAAACGTGGACTCTAACCAAGGAAAACAGAAGAGCTCTACTGGTTTGGGAGAGAAGAGTCCTTAGAAAGATCATTGGAGCCGTTAAAGAAGAACACAGATGGAGAATCAGAAGCAATGCCGAATTAGCTGAATTGTACGGAGAGCCTGATATCCTCTGTGTTATTAAGAAGAGCAGGCTTAGATGGTTAGGGCATGTAGAAAGGATGGAGCCCTGTAGGCTGCCTAAAATGATGCTAAATGGTGCACCAGGAGGAAAAAGGAAAAGGGGCAGACCCAGGCGGCGGTGGATTGAGGACTTGGAGGAGGATATAAGAAGGATGGGAATAGAAAACTGGAAGAGTCTCGCTGGAGACCGCGAGGCATGGGGAAGAACGGTGGCAGAGGCCCAGGTCCTGCAAGGACTGTAGCGCCCAAAAAAACAAAACAAATAAATACTCTTCCTTAGATTTTCCTTGGTTATCTTCAAAACCCTGGGAAAAACTTTATGTTTTAAATTAATAAAGATAATATAAAATGTAAGAAATATAATGACACCGTTATTGATTATCAAAACAAGAATACTGTACCCCCAATGCATAAACCATCCACTATATCCTCTCCTTTAATACTAAATAATCCACATAAAGTCAACTCGGATAATCAATATATTATGTTGAATTCTTTATTAACTAAACTTAAAACTATAGAAAATGATAGAAAACAGTGAATATTGAAAGACAAACCTTTTATAACTTTGTGCAGGAAAATAACGCTATAATATGATCAATTATAGAATTACAAAAATATGACAATGTGCTCATTAATTATGAACCTTAATTTACTTAACAAATACTTAAAGGCAATATACATCGTTCCATGTTGCATATATATACAACATATATAATTTTTTTCTCTTTAACTGTCAATAAATACCTTTGTAACTATCTATAAGAGCTCTTCCATTTAAACCTTGAAGCAGCATTAAGTGGTAAAACTGGAACCTCCCCTGGTGTGGATGATATCAATTATGAAATGATCAAACTCTTATCGGACACGAAGAAACAACACTTGCTCACAGCATATAACCAACTCTAGAAAGAAGCAATGATACTACCTGATTGGTGTAACATTATCCCAACACTAAAACCTGGAAAGAACAAAAGTCTTCAACAACACTGTGATAAACAGGGGCTAGAATGGATTATAGAAACTCAGAATATATCCAAAAAAAGTGCAGCATAACTCCTATTAAAAGGAAAAGGAAGTTAATTTAATAGATTTCGAGCTGATCAACGATAGATTCACAGTAAGAAGTGAAGAGAATCTATTATTCTTGGGAGTTACATAAGACAGAAAATTAAACTTCAAAGCCCATATCAAAATAATTCAAAAACAATAATTTCATAATCTGAACCTATTAAAATCCTTAGCCGGTGTATCCTGGGGCTCTCACCCTCAGAATTTAATATCACTATACAAAACAATTATTCAGTCCATTCTAGACTATACCTCTGTTATTTACAATGAAACTAAATCTCCTTACATCAAATTGTTAAACACATTGCAATCCAGTGCCATTAGATTGTTAATGGCATTAATTTAATTTATCTAATTTAGCGCAATCCAGGCCTTCGCTGGAGAAATGCCATTAAATATTAGAAGATCGTGGTTAGCTAAAAAATACCTTCTCAAGGTTTATTCAGACTCTTAATCACCCGGTAGGGAATTCAATTAATAAAGGCAATGTATTCTGTCAGAAGCTAGTAGACATTATTAACGAACTACAACCAATGCTGAAATCACGCCATAAAGCCTCTCAGAAATACACAGCACCTACTCTTAAATGCCTAATTAAAATACATAGCAACTGCAATCTAACCAGTAAAACACAGAATGATTACCAGTTTCCACCATCGAAGGCTAAATCTCGAACGTCCAAGCTTAGTAAAACTTAATCGGCTCAAGATTAACCATGACAAAACCAATAAACTCCTCAATTTAATGGCACTAGCACAAAGTGGTATTTGTCCAACATGCCAATCCCTGGAAGACCCAAGACACATTGATTCAATTGCAAAAGATTTCTGAATGAAAGGATAATGATAATAATGAACACGTACTATTCACAAAGAATAGCTCCTCAATTTAAGTAATTTTTTTCAGAATTAAAGGTCCTCATATAACAGAGCAAGGCAAGGGAAATCCAACAAAGCATATTATGCCAAATAATGAAGGTACGAATGATATCCTGGACCTGTCTATTTCGTTATTTTTTTTTTTCTTCTTTCTCGTTTCTGTTTTTCTTTGTTCTTTTACCAATGTCTCTTCCTTTAACTCTTTCCCTTTTCTCCTCTTAATTACTTAGGTATATAGTGCTCCACTGGCAATATAGGACTTCGGTTAACAAGTCTTGAGGTAAAAAAAAAATAAAAAAAATTCAAGAACATTAATCTGAAAAATTATTTGGTTAGGTGGTTGCACTGTAGAATCAGGGACAAGTAAAATTATTAATGATTGTCATTAGTTAAGAAAATTTTCTTAACTATCCTTTTCAGCAATCATGAAATAAATCCTGGTCCTTCTTTAAAGTGGTTTCGGGTAATTGAACACTTTCCTGGGAGGAACGGAGGTACTATTCCACAAGTTTCTACCATATTAATCACTATATTCGTAGAATTAACATACTATTATAAAGTATTACCTGTTATTTATATTGATAGGGTATACTGATTACCAGATGGCTTAGAATATAAAGAGAGCCAGGTACTTGTATTATGTTTCTTCGAAAGTTCTTTATCTGTTTTAGCTGAACATTTTTCAACAACTGTTCTATTATTAACATAAAATGAATTTCACAATTAACATTTTTTTAAGTTTAAATTATTAAAAAAAATATTTATGAGTCAAATCAATGAACATGAATTTAGCTAAATTAAATTAATAAAAGTTATGATTGAAGTAAGTACAATCAATAAATTCATGAACACATAAACATATCAAACAAAAAAATAAGTGGATCTTGTTTCTTAAAATCAAAGAGATTATAGTAATACTAGCTATAATTACCATTGTTAACTAGAATATTTAAGTGCATGAAATCTTTCGAGATTTTTGTAGCACAGTCTCTTATAGATTTTAAAGATGTTAAGTCCAATTGATAAACATAAGCAAATCCGCTTTTAATCCCATTTTTCCGATACTTTTCTATTAATTGTGATCCTCTATTTACATCTCGACAACCTGAAAAATTAATTAGAATTTATATGGAATAGCAGCACTAGAAATATAATATATTACATCAAAATAGATTTTATTTGTGTCTTTCTTTTACATTTACAACCAATGCATTTTTGAAATCATAAATATAAAATAAAATAAAAAAAATATTAATCAAATCAAATGAAATATCATAAATGTGAAGTATTTATCCTTCATGGATATCCATTGCACAAGGTATGGTGAACATACAATCTGGACATAATATTAACACAAATAATAGTTTAATTGAAGAGCTATGATGAATGACTGGATGAAATATTGAATAAAATGTTGGGTGGGATCAGTCAGAAAAAGTTCTAGGCAATGTTTGAATATTACCAAACATATTTAGTTTTATTTGCCAATGTTTCGGCTTATAATAATAGGCACCAAGCCAATCTTGAGGAATCCAAGACTCTTCATGAGTTGTTGCACAATTTCAGAATAACTAATTTATTTAATTACATTAATATTAATTATATAAACTATTTTTTTTTTTTTTTACTAACTACTTCATTTTTATTTTAAAATCTATAATTAAGAAGGTATATGACCCTAATTTAATCGATGATTTTTTATTTATTATTGTATAAGTGTAATTAAAATAGAATAGAAAAATAATTTTATCCAGAAAAATCATTAGGTTGAAACTTTAGATATTTTATGTAACAAGTCGAAACATTGGCATTATAAATTAAAATTTAATTTTAATTGCTTTGTTCTTGACTGCAGTGGAGTAAGTAATAAGTAACAAAACTAAAATTCCTCCAAATGTTTGTTGAAGATTCAGAGGGTAATTAAGCCTTGTAGAAGCAATGAGCTACTGTTATTGAGGATATTGATAGGAAAAAAAGGAGTGAAATGGGTGAAGAAACCAAAAGTGACTCTCGGCGGAACCTGGCCCCTAAAAAGCATTTCCTCTGGGTGGTGGATAAAGGATCCCTTCTTGGAGGGGTGTTCTGAATATATTGAATAAAGACCCGTGGACAAAGAAGTACCCAGTGCTGGAGGGTATAGCCCAGCCGCCCCTAATAATATTCAGGAGATCAGTTGTCCTGAGGATACGGGGCCTCTCCAACTGGGGTCATCACCTGTAGGATTTAGTATTATTCGATTCAAAGTACATTGAAGTTGCCTCAGATCAGGACAGTCACAATGGTTAAGACAGCGCTTGAAAGGACATCAGGTTTGGAATATAAAGATATTCACTGGCAAGGATGTTGAAATAGTAAAGGAGACGGAGGCCTACAGGGTAGGCATCTTGTGAATGGGAGAAGTAAGGAAGAAGGGGCAAGGAGAAATGAGGCTTGACAAGGGATATATGCATAAATACTCGGGAGTACCAGCAAGACTTAGGGCGAAAGAAGGAGTTGGCATGATAATGATGGAATGAACGTTAGCTAGAGCGGAGGAATGGAAGCCGATCTCTTTAGGAATAATAGTGGCAGACATGGAACTATCAGTGGAAAAGGTAACTATTATACAAGTGTACGCCCCACAACAGAGGATGCCCATGTTCTTGATAAAGAACAATTCTTTGCAGATCTTGAGAGAGAAGTTATAAGAGGACAGCACCAAAACAGATATTATTATCATGGGTGACCTGAAGCAGGGACTGGAAGAGATCATGCTGAAGCACACGGTCTTATGGGACTGCATGGAGGTGAGCGTACCAGGAATAGAAATGGTCAGAGGCTCAAAGAACTCAACATAGAGTATGATCTTCTCATTAGAAACTCAATGTTTCCACATAAACCAGTATATAAGATCACTTTTCCTGCTGAGGAAAGAGATGCCAATAGCATTATAGATTATCTTATTTACAGCAGAAATATCGGAAGATATTTTAGGGAAGTAAAAGCCATAAGAGACACTCAAATCCTCTAACCTAGGAAGGAACATAAGAAGAAATACAAGAAACTTGATATTGCAAAGCTGCAGATAGCTGAGAAGAAAATAGAGTATGCAGAACTCCTGACTCAAAAGCTCCAGAATTGCACGATGGGAGGAAATGTGGACAGCATATTAGTGGAAATGAAAAAACTTTCTTCTGCAAGACTATCAAGGCAATCTAAAGAAAGACAAAGAAGCCTATGAGAAAAATAAAGGATGAAAGAGGATTGCTGATAACTAGAGACCGGATTTCTGTGTTATTGCACGTTTACTTCGGTTTGATTTAGCGCTCTCTAACCCAGGTAGTTATCTCATTTATAACCTAAGGATTCTTATTCTCAAATTTTATTTTGCACGAAATTGCACAAATTTGACTTTTTGAGTTTAATTGCACGAATTCGGGTTTTACTGCACGAAATTGCACAATTGAACCAAATTCATTAAATTTTATTCACTTGACCATTTATTCTTTGAAAATTCTACTTACGATTATTAGGCAACATTTATAACATTTATTTATATTAAATAGGTTAATTAGTTTTAAATTGAAAGTATAAAGTCGCTTAAAACAACTGTATTTGTGACCTACTACTTTTAAATGATGTTATTGAATTAGGAGCTTTGAGGATTTAGGTAAACAGGATCGAGGTACTTCCTAGAGCTAAGTCGTTTCCTAAGAAAAGTATACTCCCCGCTTCCCATTGTATTCCCCACTTCTTTCTTCCCCAATTTAGCACAAAGAGTCAGTTGTTGACAAGATTTCAAACAATCAACTTTGAAAATGCCAAAAACGGCCGCAAGTGTTTCTAGAAAATTGAAGCAATGGACAAATGAATATCCAGAACTGAGAATTGATGGGAACGAGGTGTTTTGTTCTTGCTGTGTGAAAACAATAGGCCACGATAGGAAATCGCAAATAGACGCACATTGCAAATCAGGTAAGTTGTATTATTAATTTATAAAAAATGATTTTAGCAAGAATCAATCAACTTTGTTCTATTATTCTCTCGAAATTTACTCATGGTGGACTAGAATTAAACTAAAAATCAACTTGAAACGGTTGTAATTAAATTAATTTTTGTTCTAGATTCCCATAAACGGCAGCTTGAACTTAAGAAAAAAAAACCTGTGCAACAAAGTGTCGTAAATTCCTTCCAAGCATCCTGTAGTAAGAATGTGTTCTACGTTGACTTGTGTCAAGCATTAGTAGGGGCTAATATTCCTTTATTCAAACTACAGTCACCTTCTTTCCGAACATTTTTATCAACTTACACTCAGAAAATCATACCGGACGAAAGCAGTCTGAGAAAAAAACTATTTAGAAGTTGTTTTTAACTCGACAATTATGAAAATTCGAGAAAAAAAAATTGAGACCACAACATATACGCTATGGTCGATGAAACTACCGACGAAAGAGGCCTTTACATTTGTAATCTATTAATCGGAGTTCTTCATCCGGAGATCGAACCGACACCATCGTTGATTTCATGTAAAGTAATTTTGAATACAAACCATGAAACGGTCTCACGTTTCATTAACGACAGTCTAATGGATTTTTAAAAAAATACTGAATACCAGAACAAAGTTCTGCTATTAGTGACAGATGCAGCTCCCTACATGATGGCAACTGGTCGTGCTCTGAAAACATTTTATACAAATATGATTCACGTCACATGCGTTGCTCATGGGTTGAATCGGGTGCTTGAAAAAGTGCGAGACATCTTCCCAGAAGTCAATAAACTGGTAAACAACGGAAAAAAAAGTATTTCTCAAATCCCCATCTCGTGTGGTAAAGTATCGCAATGAAATGCAATGTGAACTTCCGCCAGAACCTGTTTTAACGCGATGGGGTACATGGTTAAATGCAGCACTATTTTACGCCGATAATTTCCAAAGATTTAAAACCTTTATGAATAAATTAGAAGAAGACGAGATAAAATCAATTTTGAAAGTTAAAAATGTTTTAAATTCAACTACAATCATATCCGATTTAACGTTTATTAAATCGCACCTGTCAATCCTGTCAACCGCACTGATACGATTGGAATCCCGAAATCAATCTTTGCATTCCCAAATCGAAATTATTGAAACAATAAAAGAAGGTTTAAAACGAATTGAAAATGAAAAGGGAAGATGTTTATTTTCAAAATTTGAGTCTGTACTTGAGAAAAACTCTGGCTACATTCATTTAAAAAAATTAAATGATTGTATCAACAGAAAGGAAATAGAAGCTGATTCTCTGGATCTATCTACAATCTCATGCTACAAAAATTGTCCTATTACGTCCATAGATGTAGAACGTTCCTTTTCTTTGCTAAAGAACATTTTAAGTGACAGGCGGCATAATTTTACTGAAAAGAATTTTGAAATGTACAATGTCATACATTTTCACGAAAGTTTTAAAAATTAATTTATTATTTATTTTATTTTTTAGTTTTAATTTTGTTTTTTAGTTTTTTTTCATATCCTTTTTTTTTTTTTTTTTTCTCTCTCCAAATTTTAAGTATTTCAGATTGAATTAACACTAAAACGGAACGTTTGTCGAAATGTGCTTAAATTTATTTAAGGTTGTTTAAGTTTTACATGTTTGTGTGAATTAATGGATTGCTGCATGTATTAAGTTTTTAAATGCACGTTTTGAGTTTTTTACTGCACGATTTTGCACATTTTGAGTTTTTTACTGCACGATTTTGCATATTTTGAGTTTTTTACTGCACATTTTTTGATTTTTTACTGCACAAAAATCCGGTCTCTACTGATAACTAAAGATGAGGAAATCTTGGATAGATGTAAGCGCCATTATACAGAAATGTTTTCCAATACTGAGGGAACAGTCACATAAGGTCTAACAGCAGAGGAGGATTACGATGATGTAATCTGGGAAGAGTACGTGGAAAGGGCTGTAGATAGGTTAAAGATAGGAATAGCAGCAGACAGCGGTGGTATTGCTCCAGAGCTAATTAAGTTTTGGGGCCAGAACTGCAGAAATATCTACAGGGCCTCTTTCAAACAGCATAACATAACATCCTCATTTCTATACACAAAAAACAAAGCTCTAGTGACTGTAGGAATTCCCGGTTTATAAGTCTCTCCTAGGTGTCTTACAAGCTCTACACATCCATCCTTGAACTAAAGAAGCTAAGAGAGTTTTTAGAGGAAAATCTTGAAAAAGAACAAGCAGCCTTTAGACACACTGCCAGGCACAAGACCACATATTCTCTGACCATAATTGAAAAGTTATGGGAAAGGGGGAAGACCATATTTCTGGCTTTCCGCCATATTAAGGCAGCATTTGACTTGGTACCTGGACATGAGAAATGGACAGCTGAACTCATAGATGCTGTAAAATCCACGTACTACAATACAAAAGGCATTAATAGAATCCGAGAATCTGAGGCCTTTGACATGAGTAAGAGAATAAAGCAGGGAGATTAGCCCTCTACTGTTTATGAACGTCATAGACGAGATAATAAAAAATTTCAAGCAAAATACAGAATGAATAGGGGTTGGGAAATGGAATATGAGGACAACCGTTGCTCAAGCTATGGTTAACGCAGATGATAATGTCATCATAGCTGATTCAGAAGAAAGCCTACAGCAAACAGTCATAGAATGGGAGGCTGGGCTGGATAGAAAAGGAATGGCACTCAATCCATGTAAGAGTAAAGGCGGGTTTTCGAGGCAGGATAGATACAATAGATACGCCGCACAGTGCTTCGAACATAGAGTGAGGGTGGACAAAATTCGCAAACCCTTAAAATCTTATAGAAAATTACATGCTGAACAAAAAATTTCCTATGAACACGGGTCCGGAAATGCACCTATAAAAAGTTATGGCAAGGTAATTTAAAAAAAAAAGCAATTTTTTTCCTATTGTAGCAAAATGAAATTCTTGGTGCAAGTTTTTAATACTAGTGTAAATGTTGTATTTCGAGCTACATTAGGATGTGTTTGAGTTAATGAAGAAGATAAGTAGTAAACGTCTTTTTTTTTTTTTTTTTTGAATTAAAGTAAAATTCTTATTTTTTCTAATATGTTCTTATTTCAACAGTAGGCACCTACCCATACCAGCCCATACTGTCATTATATTATTTCTCAGATTAGAGACGATATTGCTCATCATCAGATGGACGGTTTTCAGTGTTCGTCTCCTCTGGGGTAGGTAGCCCCGCAAATGAGACACATATACATGGCGTTTGTTCCAGATAAAATGTTGGTTTTATTTGTATTGCTTTTATTAACCGTGTAAATTTGATCGCTTTCAAATTTCATTTCAAAGGTTTGGAGGTGGCAAATTTTATCTACCACTGCTTTTTCTCGTCATGCATTAGATCTGCAGTTCCTTTTATAAAAATTAATTTATGGTTTTCCAACATATGGTCGACGATGAACGCAGATTTGCCTTCAAGCAACATTTCCATTCCTCACTTCAACCAATTTCAGAGCCGCCATACTATTAAAAAAAGATATTCATCAGTGCTTGATTCATTTTTAAACACTTGTTTATAATGGTTATGACCGAAACTGTTATTGAATCCCCATTTACATTTAAGTTTGAACTCATTACCCTATCTCTAAACTTGCCATTTTTAATACGCTCTTTACTGTTAATTGCAGGAGTTCTTGTAAATTTATTCAAGCGCTAACTTCACCAGCGATAATACCAATAGAAAGTAGGGAATTTTTCATAAAAGTTAATGAATAGAAGCTAGGAAAGCAGTCCTTAAGCAAACCATATCGTATCTTCTATCGGAAATACAAAAATCCATGCATAAAGCTAGACAAGGAAAAGGTCTTATCAATTTCGTTCTTCAACCAAAGATTGTCCAGACATCTCTGCAGCAAAACGTAATTCAACAGATGAAGTGTTCATAACAAGATCCATTACTTGCTTTTTTTCTGGTTTAATTGGAAGATTCTTCGAAAAGAGTTTCCGTTCTTCCGCGTGTTAGGTTTGGTCCTGGTTCGACTGCACTGATTTCGGGAATAGTTGGCAATTGAAGTTCCTGCTAAAGTCAAGAGGCATATACCTGACGAAATATACGACGACTCCTTTCGATCTTATTCAATATTTAATTGAATTTGAAGCAAAATAACCAACTAATTGTAGATGTTTCTATTTCCAATTGGTGGTTAGACTCTTCCACGTCTTTAAACGCATGTAGTTTATAAGTGACTACAGCTATTTGATATGATTTTTTGTGGGAAAAACATATTTCAGCAAACTGGTCATTCAAATTCTCCTGAAGTTTTACGATTTTGTTGGTTTAAGCGAATATGTAAACAATAAAATAATCATACTAAACAGTTGTCTAAGGTATATTTAAGAATATCAAAAGGTAAACAGCTTGATAAAAAATACTTCGATTTTTGATTTTTGTCCATTGACGAAGCGCCATGTAGAACGTAGGATAGCCTTCTACGCCGGCAGGAACGTGTTTTCCTACTAATAAAAATCGCGAGCATGTAACTCTTCAATTTGAACCATTCTGAAAAAGTGTTTAGTTCATGCCTAACTTCATGAACCGCCTGGGACCTGTCAAGAAACATAATGTTGAGGTAAATCCATTTTCACAGTCATTGCCATCGTTTTGAAAAACATATTTACATCATCATCATCATTTGATGGCTTTGAAAGTTCTTCAAGAACCTTTTGGAAGATATTTCTTTCATGTTGTCTCTCCTTTAAGTATTGCAGAAGTGACGAATTTTCTTTTCGTTTCTTAGACGGTGGTTGGATTCGAGGTCAAGGGGAAGAAGTTTCATGTTCTTTTGTTGGTGGAGTGGTCTTCTTCCACGCTTTCAATCATTTCCTTCAATGGTTTTTGGAGATCAGTTTTCATATTTGCGTTAGAAAAACTTTCCCTTTCATTTTCCACAGAATCCAAAAACCATAGCCTGTCCCAGCAGGTAGCTCTCTTCTTTTTTGTAGCAGATCCTAAAGAACCTTTTTCTTCTTTTTTCTGCCTCTTTTAGTGGTCACGGACACTTTTCCAGCAGTCGGAATGACCTTGGGTGAATCGAAACGAGAGATGCAACCTACACCAAGGGAACAAAACGGGGAATCTTTTGGTGTTTGTTTTCGTTCCAGCTGGAACTTGGGTAATTTGTTTTGCTCTAAACTGGTTCAAAGCTGGAACCAGTTCCAAGTTCCGTTCCACCCAGAACTACCCATCACTAGCCAGGAGACAAGAATCATTGAAAAATTCATTGATTGATGATTTTTAGTTTTCATAGGTAGTTATTTGTTTTGTTGATTTTTTCTCCAATTGTAGTTCAAATCAAGTCTTTCTTCAATACATTCTTGAAATAGAATCTCTTCATGTCCCACACACAGCTGTTGCAACATACAGCTTCAATTAATGTTTCATCCTCCTCTACACTGAAGTGGGATGGCATTTTTATTGGAAGATAACAAAAAAAAAAAAAAAAAAAAAAAAAAAAAAAAAAAAAAAAAAAAAAAAAAAAAAAAAAAAAAAAAAAAACAATATTTCACAATAAAACTGATAGAACTGACTGACTTCTCTGAGTTGAGTCGCCCCATCACGCTTGACGTAAAACACTGGCATACAACGTGTTGCGCTCTGTTGGAAAACAGTTACACTAATTTAGTATATATGAGTGTCCGGCATTTTGGGCCAGGCTCGATGTCTAGACATTGCGTTCTATGCGGCATATCTATCCTGCCGGGGGGAAAACCTGCCTTAAGGTGATGCATATTGGCCAAGATGAAAAAATATTCAGATACGGAGGAGAGACCTTAGAGATGACTGATGAATATGAGGACCTAGGTACAGTCCTCAACAGGAATGGAAAACTAGAAGGGGAGGTTCTAATCGTATCAAGAAGGCAGATAGCATCTACTACCAACTGTGTTGCAGGAAAAAAGGAGATGAATAATAAAGTGGAAATACACATCTTCAAGGTGATATATTTAGCTACTCTTATCTATGAAAGTGAGAGCTGGGTTCCACTCAACAAACACTGGAGCCGAATAACAGCAGAAGAAATGAGGTACTTAAAGGAGAGTGGCTGGTCGAAGTAGGAGAGATAGGAGTAGAAATGAGAGAATACAGGGGGACATCGGAGTTCCACCTGTAAGAGAAATAGTTAAAAAAAGGCAGCTGAGATGGTTTGGCAAGGTTTGCCGTATGGAGGAGGACCGAGACCCAAGAAAGCTCTTTAAACCTAGGCCTACAGGAAGACGTCCCAATGGCAGGCCTAGACTAACATGGACAGACTACATCTCCAGGCTGGGACAAAGAAGAGAAAGTAGTTTAAATGCCATGAAAGTGCTGGCTGGAGACTGGGATGGATGTTGGACTTGGACTGAGGCACCTTCACGCTGAAAGACACAAAGGAGGAAGAAGAAGAGAACCAAAAGTTGTAATGTTCATAAAATATTTTAACTCTCTAAAACTGGAATAGGAGTTATAATTTGAAAATATATGATGTTAAAGAAATTCATCAATGGATATAACCTATAAAAAAATAGTAATTATGAATGAAATATTTACAAGGTTTCCCCAGGGGCCATGAAGGTAACTATATCTAGGATGATTCATTTAAAAATATTTCTTCCTTTATCATTTTCTCCCAACATAAACTGACATAGGTGGGAGTCTAAATGTGTTATGCTAGTTTCACATTGTATTTTATTGCATCTTTTTAAAGAGTCCACATATCCTCCACTGTGTTAGTGTGAGTCCCACTCCACAAATTTCTTTTAGAATCTCACAATTTATGAACCATGTTCCTTGACTAATGTCGATAGTTCTTAGCATTACGTCCTTTCTTAGCACACCTCTATCTGTCCCTGCAGTACAAAGAGTTGCATTTTATGTCCATTAGAACACATCTTGTGAAGGATTCCCTTTTCTAGTAAAAAATAAATTACTTTAACTTTGTCAGATGCCTCATTTATCAACTGAATCAAACACATTTATATCATTCAACAGTCAAATGAACAAAATTTACAAATTATGGTTAAGAAATACAATAGTTTTTAATTAATAAAACATTATAATCAGTTTTTTAAAAATTTAAAATATAGTGTGGGCTTCTCCGAAACAAGAACCCAAGTTAGACCTGTGTTCCAAGGAGGTGGGGATACAATTATTATTAGAAGGAGGAATATGTAAGAATAAATACAAATTAAAACAACACAAGAATTTAATTAATTAAAACATCTACTTACAAATAATGACATGCATATTACACTGCAAGAGTTTTTTTACTAAAACAGAACCAATCCCTCTTGCTCCTCCAGTCACAACAGCAATTTTCCCACTCCTATCTTCAATTTCTAAAATAAAATGAAATGGAAACAAAATATGAAATTTAAAATTAAAACATGAGATTAGTATTCCCAAAATGACAGAATAAATAAGATTTTTTTTTTTAAAACTATTTATTGATATTTATAATTGTATACATATATGTACAATAAGTAAATTTGAGGCATTTATTACAATAACTTGTCAGTAACATGTGAAGAACCACTCACTAGTAGCACTTCAATAAAAAGAAAAGAAATCTATATAAGGTCTCTCAGCTATCTTCTTTTCAGATGCATCGGTGGATTATTGGGAACAGAATGGGAAGCAAGTTGAGAGACTAGTGGATTAGAATGGTTATGGAGTTTACTATGAAAAGAGAGGTATTTGTTTTTGGCTTAATCAATTACGTATGGAACATTAAGGTCTTTATGGATAGGTTATTTGAGACAAAGTAAGGAGCATTAAGGATTTTGGATTGCAAGAATCGGATAGGAGATGAATTAGATGGTTTGGTGGAGCCCTAAAAGTCAACTCTATATTTCCAAATAGGTCGGAGAACTGTCATATAAATGAGCCTTTTGTAATTAATCAATAGGTTTGAATGTCTGTATAGTAAATGTTGAAGAAGTCAAAAACGACAAGCAGTTTCTTGTCGTTTTATTCTTGTTTGTGGATTCCAAGCTAAACATTTGTCTAGTTGGAGTCCTAGATAGCAGATCTGTTCAACAGGGATCAATGGAATGTCAAGAAAATTAATTTTAAAACTATAATCAATTATAAATTATTATCAATAATGAAAATTAAACCTAATACAGCAGAACCTCGATAATCCGAACGCCCTTTTGGGAAAAATAAAAATTATTTTCTGAAAATCCGTGATTTAGCAGCCAATAAACGTCCTTCAACCTTAGTTCAGAAAAAAAAGTGAGTGACTATTTTCCAAATGTTTAGTTTTCTTTAATTTTTTTATCTTTCTGTTCAGCATATTTTTTTTTGTGTGTACAGTACTGTACTTTCTGTGTGTGTATAAGATTATATACATACTATGTAAAATATTATGAAATTCATGTGCAATACATTACATAAAATATAGTTACCTTACTGTAGCATAGTAGTATTTCATAAAACAAACTATTTACCTTTAACAATACAACGTGCTTCTTATTTTATGGGAACTAGTACGTCAGTGTTCATTTTTTGCATGCTATATACTATGCCTGAAAAGCACTTTGTTCGGTAATCCGAATGATTTGATAGTCCGAACCACCCCTGGTCCCAATTAGTTCGGATTATCGAGGTTCTACTGTACATTCAAACAATAAATATATGTTTACATGAGATTAAATAAAATATGAAAAAATATTGCCACATCTCTTATAACATTTCTATGTTTTAGAAGTGTTAATGATTCTATAGTACCTGACACAGAAAATAGTAGATGAATGATTTGAAAAGCATTTAGAAATCTACACAAAACATACAATATCATTAAGCTCTTGATTGATTATTTACACCAGTCATTGATATCAATATCAATGAAAATAAAATAAGATTTAACTTACCACAAACATTATATTTTCCATTCAATAAATCATCAATAATTGCCTGTCCACCAATAAGGTAATATTTGATTTCATAAACAATGTACTGCAGAAAGAATAAAAAATTCTTCAAAAACATGGCAAATAGACTCTTCATTTTGAAAATCTGGGTCACACACTGGTGCTTAAACTCTTTAACTGCAACTTTCACCAGGTGAAATCTGATTCCACTTACATTTTGGGTTCTTTCAGCATGTTAATGGAACTCACCTAATACAAGCAGCATATTTTATAACACATACATTAGCTATACTTAATATTTAAAATATATTTTTTAATATGGATTAAACAAAAGATATGCAGACATTCTGTATGATTAAAACAAAAATAGAAGCGTTAATAATGTTTTGCTATCAATTAATAACGGTACGAGACTAGATATATACAGCTAGACTAGAAAACTATACACTTCTTCACAATATATATTCGAAATTGTAAAAATCATTGAAAGCAATTGATATTCGGATTAAGACATAAACAATCTTACAACTATACAAGGAGGTAGAAATAAACTAAACATTGGTTGCATGATTAAGATAATTGAAGATGTTTTTGTTGAATGTTGGTGGATATACCAGGTATGCAAGTTTAAAATGTCGTTTATTTCTTAAAATATATACACAGTAATTTAAAAAAAAGTATAATATATTTTATTCAAAGTACTGACCCTCGCTTTCTACACATTTTGTCCATCTCTCGGGCAATATATGGATACCATTCCAAAAGAATGCTTCATCTTTATTTGAAATCCATTCATCGAGCCATTTTCGTACGTTTTCGAAATTGTTGAAGTGTTGCTCCGCCAATGAGTGTCCCATCGATGAGAAGAGGTGATAATCAGAAGGCGCCAGGTCAGGTGAATACGGCGGGTGGGGTAGGAGTTCCCAACCAAGCGAAGAAATCGTTTCCTTAGTCAATCTGGCTGAATGTGCAGGAGCGTTATCATGCTGAAGAATGACTTTGGCGTGCCTGTGAGCCCATTCTGGGCGTTTTTTTTCGATCAATGCGTGACTCCAATTGATCATTTGTTGTCGGTAGCGCTCGGTATTGACTGTTTCGCCGGGTTTGAGAAGCTCGTAGTAGACTACTCCCTTCTGATCCCACCACACACACAGCATTGTCTTCTTCCCAAAACGATACGGTCTTGCACTCGATGTGGATGGTTGTTCTGGCGTTACCCATGATTTTTTTCGTTTGGGATTCTGAAAATAAATCCATTTTTCATCGCCAGTTACAACTCGATGCAAAAAACCCTTTCTTTCGTGGCGTAAAAGCAGCATTTCGCACACAGTTTTTCGTTTTTTCCATCTGTCGTTCGTCCAATTCATGTGGAACCCATTTTCCAACCTTTTGAATCTTTCCCATAGCTCTCAGGCGATCGGAAATGGCTTGCCTAGTGACATTCAACTGTTCTGCCATCATTTGTTGGGTTTGGGTATTGTCTTCGTCTAATGAAGATTGCAATTCGAAGTCCTCAAACTTTTTTGGTCGATTTTCTCGTTTTTTATCAGTAACATCAAAATCACCACGTTTGAAACTTTGAAACCAACGTTCACATGTCCTGACGGTTGGAGCAACATCGCCATAAGTCTCAACAAGAATTCGATGACATTCAGATGCCTTTTTCTTTTGATTAAATAAGAAAATCATGACATGCCGCAAATGCTCTTTATTTGGCTTAAAATTAGACATTTTTAACACCAAAAAAAGGTATGATACGTCCACGTAAACGACTTAAAAACAACTGACTTTTTTAAACAAATGACTAACAAACAAAATAGCGTTTAGAGATATGCAAATCCTTCAATAGGCTAAGAGCGCATTCTATTGGAATTAAAACGACATTTTAACTTGCATACCTGGTATCATTGAAGTGATACAGTAATTATTGGTATTCCTTCTATTACATGAGTGATACAGGAACGTTTTTGAATCATATGAAATATACAGGATGTCCCTAATTTAAATGGCAAAACTTCAGGAACTTATAGGGGACCGAAAAACTAAGACAAAAAGTCGTTTAGAGATTTGCTCGTTTTTGCTTAGTTTTAGAGAAAATTGCAAAAAAACAAAACAAAAATGTTACAGGTAGCGATTACCACCTTTCAAAGTTCGTCAGGCTAGGCAGTGAGATATGTAAACACTTAATGTTATCCTTTACATTCTTTTATTTGTTTACATTTTGGCTTCATTCTAGGATTATAATTCCTAAATCAGTCTTCAGTAAGTTACTCAGATATTTTTGTGTGAATAGCATCAGCCACAATGCCGCATACATATTCTAATGTTGAATACGCTGATATGATTTTAGTGTATGGTTTCTGTAACGGTAATACTTTAGAAGCGGTGCGGGAGTATGCGCGCCGATTTCCAAATAGAAGAGTGCTTAATCGACGAGTCTTTTCGTTAACTTTGAATAGACTACGAGAGACTGGGCCATTCTTAATACGTAATGAAGGCGACTAATTCCAGGCAGCAATAAGAGCAGATTATCGGAGAAGAAATTGTGTCCAACGCCACTTCGATAACAATCCTGAGACTAGCATCCGAAGAGCCTCTGCTGCATTAGCAATATCGCGGTAAGCAATATGGCGAACTTTGAAAGGTGATAATCGCTACCCATATCATCTTCAAAAAGTTCAGAATTTATTACCTCAAGATTATGTCAAGAGATTGAATTTTAGTAACTGGTTTCTTGACAAAATTCGCGATGATAATTTATTTTCATTAAAAATTATATGGACCGATGAAGCTACCTTTACAAGAGGAGGAATTGTTAATCAAAGAAATTATCAATTATGGGCTCTTGAAAATCCCAGAGCTATTAGAGAGAATATGTTTCAGCATGAATTTGCTATTAACGTTTGGCTTGGAATTTGGAACGGATTACTGGTGGGACCATATTTTTTACCTGGAAGATTGAATGGTATCACATTTACACACTTTTTGGAGAACGACTTTTCTAATTATTTAGATGACATTCCCTTACAGCAGCGGATTGAAATGTGGTTCAAACTCGATGGATGTCCAACTCATTGTTAATATGCTCGTGCATACGTGCCGATATGCTCTCTATGCTTTTTGGCATTGAATTTGCTAATTTTTGTGTCAAAGTAACTATAACTTTGCAATAATAACGTCGCTTAAATTTTGATTGTTGGAAACACACCTTTTCAGTAATCGATCCTTTAGATATTTCCACAAATGCACTACAAGATTAATATCCCTTTTTAGTGATTGAGGGGGTGTGGCCTCCACTTTGGTGTGTTGTACAGGATCTACATTTTGGATTTCCAAGCTGTATGGCCGGGACCATTATCCTGCTGAAAAATGTAATTTTCTCGAATCCTAAATTTTTCAGTTCTGATTAAGAAATTTCTTTATATTATGTCGATGTATTTTATATGATTCATTATGCTATCGATAAATTCATGACACCCCATTCTCTAGCATCATTCAAACAACCTCAGACCACGAATCACTTTCCTCCATTCCTAACAGTTGGAACTATATTTCTTATTTTCATTACTATATTTTTTTCTCCATACTTTTTGGGCCCTCTGAAGATTAAACATTTCAATTTTACCCTCGTCGGTAAATATTATCCTATTCCAAAGGTCACAGTCATATTTTTTTTATGGTCTTTGGCTCATTGATATCTTAATACTGCTTATTGATGGTTTTCTCCTAGCTGTCCTGGGTGAAACTCGTTCCGTCTCAAGCATCAGCGCATTGTTAAAACACTCCCCTTTTTCTCATCTTTCAGACAAATGTTCATCCACTAATTGTTGGTTTTATTTTAACTTTTCTCGTGATATGTCTTTCATATTTGGAGTAAATTTTCTTTATTCATCCTGTTCTCTCTATATATTCAAAAGTTTTTCTCGTTCCATACCTTTTATCAGCATCTTGGACTGTTGAGTGAGGTCTGGTCACTTCTGTAAACGACACTCATGTGCCGTAAATCATTATGTAGGCGCAAAACAATATGAGTTTCCTCTTCAGTTTTATCTCTAGTTTTGCACCCCATTTTCAATTTACGAACAGCAATAATAAGCACCAATAATCGCTACACCTTTAGAAATGACATCAAGGTAAAGACTAATTGCAGGTTATCCTCAAAATATTAAGACAGGGGGTAGAAACAACAGTTAAAGTTTAGTGTACGAATACTTTTGACTCGTAGCAATGAGAAATCTTACCTTAATGTATCAAGCTAAATTCAGTCAATTTTCTCATGAAAAAATATTAACTCTATTCTATAATCATGAATTCTATATAATATGTGTTTAAATTAAATAAATATGTAATAAATACAAGTGTACAAATACTTTTGACTCTGACTGTAGTAATCATTGGTATTCCTTCTATCACATGAGTGATTCAGGAACCTTTGATTATAAAACTAAAGTAATTAAAATGAGTGCTGTTTTTTTTTTTTTTTTTTTTTTTTTTTTTTTTTTTTTTTTTTTTTTTTTTTTTTTTTTTTTTTTTTTTTTTTTTTTTTTTTTTTTTTTTTTTTTTTTTTTTGATTGGCTCCGACTCCAAAAATAACTGATCCTAAATTGTGACTATGTATATTCACATAACCTAGGTATATTCTTATTCGGATAACTTAAAAATCTTTAAATCCTAGAATATTTCAAAATAGTATCTTTAAGGACGAAAACTAACGCTAAGTGGGGAAGTAAAGTGGCCGAAGGAGATCCTTTGTCACTCTCCTTCCCCACTTAGAATATATATATATATGTCCTAGCGACAAATAATAATATATTATTTAATAATGATACCCATTAAATTTCTTATCAGGAAACAGCTGGCAAATTTTTTATTTGAGCAATACTAACAGAACTATAGTCTGATGATTAATCCTTGCAGTAAAGTAGGAGAGAAATAAACGTTTCTCATGTAAGAGATCAACCAACAGGTATCTAGGTGTTCGGATGGAATATTTAACGAATGTTTCTTGAACAGAAATTTAATGGAGAATATTATTTCTTACATAACATTTGTCACTAGGACATACCGTTTTGGAGCTATATTGGTTCGATTGAAAAAAAGTCAGGGTATGATTGTAATTTATATTTTTTTATTCTTTTCATTAACTTCTAGAGCATGCTACGCCATAACTTGTTTGATGTCGGGTGAATATTATTTCACAATTCAATGGTGAATTAATTATATCGCTGACATTTGCCGGTGTTGCCATATAATCAATCAGAAGTTAGCATCAAAATCATTGTTTTTTGAGCATTCAATAGGGTGTTCAAAATTGCTTGGGGAACCTAAAGTTATCAAGGAGAGTATCTGTCGAGAGTTCTCTACAATGAGAGCGATATCAACCTACAGGGCAGGCCAGGTATTGTAGCATTAAAGAAACTGTATCAAGGATTTTTGTATCTTCATATGAGGCTATATGGTATGTGTTATCGACTATATCGATAGAAAGCTTAATTGGACTGTTATTTGTATAAACAATTCCTATACATCAGAAGTTAATCTACCTCAAAGAAAGAGTTGGAGGAAATAAATATGGGCCTACTATACAGTAAACTTGACTAGACATTACTACAAATCTGGCTCTCAAAGGCTTTAGGGATTCCTTCAAGTAAGTTTTCGTAAAGGTTCATTTCCGTGAATTCGGCAATAACACAGTCTCATTCTATTGTAATACTGAACAGTAGGAGAATCAACCGTCCGATGATAATAAGAATGCTCTATTTCATTCATTACAAAATCTTTTCAAGTATACATGTTCCGTCCTTACATCATCTATGGTACATGAGTTGTACGGTTTTATTCAATAATAGACTGGTTTTACATTTTAATGTAGTTGTCTAAACAGTTGGAAGATTGAAAAAAAAAAACAACAAATAAAAAACATCATTAGCTTATGTATGCATATTATATATGTTATAGTATTATATAATATATATGTATATTATATATTATATTATGTATATTAAGTATGTGGTGGAAAAATACATATATTTTGTGTATGTATATATTGTGAAGGACATAAAAGTGCATATTTAACAAAATGTCGTTATTATCAGTGTTATTAGTGGAGGTAGAATTAGTGAATTATCAGCAATAGTTTGCTTGGCATTCTCTTTTAGGGCATTGTTATTACATGACCTAGCCATTCTATGAGGCGTGCCTTAATAAATTGGATAACATTGTTTTTCTGATATAAGGAGTAAAACTCTTCGTTTGTCCGGAATCAGCGTGTTTTGGAGTCAGCGTTAAATATAGGGCCATAGGAAGCTTCCATTTCGTAGGAGCTTCCTTTAAAATATTTTAAAATTGATTATTTTAATCTAATAAAAGATAATTGACCTTTTAAAATAAACATTGTAGACATTTGAATTTTTTAACTGTAACATCATTTATTTAAAGTTCGTCATAATTTTTTTCTTCTTCTTCTTCATAGGCAGGACTAATGAATTACGTTGCCCTTGGCCTGCTCAATCACTTATACTCAGTCTTGTAGGTCTACAACAAGTCTTAGAGATACATTTAAATTCCTGAGGTCTTCTGAGACGCTGCTCTTCCATCTGCTCTGCGGCCTCGAGTTCTCACTCCTTCAGGGCAACCCTGTAAAGCTTCCAACGTGCTAATTTTACCTTATTATATGTTAAATGAACTAAAATTATTTTATATCTTTAAAGCATTCTGCGAATGAAACCTCAGGATTAAGTTAATCTACCTAAAGATGGTGTTTTGAGGCCATAAAGATTTTGGGCTGGAAATGCTTGTTGGTTAGTAAGTATTACTAGATATTGCTTTTAGAGCAGTTTTTTCGGATGATTTTTTGAGAACTAAGGCATTTGTAACAATTATGTGATTGAATTATTGACAGACTTAGCATTGTGATACTGATTTGTTTTGTTAGATTTATAGTTTTTCTATTTTTTCACAAAATTACAGCAATATTTAAATTAATCTTTATATTCAAGTACTACGACTGATATGTATAGTATTATGAATCCATTTCCAGTCGTCCGATATGTTTGCTCGAATTTACAGCAGGTATAAGGCCATAAAACGGATACCCAGGGATATTTAGGGCCCAATATGGGTTTTGACTGGAGTAATCTATGATGGATGCTATAATTTTGTGATCGATATTTGCCAGAAGTTGGGAAAGGGGTGCCAAGTATAATTCATGTAACCATCATAATGGATGCCCTGCCGGCTTATGCCTTAGTTGTCTATCTTGCTACAGGGTCATCACTCACTACTTCAAGGATAGGGTCCTGTCCAACCATACATACGCGATCACTGATTATATGTTACAACCTCTACTTTAAAATGTTAGGTGCGATTAAATGTTTCGCTGCTGGGTTTACATGCGACGTTTTAGTGAGCTGACGTTTGAAGGAGGATCCAGTCGTTTGAAAATAACTTACTCATCAATGTACACTATATACAACCATAATTTTCAAATGACTTATTTAATACTTTAATTCAATTGAATGACTAGCTCCCGCAGCAATTAACCGACACATAGCCAGCCTCAATAAAGATTAGATGGGTTACTTGTTAGGTTTTTAGACATAAATATATTAGCCATCAAAGCCTTTCACCTTGTATTACATTTTATCTAAAGATAGGAAGCCATTTTTTAGATATATTGAACCATATTGATTTTATTTAAAGTACGACTATTTTTAACTTAGTTTGGGTCATTTATCAGATAATCGGAAATGTCTGGAATTATTGCTGCATCAAGCAGTTTTCTGGAGTTTATTCCAGAAATATTACAACTGTTTCCGAATATATGTTTAACCCTTTTCCTGACAAACACAGAAATATTGGGATTATTTTGAAAATCACTTGAAAACACCGAAGTTTGGCCTTCACACATACTGAAACGATTATCCAATACGGCCAACATTAGTTTTAATTACTTTTATGGTCATTTATAATAAATGGGAACTGTAGTTCCCCTTGCCAGGTTACCGTAATGTTGCCCTTGCAACAAAAAGGGAACTGTGGTTCCCCTTGCCAGGTTGCCTTATAGGAAAATTCAGAAGGTTAAACAATTAAAAATCAATAAATGTGTAATAAAATTATATATTATATTAAAAATAAATATCTTTTGTTTTCTGAGATTTTGTCACCCTACTTCTAGGAAATTACAGCACATTTTTAAAGAAAATAAAAATTCAGTCTTTCAAAATCACATTAGTTGTTATCACTATGACATCAACTTGAATGCCACATTAACTTAAACAAAACATTTTAAAGAATAAGAAACTAAAAGTCTTAAATTAAAGAAAATGAAAACAAAACTTCTTATGAAACTAAAAAATAATAGGACGACTCCTTACGTAAATGAAAGAAAATAGAGGGCTATTGTTTACTAGGCACTGGTGATTCTGGAGGTGGTGTGGTACTGTAAGAAACAATTTCTTTCAGGAACGAGACATAATCTTTCATCACATTTTGAGCAGATGAAAACCGTTTTATTGATTTGACACAGGCGACATCTTCCTTTTCCTGTGAACTTCGGAAAATGATCACCACCTGCTGATGTGTCATCCAAATTACAACAGGCACTCCATGATTTATTTGGTTGATGTTTGCGAACGAAGCGCGACGAGGCTCTAATCTTGGATCCAGCCACAACTGCGGCTCGGATGAGCTGTTGGGTGACGTCGGCTTTAAATTCTATGAGGGCAAGTTCACGTCCATCAGTACTTGTTTTGAATTCTCTCTTTTTTCCAGCTTGTGTTTTAGTAACATTCTTTATTTATCTATTTCTTTTTTTCTGTTCTTTGGTTCGACCCATTCATGAATTTTTTCCTACATTTTGCTCGAATCCCCCTAAGTCGAATCCACTCTGTTCCTGGGGTTTAGATGCATCTTTCATTGGCAACTTATCTCTGTTTTCAAATTTTTGACCCGTCCTCAATCGCCTTTCTTTGATTCTTTGCTTCTCCTTCTTTAATTTTTTTTCTACCTCCTTCTTTTCACTTCCATTCCTTTTATTTCTAGCAGGTTTTTCATGTCCCTCCTGTACAATAACCAAGCGTTGTTGGTGCAAATGTCTAATTTGCAAATGTCTCATTTGAGCAAATATTGGTGAGTACCACCGGTGGTATCTGAGACGGGTACAATAAAGTGCAATGAGCTTGTCTGATATCTACTCCTCCCATGTGAGCATTATATTCTTTGGTAAATTGCGGACATTTAAGCTGTAATATGAAATAATACATTGTTCAACGGTATAATAATAAAATAATAGTACAATATTCGTTAATTTGTTTAATTAATTAATGAATAATTAATTAAAAGTATAATTTTAGTTAATTTAGTTAGATATAATATATATTTTTTTTCATTTATTCTTAGTCAAAATGTAAACTTTTTTGGAATATTGGTAACCTGGCAAGGGGAACTGAGGTTCCCCTAGTAATGTCCTGATAACCTGGCAAGGGGAACTGAGGTTCCCATTGAAGTTTACTGGTATCCTAGCACGGGGAACTGAGGTTCCCATTTTAATTTCTTCGATTATAAAAGTGTAAATGGAAATTTCGACTATTTTTTAACAGTTTCCGTTAGATAACAACTCAATCTATAATAACCAACAGATCACAGTTCTGAGAAACAAAGAATAACTAATAAAAAATGGTTGTAAACATACTTGAATAGCCAAGCCAACGATGTCTATCAGCCAAACTGGACTTCGCCACAAATATCGTCGAATAGCTAAGCTCATCGCGTTCCGCCCTACCTTGCAGGGCAGCCAACTTGAAGAGAAGGGTTTCCTTAAAAGAACAACACTGTTTGCGAGACCCCCATCCTGCTAGTTACTTTATAAATACTGACCAAAGTTGATGGGAACTGTAGTTCCCATTGCCAGGATAAGGGTTAACTGTTAGAACGCCCACATCGCACCTTTGTTGCCAACTCCTGGGCCATTCTCATGACAGTGATTCTACACCGTCCTGCTGGACTTAAGATGGAATTAAAACTTCCAAATCAATATTTTTGGTGAATTTGAACGTACACCGATCCCTTAAAGTTGGTGCATACAGCCTAGTTTCGAAAAATATTTTTGTTATTTTTTTTATAGCTACAAAAAGGCTTATAAGCTCATAACTTTCACTTGTCCCTACCTATAAAGTGAGATTTCAAGGAAGTTATTTAAGTATTTTTTTTTTAGAAAACTTATGTTTTTATTTTCTAGAGTATGAGACCATATATTGGAGAATAAATTAACATGCTCTTAAACATTTTTAAACTATAAAGGGAAATTGAAAATTCCGTTTTCTTTTTGTTCCTCGGTTTGGCCTCACGACCGTCACACTAAATAGTTATTTCAATATTCTCTACAAGAATAAGCTAGTGCTAATTATTGCTATCTAAAGAGTAATTCGTGAGGTTATCTTCATAAGTGATGTGTTTGGTAGACATTTTTTAGTGTATTTTCTATGATTTTCATCAATCCAGGGTAAGTTTTCTTCCTTGAACTTTTTCTTACTCACGACCATCACGCGTTTTTGAAATGAATCGTATTTTTTAAAAGATCCTGGACTCCATATTTGATTATTTTTAGATGTACACAACTGATTAGTAAAACTAGCCGTTTAGGTATGGCTCTGGTGATGCAATAAACATTAAATTACGGGGTGTTCCTCACGATCGTCACACCTTTTTTTTTTTTTTTTTTCAAATTGTTAGAGTTCCTTATTAATGTACCTACACTTTTATACGGGTGAAACATCACTGAACTGAGGTCCTTTTTGGAGGGGGTTTGGGGGGAGGAGAATCGGACTTAAAAACAATTCAACCGATTTTCGTCTAATTTTATATCGGAGTTATACCTACCAACACTTTTATAAGGCCGAAACATGCCTGATTTCATTTTAATTTTTTTTTTTTTTTTTTTTTTTTTTTTTTTTTTTTTTTTTTTTTTTTTTTTTTTTTTTTTTTTTTTTTTTTTTTTTTTTTTTTTTTTTTTTTTTTTTTTTTTGGTGGGGGGGTCAGATTTAAAAACAACTAAACCTTAATATTTCTCTTTAAGGCATAACTCCTTTTTATTTTTTATTTTCTTCAACATGTTTCGGAGTACATGTTGAAACCCATATGTTGAACCCACTGCCGTCAAAACCCCGTATGCCTGAAAAGGCAAGGTAGGGCCCCCCCCCCCCCCCCGGGAAAGAAAAAAAAGGAATGAGAAAAGAAAAGAAAAAAAAGTTTCGGAGTACATTGCTCCATCTTCAGGATAACTGTGATTTCCCTCACATAGTAACAAGTGCATGTCCATACCGGTATGGACATGCACATAAAGTTATGCCTTAAAAAGAAATATCAAAAATTAAATCTCATTCAATTGTTGTTTGTTCTTGGGCACTACAGTCCTTACAGGACCTGGGCCTCTGCCACCATCTTTCTCCACTCTTCTCGGTCCCTCGCCTGGTTCCTCCAATTTTGTATCCCCAGCCTCCGCAAATCCTCCTCCAGGTCATCTATCCATCTGCGCCTTGGTCTGCCTCTCTTCCTCTTTCCTCCTGATTCACCATTAAACATTATTTTTGGCAGCCTGTTGGGCTCCATTCTTTCGACATTATTTTTGGCAGCCTGTTGGGCTCCATTCTTTCGACACCTAAGCCTGCCTTTCTTGATAGCACAGAGTATATCAGGCTCACTATACAATAGTGCGATCTCGGCGTTGCTTCTTATCCGCCACTATGCTAGATTAAAATTTGAGTAAGGGAAGGATTCTGCTAGATTAAATTTGAGTAAGGGAACTGTATGGTGCCCTGATTATAGTTTAAATCATAGCATCACACAGTTGATATGGAAAAAATAAAAGATGAGCTATTCCCAATATATTATAAATCCCAATATATTATAGACGTTAAAAGGTTGACGTCTTTTAGGAATAATGAAAACCAAAATAACCAAAACTACCTACTAACTTTTGATAATCGCTCTCTTTCCTCCGAAATTAAATTAGGATTCCATAATGTTCTCGTAAGGCAATTTATTTCAAACACAATTCGTCTTAAATTATATGTTCGTCTTAAATTTGCCACACAAAAAACAATTATAGTACAGAAGCTTTTTGTAAATTTTGTGGTAAAACAAAGCAATGCATTAATACAAAATTTGTATCAACTATTCAAGTAATCAGGATACATTTTCGAAAAATTGCCGAGATTTTATAAACGAAAAAGATATAAAATTCTTTTTATATCTTTTTCTTTTATATTTTATATTCAAGAGGCAGATAAAATAACATATATAGCTACTAGGAAATAATATGATCTGTTGCACCCCATAGCAACACACATTTCTTTTGCTAATATAGTAAAGAAAAAAAAATCAGTTATTGTACAAACAGAACAAATAATTGAAAATGAAATTATATTTAAAAATCCGGTAACAGTTGCCTCTATTAAGACAGCCACTCCAGTTAGCTGCTCGAGCGTTAATAGTATTAGCGATTCCACCTCTCCGTCCCAGCCCCTCCCACACCCTCCTCTTCTGTCCCCTCTACCTCTTCATATACCCTTCCTCATCCAAAATCCTTCACATCCAAAATTCACGACCTCTGGGATATCTAAAAAAAAATCGGTAGCCCTCCCAACCACCTGCCGGTCGCCATTCAACCGATTTAACCTTTGGTACAGACAACATTAGATAACCTAACTGTGTAAAGTGTAACTTTTTTGTCTCTTTAAAAAGTATTATTTTTTAGTGAAATTCATGTTTTTAGTTTGTAAACAAATAGTGCAACTGTTAGTTTAGAAACCAGACAATTATAACAGAGTGGGCTCCAGAGCCATAAATGGCTGAGTCTCTTGAAAAACAGGCAATTGATATGGAGGCTATAAACAGTGATACTGGGGATTGCAACGGCTCATGGCAACTAGTGGTAAGTCGTTAAAGACCTATTGATGCAGATAGTGAGCAACGAAAACCAAAACGTATAGATAAAACAGTCTCCATCCCAACTTTCAATAGTTTTCAGGCTCTCACTCAAAATCCTAACCTAGAATCAGTAAATATAAGTACGCCCGCTCAAAATGACAGAATCCCACCAACTTTTATAAACGGGGTTGAAAACTTTCCTGCCCTCATCTCATTCTTAGAAAAGGTAGCTGGTCTTAAAACATTCGAAACAAAGACAACACCTTAAGGCGTGACTGTGTTCCCAGCTACGCCAGATACATACCGAAAAATTAACACGAGCCTTCGATCAGAAGGAGCGGATTTTCATACTTTTCAGCACCCTCAATCGTCATAAAAGACCTATACCACGCGGACACCTTTGAACATAATCAAACATGAATTAAAAGAATTAGGTTATGAAGCCACTAACATAGTCAATGTGATTTCAAGATTCATAAAGCCACTACCAATGTTCTTTGTGGATATAACAAAAAATACATTCAGAGAAGAAATATTTAATACTGAATACATGTTTTACACAAGAATTAAAATAGAAGGACCAAGCAAAAATAGAAGTATTCCCCAATGCATTAGGTGTCAACAATATGGGCACACTAAAACATACTGTAATCACCGACCGAGATGCGTGCGATGTGGTGAATTCCACGAAACCAGCTCCTGCACCAAAACTAGAGACACTCCCGCAACATGTGCAAATTGCGGTGGTCAACACCCAGCCAACTATAGAGGGTGTCAGACGCTGAGAGACCTCAGGGCTCAACGGAGTATGAGAAATCAGCGTTCTTCAATCAACACTACTAGGTCAACTCAAACCTAAGCCTTCAAAACCAGAGAACTTATCTAATTATCCAATGTACATTAGGGAATTAATCCGAGCAAAGAGAAGGGCCCGTAAAATATGGCAGACTAACAGGCTTCCATCTGACAGAAGAACGTTTAACCAACTAAA